>JAHWFO010089431.1:5958-27090 GCA_023313115.1 Rhysida immarginata
TGGCAATATGCATTGTTTATGTCCCCAGTTGGATCAAGCGCGATCCAATCTTAAAAGAAAGCACGTGCTCCGTATAGGTTTAATGAATGGACGTTCAGACAATGCTGAAAGTTATACGTAACGAAAAAAAATTACCTTTCAACTGTGGATTTGTTTCCCAAGATTTTACATATTTATGCTTGTATTTTGCGGTGGATAGCTGCTTCGGAGACATGTTTAACATACACAAGTCGTAATACGACTACAACAACTAACTACTACTACTGCGTCCAGTCATAAGGAGAACGAACCGAACCTCAATCAAAAGTTAAACATCAAAGATGATTGGTTAGAGACATATCATCCGTGACGAAATGCGAATCATGTGACTTCTTGTAACCAATCACGCTTAATTACTCCTGAGATTGTCGTGAAGAGAAAGTTTCCAATGTCTCAGACGTAACTACACTTTTTCTATTTTAAATAAATGGTAAATAAAATTTCCCCCAAATATCCCCCAGAAAATAAAATCCCCCTAATATCCCCCAATGGAAAAATAATCCCCCAAATTTGGGGGAAAATCCCCCAACTTGGCAACACTGGCCACCAGCTCCCACGCACGCTTCGGCTCGATGCATGAGCGACCATCTGATGTCATGGAAGAGTTCGTCGCCAGCATTACGAACTGTTTGGCATGCATTTTCAATTTGTTGTCGCAGATCCATAATGTTAAGAACTTGTGTGCTGTAGACGATCGTTTTCACATGACCCCACAGAAAAAAGTCCAAGGGATTAAGGTCGGGTGATCTTGCAGGCCAGGCTACCTATCCACTGATTCGTGTATGCAGCATTAAGGTGTGCTGGAGCGCCGTCGTGCATGAACCACATGTTAGATCTTATCAAAAGAGGAACATCTTCCAGTAATTCTGCAGAAACAAAAGATACGTTCGCCCAGTCAATCGTGGCGACAACACATAAGGGCCAATTACTGTAAGTTATTTCCGATAATTCACGGAGAAACGCTCTTGATGCGCTCGAGCTCTGGTAACGTGCGGGTTAGCATCTGCCCAAAGGTGCTGGTTGTGAGAATTTACGATTCCTGTCCGGGTGAAGGTTGCTTTTCTGGCTGAGACAACTAGGGTCTGCAGCATGACGACGTCGTATCCATTGGCGGTGTGGATAGTCCGTTGGGTTGCAGGTGGTATGGATGCAAAAGCTGACGGTGAAGAATGCGCCAAACAGATGAGTGCGGAATGTGTACCGTGGAAGAAATACGACGTGTGCTTGTCTGTGGTTCATCATGTATGATGTCAATTATCACATCCTCCTCATCCGGAGAATGTGCTACAGGCCACCCTTGTCCTGTTTGATGGCCAAAGGAACCACGTTCCCTCAAATGTCTGTCGACAGATACAAATGTTCGGTTATTTGGCAACGTCTATTCGGAAAGCGTTCTTGGTAGAGTCTTGTTGCTTCCACAGCATTTCCGTCCGCAAGACCATACATTAGGTGCATGGCAGTGTATTCTGCACTGGAATACGTGTACATGACTTTTTTTTACGTAAATGGTAATGCGTATGTCAAAGCACGCAAACGTTCTGAAAATGATATTCCTAGTGGATGTAGAGTAATGGAAACAATCATACACAACTAATGGAACAACCTTAAAGTAGGTTTAAATGGAACAAGCCACTCAGCCTAGTATTGGGTCGAAACGCTGGAACTGCTAAAATATCGTCTGCTAACTACCGTGCTTCCCTACTCTATCATAATGGATTACTCGCAAACAAATCGTTTCCAGACAAAGTGCTATACAACATTTTCGTCTTCTTTTGACCTGAAGAATATGTCACTATATTTATTGTACATAATTTTGAAACACCCTGTATAGTAGGCTTTATTGATTTTATTACATTTTTATAATTTCTAACTTCTAAGGAAAATTGTTAAAGGAAACGCATTTTATGACAATTTTATAATAATTTAAAGGACAACTCTACGGTGACATACAACTTTATTTAAAAGATAAGATTAGCGCATTAATAACCAGTTAACGTCATGGCATATTTAAAATGTTTTAATTCAAACTCTGTATGTGTGTGAAAAAACGAAAAAAAATGCCCACATCTTGGTGACGTCAACGGGGCCATAAACTTTGTTTCACAGTATAAATTAATACATTGCCTGCGAGATTAACAAAATTAATTAATTTTATTTTATTGATGATTAATTTTGTGTCTTATATCGTGTAATGTAAACTGTGAAACAAAACCACGACTCCGTTGACATCACCAAGATCGATGCCACACTACTGGTAATTGCGTTCAGAATTTTCGTTTTTTTCACAAATTTAGGGTTCGAATTTAAAAGTTTTAAATATGCCACGATATTATTAATGTGCAAATTTTCGATTTTAATAAAATTGTACTGATCGTAGAATTGTCCTTTAATACAAAAATAATAACAAATTTCACCAAAAGTACTTATTCATTATCTTTAAAAAAAAAAAGTCCTTAAAATCACCATTTTTTCAAACATTTCATCTGATAATTTACATCTTCTTGGTGTCAGGATTTGACCAGCTACACCAAATAAACGCTCCACAGCAGCACTACTTGGCAATGAGGAATTAAGTTTTAAAAATCCATGTTTCACATTTGGATAATTTTGTAGAGTCATGATGTGAGTTTCTTTTGAATGCAAGTAATGTTCTACTTCCTCTTCAATCTCATTTTGTATTGAATTATCAGTCTCATGATTGTTTAAAAAGCTAAACAAGTCATCATCTTGGAGATTAGATGAGCCAGTGACATTTTCAGTTGCTTTTGTTAAAAATTCTTCATTCTGTCTATTTTCATCATTTTGAAGATTTCTTATTAACTTTTCCTTCATGGCTAATTTTTCATTTAAAGGCGCACACAACATTTTAAATTTTGGAATTAAAATTGTTGCTATGTTATATTCATCACTTTTCAATATATCTCCAAACCTCCTCATCCCATGCTTCAACCCCCAAACTGACAAGAGGCATAAAAACTCAAACACTTGAAATTTGTACAGGTTATTTGAAATCATTTCAAAATGCTGACAGGAACATATAAATAAATAAATTTTCCTGATGTAATACTTTATCTTTTTGTTATTAATTCAAGACAAAACAGTAAAAAATATTATTCAGTACCATAAATGATTAATTTTTTCTGTATTTGTGTTGTTAAAATTTAATTTGTTTATTTTTTATACAATACTCATTTCCAAAAAAGTTGGGACAGTGCAAAATATAACGAAAAAAAACAAAAGGGATGATGTAACAAAACTTTCTCGCGAATACAAAATAGCAGATACGTTTATGAAATGCCATAAATCTAGTGTGTGCACCAAAACATTTTGTATCGTGGCCGGGACGTTCGTTTTGAATGGGGGTGTTGCAACACGTTCCAAAATAGTAGGGACATACGTTGTAGAAAGCGCCGTTAGTAGTGGAACCTTCCGAATTGTTCGGGAATAATCTAGAACGATGACGTCGTACTACATTCCGTATAAATAACAGTTGCCATCCGTCGTTCAGGTAACTTATTCGGAACGATGGGTCCAGCGTTGCCAGATGTAGTACTTTTGGTACTACCGTAGTACTTTTTTAGTCAAAAAGTTAGGCGTAGTACTATATGTAGTACCTAAGGTTATTGTAGTACTTTTGTAGTACTTTTTTATTTTTTTAATTTATAGCGGTATTTTTATGATGAATATTCAAAAAAAAAAAAAAATCACGGGTACCAGCGTGACCATATGTAGCCCTTTGGGGGCTACTGTAGCCCTTTTAACCCCCAAAAATTGACCATAGCCCTCAACGTAGCCCTTTTCAAAATGTAGCCCTTTCGTAGCATTTTTTTGTATTTTCTCGAAAAGATTTTTTCTTATTGCTGAAAAATAAATTTAGTGACGATTTAAATTAAATCAAAGACAGAATCAGAAAGAGGACGAGACGAGAAGATCAATGGTCACCAGAGGCGTGATTACGTTCTTATACTGGATTCAGAGAATTCCTGATCTGTCTGTGCAAGGAAGTAAGAAAGAGACTACCTTTTGAAGAAGTCATTTTCCAGAAGCTACAAATTCTTTCTCCACAGAATGCCATCATTATTGCCAATCCTTGCTCAGTTCCCAAATATATTCCCATCGAACATTCATCAAGCAGTTGATGATGAATGGCGAAAAATACCCTTCTGCACCAATGCAGGTGAAGTGGTTAAGGCAAATCCAAGTATTTCACCTGAAGAGTTTTGGGGGAAAATAAGTCACAGGCGCATTCGACATCTTGCACTAAACGCCTTTGTGCAACCACTAAACGCACTAACGTATTCGTCATGGAACCCGCGCGTGTTCGTCATCGCGAGTGCGCGCACTACCGGGCGTTTTAGTTACTGTTAGAGAGCCAACAGGTATAAAAAATAATTGAATTCTGTATATCGTTTAAACTGGCATTGAAATCTACTATGTAATAGATTTCGGCGTGTTATATGAATGCAGATTTTATGATGGGGTTTATTTTGAGCAGTAGGCAAAAAAACAGAAAAATAGAAACAGGTTTAATACAGAGGGCATAGCCAGCCTGATAACTGCTAAAGAGGGACTAAAAAATAACTACAATTTCACACCCGATTCTAAAATGCTGAGCAGATTTAATTCAAACATGTATGAAAACTTAAATTCTGTTTATGGCGATTTCAATGAATAAAGATTTGTAAAATTTCCCCAAATATGTAAGTTGTAGTTTCGATTCCTTTTACTTTTTCTCCATGAAAAAATAAAATTTTGTCCATATGTAAGTTTGTAGTTTTTTTTCTCTACTGTTCCTCTATATGTAAGTGTTTTTCGTAATTTTTTCCGTAATAAAATTTCTCTATTTTTTTCCAAATGTAAGTTGTAGTTTCGATTCCTTTTATGGTGGTTAACTTCCCATAATGCAGGTAGCCCCAGGTTGAGAGCGCCACCGTAGCCCCGCGTAGCCCTCAGTGATTTTTACATCTGGTCACGCTGACGGGTACAATTCAATGTCGAATGACGTAATGCATAGGTCACCTTTGACGTAATGCCACTGAGGAGGTGATATTGAATGGTCGCGCATTGTGATTAGCTTTTTCAGCCCATATGTTGGTATTTTCGAAACCACCCAACGTACTGCCAGCCAATCACAGTGCACGTCCATTCTACCGTCCAGACGCACGTGATTAGCAGACTGCAAACAGCAAATTGCACGTCAGTCAATTATTTTTCCTTAGCACGCATTCTCGGTATTACTATTAATTGGATCATCAGAACTAGAATATCGCAATGAACGATAGTGTAAATACTAAAAGAAAACGTGCTTGTAATTTTAAGGTAGGTTTCCGAATTCTCAATCATGCATGTATAAGCCAAAACAATTAGTTTGTACTGTCAAAACTTCAAATGTCAATTATGATTCTGATAATGATGAAAATGCTGATGTGTTTAATGATCAATAAATTAATGTTGACAATGTAAAATGCTTCCGATTCATTTTTGTCCTTTTTTTGTAGATAGGAGTGCAATGCACGAAAATTTCAAAAATTTTATTGTTTCTATAGTGTTCGTTATCAATTGCGTGGTTCGCGTTTTTTAAATCAAGTTTAATAATTTTTAAATGTTATCAGAGTTTTTAACCACGTTTTTCATGTTCTGCGTGTCCAAATGTATAAAAAACAACTGTTATTTTTTAAAGAAAAATTCCATGCATGATCCCCATTCTCGTATATTAATTCTCGAATTGTTTAAGTCCACAGTTTTTAAAAACATTTAAACAAACTGTCAGAGTAACAATTCGTGTATGTTGATATTAATACATAATTTTCTATACAGGACTAATGTAGTACTTTCGCATTCTGTGCGTAGTACCAAGTAGTATTTTTAGCCGCCAGGCGTAGTACTTCGGGCTTTAAAAATCTGGCAACGCTGGATGGGTCGAGGCAAGCCAGTTAGCGAAGATCTTCGTGTTCGAATCATTCAAGAATTCACAAACAACGTTTCTCAACGTGCAATAGCCAGAAGATTTAACCTGTCATCATCTACAGTACATAATATTATCAAGCGCTACCGAGATAGTAGTGAGATCACAGTTCGGAAAGGCCAAGGTAGAAAACCTATTCTGAATGCTCGAGTTCTTCGGATCCTCCGACATCACTGCGTTACGCATAGGAATACTGCGATTACGGACGTAGCCACGTGGGCCCGCGATTTCTTTGGGAAGCCATTATCGTCGAATACTGTACGCCGGTGCATCCACAAATGCAAACTTAAGTTATACTGTGCACAAAGGAAGCCATACATCAACAAACGACAGCAACGTCGCCGTCTGATGTGGGCTCGAGCCCATCGCAATCGGTCCCAAGCACGCTGGAAGAACATATTGTGGTCCGATGAATCAACCTTTACGACTGTTTACGGAAATAATGGACGCCGTACACTCCGGACCAAAGACGAAAAGGATATTCCCGCTTGCTACAGGCGTTCGGTACAGAAACCACCGTCTGTCACGGTCTGGGGCTGTATTAGTGGCCATGGAATGGGAGACTTCACATCTGCAATGGCACCGTCAATGCTGAAGCGTATATACAGATCCTAGAACAAGCTATGGTGCCATCCAAGAGGCGCCTGTTTGGACGACGTCAGTGTATATTTCAACAAGACAACGCCAGACCGCATGCACCGCGCATAACTTGTCGGCAGCGCATTCGTATGTTGGATTGGCCCCCTTGCAGCCCGGATCTCTCGCCTATAGAAAACGTTTGGCGTATTATTAAACGAAAACTACGACAGTTGAACAGCTGAAAACCTATATCCAACAGGAATGGGACAGAATTCCGGTTACGGTGTTAGAAAGATTGGTGTCATCGATGCCCAGAAGATTACAGTGTGTCATCAAGAGGAGAGGTGGCGCCACACCGCGGTAAACGCCGTGCTGTTCCAACTTTTTTGGGAGTGTGTTGCACGTGCCAAATAGGAAAACCACCTGTATCTTTGTTTAAGCATATAAGAAGATATGTGATCCCATGCCTAATTTATCGTTTTGTAATGCGTTGAAATAAACGCCAATACAATAATCCAAACAAATGTGTTGGAGTTCTTCTTATATGTTGCACTGTCCCAACTTTTTTGGAAATGAGGATTGTATTTCATCAGTAAATTATTTTATTTTTGTATATATTTTTACTGTATTTTATTTGTTTTTTATATATTTTATTTGTAAATTTTTGTAAACTATTTTTATTTTCTAACTTCAAAATTTTCAGACAGTCATTGTGTTTTAATTTTCTGATCAGTGGATACATAGAAAAAGCTGTAGAGGAAAGTGGTTATATCAAGATTGTTCAGTAGGAAGGGGCTAAACCAACACCACTTAAAGAGATGAAGTGGTGGTGTTGGATAAACACAGATTAAAAAAATACACAAAAAAACTGTTAATCTGTGAGGCTAAGGGCCGAATCACTAGGCGCTGTAAGGTTTCCTACTCCAGCGACCGCATTCAAGGGAAGATCTGCCCTCATCTCATCATTAACGCGTTATACTGGAGTGTGAAGAGAGTTTGCCACTCCAAATTTCAAGTGACCATTTTTGGCCACTTGAGGAGCGAATTCTCCACTCCACCTCGCTGATCTAGTGAAACAGCATGGCAGCCATTTCATCGCTTCGTAGTAAAAATGTCACGCCATTGCATTGTTTTTACTTCAGCGCGTAAAACGAACAAGTTATAGAATGCCTTTAATTGAAAGGTAGCATTATATCTTGTTGCGAGATACCGTCGTATTAAAAACGTTCATTTTGAAATGGGCTCCATACAGGAGGAGTTCAAACGAATAAGGCGGGGGGAGGGAAGACAAACTGCTGTGGCGAAATTTATTATGTATGCCTTTATTATTTTATATATTTTTAAATTATATGCGCGTTCTAACATTTATGCTATTAAAAATTATTACTATTTTATACGAAAATATTGGATTACAATCAATAAATTAAATAAATAAATTGATATGAAGCAGTATTTAAAAAATTTTCTCGTTTATTTTATTAGGCTTATGAACTATTAATTAACCTAAAATGAATATTTAAGAAATGTAAAATGGTAAAATATATTTAACTATTTAATAATTTATTTAAGGCAAGCATTTTTTGTTAAATAAGCTATATTTGTGTAGGCAGCACTAAACAAAGATTTTCTTTTCTACTTCACTCCTTGTTTCATTGACCTACGTCCTCCATAGTTGTTGCCTAGCAACGTGACGCTTTCCATGCGAAAATTTCTTCTCTTTCGTTAAAAATATCCTCAAACCCATGACTGGTTTCTTCAAGGAAAGCATCAAGCAACACTCGACAGAGGGAAGGCGGTAAATGCGTTACCGATTGGAATCTGGGTTTTTCAAGTAGCCCTTGATCGAGTGTCGTTTGTCACTCTTTCGAGTGGTGTGCTAGTGATTCGGCCCTAAAACTCTTTTAAGTAGGTGGAAACTGGCAGTGTGTCACTGGTGTCAGGGAATTAAGGAAAACTCCCCCCCCCCCTCAAGAATGTCCTATTTTTTAAGGCTATGACCTTTGACACAAGATGTCAACTTTTATTTTTACTGAAATTTGATTTTATTATTTTAAAAGTAATTGCTAGTTAAAAAAAAGCAATCTGTAGTTAACTACGTTTAAAATGTAGTTAAACTACATAGTTAAAATTACTTTTAGCTGAGTAGTTGTAAATTACTTTTTAACTACTACAAAGTAGTTTAACTACTGCACATCACTGGTAAAACCTATTCGAAAATAATTGCATTACGTGCATTCTTTTTTTTTGCGTTCACTTAAATATCCACATATATCTAATGTAATTTATAATAGTTTTATTCTTCTACAACGTTTACGCTACGCTGTGGTTAGGCCTAGGGCAGGTTCATTTGACGTCAGGCGCTTTGCATGCTGGGATGTTTTCCTCGCTGGAGGACCAACAACCTCCATTCACTCATCACCCATTGCTGAATGTAGAGAGCATCTGCGATCATAGATACAAAATGGTTAATTTTTTTGCAGTTATTGGCTGCGGAAATACGAGTGTGAAAGAAGGGTTATATTTTTACTGATTTCCCGCTGTAAATAAAAGACGAATCATTGAAAATCAAAACCTTCAAATGGAACGATGAGCAGCATAGATTCGTTCTCTCCAGCGAAAAAATTTCGATGAAGCAAACTGCAACAACTACGGGATTTGCTCGAACCATTATATATGAGGCATGCATTTGGATTCTCTTGCTCGTTATCAGTTTGTTAGGACTAACAAATGTGGGTCAATTTACATAAATCTACCCGTTTGTTGTGTAGTTCAGGCTAAAAACCTTCCTCTTTTAATGAAAGTTGGGGAGAATGACATTGCTCGTAGGATGGATTAACGTAGTAGTACGTGCTTCGGGCCCCGTGCCATTGAATATTTACATAATTTTTGGTCATCTTTTAATACGAGCGCTAAACCAATGATATTAGCATAGTGACGTTGTGATATTACTGATAAAATTAATTAATTACTGAGACGCCCAACACTCATCCAGTGCTACAGGCTAACTAGCTTAATCCGGCAATGAATGTTCATTAAATAAAGTCTGACGAACTCAAAAGACACATTCAATTAGTTTCAAATTGCACTGCACAGTTTAGACCCGCGTTTTTCCAAACTAATCGATTTATTCGACTAATCAAATAAATCGACTAAATGTTCGATATTTTGTTTTTTCGAATAAAAATTCGATTTTCAAATTACTTTTGAGGGGGATGAAAATATGACAACCATCCAGGAACGGTTAGGCATAGGCTTTGGAATTCATCTATCCCAATGTTTATAGTATTGCAAAAAAATATATTAGCTTAATTTCAACTTCTGTTCGGTCACAATGTTTATTTTGTTTTCTTAAGCAGGAAGAATTATTTCACCGTCAAGGAATCGACTTTCTGGCAATTTTTACAGAGCTTAGATGTTAAATACTGGAATTTGTAAACAATAGTTTTTAAAATTTAGATTTTGCAATCTGTTCTCTTTAAAATTCGTGTAGGCTAATTGATGATTTTGTTCAATAAAATAAAAAACTATTACCGAATTTGTATTTTTATTCGATATTCACTTTAAAATTATCGAATAAAAAGTATGGATAGATTAAAAAAATCGAGTATTCGTTTATTCGAATAATTTTGCCTAGGAAAAACACGGGTTTAGACTCATATTTACATCGCGGAATGAAAAAAAAACTTGTTTAAAACATGCAGAGTGAGTGGGGGAGAAGTGCTGTTGGTCCTCCAGCGAGAATGAATCGCGTCTTTAGTGACGTGTGATCACGTGGTTGCACCTGCCCTATAGACCTGAACCGAATGCCGAAGCTTTCGCTAGGTCTCTTATCGCGAACATGAAAACGCTAATGCACTTCTCTTCTACGAAACCAAAACTCGTATATAATATCCATCAATTCTACACAGTCATCGAATATATTTTGATTGAGATATTACTTATATGCTGGGAGAAACATCGACACGAACACAAAGAAACGTGCCTGAACGGCTGCCATGATTTGTAACATGTTTGAGGAATCATACTTCAGCATCGACACAGGTGGCTCAAATGATGAGCAACAAATTCCTTTTTCTTCAAGATACATCTTAATTCTCAAGATTGAGGTCAAAAGCTCTAGTCCCATTCGGCTTCTTAGTCTAGTTTTTACGGACGTAACTCTCGAAAATACTCGTTCAACCAGGGCATTACTACTTGGCAAGCTGTATACCTTTAATGCAAACTCAGCAAGATCAACCAGCATATGCTCTCCAGCAGCATTCGTTAAAGTCAGAGACTTGGTCCAAAATGAAGTTGCAGATGTCGGAATTTGCCCCTCACAAACATCATTCCAATCAATTGACAATAGTAAACGCCATTGGCTTTCTATTTCGCTCAGCTTAGATTGATCAGCTAATGGCAGTTCCGAAAATGATGGTCGTGCATGACTCCTCAGGCAGATGCTGGGTGACAGATTCTTGACCTTTTTGAAAATTTTAGAATTACTCGAATTGCGAAGAAGAAGCTCCCTGCAAGCCCTTTCTAAGAAATCTTTGTCGAATATTCTCAAGTTGCTCATGAATTAAAACATTGTGCTGTCCATTAATGCCCAAAAGAGCAGCAAATTCGTATCCAAAGTCTACTTTGTCCAGGGGCAGATAGATGGAAGTGAAATCCAAATTAATATCTAGCCTTACATGATCAAGATGCACAATTCTCCTTAGCATGCTCAGAGTGAATTTCTCTAAATCGGAATGAATAGTACACTGATCTGCTTCATCTTTTTGATACAGCAGGTTAATTTTTTCGAAGTCACTTAGGATTGGTTTCAGGAACGTAAAGTACAGCCGATTAACTGGATCAGAGTACATTGAAAACAGCTGTCTGGCAACATACTTATCACAAGAGGAAGAAGCCAATTGAAAATGAGTGGTCAAAGAATCCCACTGTTCTAAAAGTCGCTTTACGCTATCACTTCTTGCCAACCACCGTGTTGAAGATAAGGGTATCAGCTGTCTACGATAAGGGTCTTTACCTTCATTGATCAGTCTATATATTTCGAGGAACTTTCCCTTCTAATTGCCGATCTATGAAACCAATCTGATCATAAAATCGATATTTGAAGGGAGTTGATCACAAGCATGAGAGCAAGCTAAATGCAATGAGTGGCATGTGCATTTGACAATGATTAAGTTAGGGATGTCCTTCTTCATCAAAGTATAGAGCGAGTGACGAGAACCACGTAGATTTGACGCACCATCTGTAGCAATTGCAAAGCAATTTTTCAAGTCAATCACACATTTTTTAAAAAAATCCTTTAGATATTGATACAAAGCTTCAACAGTAGTCTTTGTGACTGAAATCAGTCCCAGAATCTGAGATGAAATTTTATTACATCTACTACTGTAATAACGAACACAAATGCATAAATGTTTTTCACATGCGATATCTGTTGATTCATCTATGATAAGAGAGAAAGACGAATGCTTCAAATCAGTCGCTAGTTCGTTAAGCAGGACAGGTGATATGACTTTCTTAATCACAGCACTGCACTTTGTCCTGTGCAATCGTAAATTAAAAGAGTTCACAGAAGACGTTGATGGCATTTCTGCTTTCAAACGTTCACTCAGGTGATCAACAGATTGAATAGAGGAATGACAGGCAATGTACACAGACAGAAGAATGAATTTCTTTCTTGGATAGAACAGACTTTAGGCTCATCTGTTGATCACTTATTTTTGTACTATTCTGTCTGTGTTTTAATGACTCACCGTGCTTCTTTATATCACCTTTATGAGCTCGGATTTCAGTTCTACAGACTTTACAGTACGCTTTGTTTCCGTCATTTTTCACTTCGGCCAACCATTTTCCGAACATCGGATCCTTTTACCAGGAAGCCTGAAATGTTTTCGAGTATTTCGCCCACTTCCCCATTTGCTTCTATATTTCACGAGAATAGAATTAAAAAACGGCTATCTTAGATAACTGAAGGTCCATCCAGTGTACTACTTGGTATACCTGAAATAGTATGAAAAAAATACTAACTAAAAAAAACTAAATAGCGGTATCCGACTTCTTCTTTGTTTAATTCCTATTACGACTATCTTCAACAATGGCCTAGGTTATCCCTCTATAATCTAGGGGTCTAGGCTGAACTCATCGACAAGCTGTCGATCTCGACAAAATCTAACCGTCGATAAGTGGCATATTTCACATTTATACACAAGTTTACACACGTATGGCTAGATGATATACATTGATATACACAAGTTTACAAACATTTACACATAATTTTACACATTTATCCATGTATACACATAAATACATACATAAAAACATACGTGTAGACACAGTATATTATTATTTTCACAGTTCAAGTTTCGTAGCACAAGAGAGTGCTTCTTGTATGTAAATATTTTTAAACAAGTTTTTGTTAATATTTTCAGAAAATGTGTATTCCTGCAGGCCGGAAACGAAGGATAAAAGATTTTAATAAGCAATCTGTTGCTAAATTCTGAAATAACGATCGCCAAGCGCGTAGTCGACTGCTCTTGAATTGTAGACAAGAATGTGCATAGTCGACTGCTCTTAAGGCAGTTGTCGATAGTCAAAGTCTACACTAGAAAATCGACGGTGTAGAGTCTGTACACTGTAGACAAGTCTACACTGTAAACTTTGTAGACACTGTAGACAAGTCATGTTCATGCTAGCTCGAATCGACAAATGCGTCATTAGCCACATGACCATCGACACTTGTCGACAGTCGACTGCTTGTCGATGAGCTCAGCCTAGACCCCCTAGTTGGTCATGCTCCAACTTATTCGTTTTATTATTGTCTCAATCCCAAACAACGTACATAGCTTAAGAATCTGCATCACAAGCAATGACAGCCAAAATACCGGGGTCCAGGACAAAAACTCCAACTCTCATTTAATAAAATTCTCCTTCTGGTTTCTTTACATGGATAATTTTTACTATTTTTTATTTATTATATGTGGAGATGATCGATATAAGAGAAATATTTATTTAAAAAACAAGATACAAAAATTAATTTTATGAAAGTCAAGAAAAATTATTAAAGAAGTTCATAGAAGGATAATCCGATTATAAATTTTTAAATGATTTCTCATAAAAATAATGTTTGTATGTTGTTTTTTTAAATAAATACTTTTCTTATATCGAACTCCACATATAATCAATAAAAAAAAAAAACAACACACATCACCATTACA
This sequence comes from Rhysida immarginata, assembly GCA_023313115.1. NCBI lineage: Eukaryota > Metazoa > Arthropoda > Chilopoda > Scolopendromorpha > Scolopendridae > Rhysida > Rhysida immarginata. Next base: position 19,753 of record JAHWFO010089431.1, read on the forward strand.
CAAAGCAGTCTGCATGGCTGATACAAAATACACACCTCTGAATCTGAACAGCATGCAGAACACCCATAACATGCACTAAACTTCAATCATGGCTCGGAAAGCAACTCCACGGTAGACATCCTTCTGACCTCAACCAGCCACACGTCGACAAAAAAGCGTCGAACTTTTGGTTGAGTGAAGGGAGTCTCTTTGGGGAAACTGAAGGAACCACGATTGCCATACAAGACCAGGTTATTAACACTAAAAGCTACAGAAAACATATTATCAAAGATTCCACTGACGAGTCTTGCAGGAAATGCCATATCGCAGAGGAAACCATCCAACACGTCACATCCAGTTGCAAAATACTCACGCAGACAGATTATTTACACAGACATAACCAGGTAGCCAACATCTAGCTAAGATACACAAGCTAAGGGACATTCACACTCCTTACTATAAATATATCCCCGACACTGTCTTAGAGAACACCACACATAAACTATATTTTGACAGAGCTATAATCACTGACAAAACAGACCAGACATTACACTAGTAGATAAGCAAAACAAAGTGACTTACATAATTGATATCTCCATCCCCAACACACACAATTTACAAAAGACATACACTGACAAAATCACTAAATATACGGATCTTGCACATGAAATAAAACGCCTTTGGGGAGTTAACAGAGAACACATTGTTCCTATCGTTCTTTCTGCCACTGGGGTTATTCCACACTCGCTACACAAAAGCCTGTCAACACTAAATTTAAACCCACACTTATACAAAACCTTACAGAAAGCCACAATTCTAAACACCTGTCACATAGTACGGAAATTCCTACACCCAAACATCAATACTCCCACGAGTGCATAATTTTCCCTCCCTCGCATTTGAGTCCCTTGGGCTTTGGCCCTCTTTTGGGTCCGCCTCTGGGATTGGCTTCCGGACTTGATCCGAGTTTGGCTTCCCCAAACAATGATAATAATAATAATTGTAACAACAACAGGGAGAGAAACACACCAGATAAACCGGAGTGCAAGGCCCCGTGTTGTCCCCCAACAGGCCTAAGCCCAAAACGGGGTTAATGAACCACATATAAAAATTTATAATAATAAAAATAAAACAAAAAATAATAACACATTAACACAGCGATTCTCGAATAATAACATTAATAAATAATAAAATAATATAGAAATAAAAAAAAATTAGATGAAAATGAATAGGGAAAAAAAAACAAAAAAAAAACGGAAAGGACGAGGAGACAGGCGTTATGAGAAAAGAGAAAAATGGAGTTCATCAGAAGCCGTAAAGCAAACATCGTTGAAATTATCTAAGTAATTAGTAATCATTTTATACACCGGATCGATCCGTGAAATAAACGTCTTCCATTTGTACAAGGGAGTAAAAACGAAGCCCCTACGCGTCAATCTAATACTCTGAAAGTTAAAATCATTCATTAAAGAACCTACGCTCAACTTAGCGTGAAAAATACCAACAAGAATGTTAAAAAGTGAAATACTAATAATACGCGCAATGTTAAAAATGTCATGAAAATGGGCGGACGTCAAAGGTAGCTTATTGCCAAAGTTCTTTCTTATGAAAGCTTTAAAATTAAGGCATTTTATGTAAAACTTGTTGATTGCCCCCAAACCAGATCCATGCGCAATAGATAATTTTAGGAATCACAAAAGCCTTAAACAGAAGCAAAAAAGTTTTTGCTTCTGTAAAGAACTGAATGGACCTCTTCAACATGCCGATGCGACGTGAAATATCCAGATATACTTGATCTAAATGCTCAGAAAAGGAACAGTTGTGTAACATAACCACTCCTAAATCCTTCAAAGTATTAGTTCTAACCAAGGGAGTACCATTAATAACATAGTTAAACACAAACGGTGCAGTAGAACGATTGAAGGACATCACAAATGACTTGGACGCATTTAGTTCAAGCCCATTACAACAGGACCAATGATACACTCGTTTGAGCATGACCTGCAGCTCGTGGCATGAGGACCAGTCGTTAATGGTCCGAAAAAGTTTAACATCATCAGCATAAATAATGATTTTAGTATGGGAATCAGTTAAAACATATGCAAGATCAGCAAGAAAAATGTTAAACAATAAAGGGCCCAGAGGAGACCCCTGCGGCACATCACTTTTGATATAAAAGGGAGGACAAGAGTAATCCTGATTTCTTAGTCTGAAAGCCCGACCTGTGAGCATATCATTGAACCAGTCATTGGCCACTAAGTCCAATCCTACAAATCGCAGTTTAAACAGCAACAAGGGGATACTAACTTTGTCGAACGCTTTTGAGAAGTCCAAATATAGTGAATCGACCTGGGACCGAGTATCAAGACAATGGGTAATATGGTGCAAAAATATGGCGAGATTAGTCTGTGTGCTTCTCTGTGAATGAAAACCGTGCTGTGCATCTGGAAGATGAACGTCAACGTGTTGAGAAAGTTGGTCAGCAATTAAAGTCTCCAACAGCTTAGCTGGAAACAAAATTAAAGTGATGGGACAAAAGCTGGTTTAGCCGAATGTTCGGTTTTTTTAGGGATCGGCTGGATCACCACTTGCTTCCATGCAGCAGGGTAACGTCCAGACCCCAGCGATACATTAAAGAGGTGGGTTAATGGAGAGATAACCGCTGAGAAGCAGCCTTTAAAAATAAAATCCGGGATATCTGGAGAAGTGCAGACTTTTACGCAGATAATCTCCGAGCACGATCTAAAATTTGCTGTGCAACCAAAGGTTGAAAAATGAACTTCTTATCTAAAGTGCTCCAGCACGCTGTCAAAATATCTTCATTCACACAAATTTTCAGATTATTGCTCATAGTTGACGCAAACGAATGAGCAAATTCCGACAAAGCATTAGCATCCAGAGGCTCTTTATAATTTTTGTTGCGGCTTAGACACAATTTGGCAGTTTCCCAAAAGGCAACAGGGTTATTATTAACTTGCTCTTCCAAACATTTAAAATAATTCATACGATCGTTGATCCAGCTATTCTTAAACGCTCTTCTGGCCTCGCCAAATAACAAATAATCGTCTTGGGCCAAAGATTTTTATACATTTTATGTCTTTTCCGTTTACATTCCCAAGCATCTCTAGTTTGTGCAGTAATCCAACTAGGGAACCTTGGCATTGACCTATTCTTCCTCGTTGAAATGCATCCATTAACTTGTCGTTTATGCATAGGAACGGCTTCAGAGACAGCATAACTGATAACAGTCACAATATCATTCCAAATCTCATCAACGTCCAACGACTTTAACGTTTTAGACCAATCGTTATTAGCAACTTTCCGATAAAGACTCTGAAAGTCTGCACGTCGAAAGTTGTAACACGAATCTTTGGGAGGCGAAAAAGTTTCCAACTCGTCCTTAAAATACGCAATACAAGGAGGATGGTAATCATCTGGGTCAACAAGAGGCGAATCTGTGGCAGTTACATGCAGATTTAAGTTAGAAAAAATTTTATCCAGACTATCGCCGTATCTATTCCGCAGATGGTTAACATTATTAAGGTCTAACTCTTTTATCCAACTGCTGGTAATTAATTTTCTAAACCTGGAATACGAGGTCTGTTCAAAAAATACGTAGACTGTTTGAATTGCGCGGGCCCTGTTGGTCCCAATCAAAATCGCTTGGTGTCGCCATCTTCTGACAGATCCGCTGATTACAAGGCAGTTTTTTGATTGCAAATATCAGTATTGGTTGATTAGCTACGCGGTTGTTTGTGAAGTGTGTTTTTTTTCGTTTGGCGGATTTTTAGAATGAGTGACTTGAACGAGCAAAGACGAAATTTTTGCTGTGAAATTTTGTGTTAAACTCGGAAAAACTGCCACTGGACGAGTGGAAAAGGCCAGAAATGTGGACGAGAGGTGACTGGTTGTTTCATCACGACAACGCTCCAGCCCATTCAGCCCTCGAACTCGAGAGTTTTTGGCCAAACACTCGATCACTGTTCTTCCTCACCCACCCTACTCACTTGACCTCGCTCCTCGTGATTTCTTCTCGTTTCCCAAACTCCAAAGACCTTTGAAAGGAAGGAGATTTGAGACGATTCCCGACATAAAGGCAAATGCGACGAAGGCGCTGAAGGACATCACAAAAGAAGCGTTCCAGGACTGTTTCCAAAGTGGCAACACCGTTGGGGAGGAGAGTACTTTGAAGGGGACCCAGATGTGTAACTTCTGAATAAAGTATATTTTGTTTTATGACGTCAGTCTACGTATTTTTTGAACAGACGTCGTAGTAAGCATGATCATCATAAACTTTGAAATCAGAGTAATTAAAATCGCCCAAAATAATACAGTCCGCGGGTGAATGAGCAAAAAACTCCGTAACCTCCTCCAAAAAACATTCAGTTCATTATTTCGCAAAAGCGGGGGCATATAAAAATTCATTATGATTACCGGTTTAGATCTACCCGCCGAAGTACGACGAACAATTTCCACAGCGACGACGTCGATACATTTGACGGTAGTAACGAATCGACAATCTTTAGCTCTAACAGATACCGGAACGGCGATAAGAACGCCTCCTCGTTCCTTAATAGTTCTGTCACTCCTATACACATTAAATTCACGACCAAACAATAAAAAGTTGGAAATAGACTCATTAAGCCAGGTTTCAGATAAACAATATAGCAACTGAGGATTCTGTGCTGAAAAATCAAAGGTTCGAGCCATCTTGGTTCGCAAACCGCGAACGTTCTGGTAATAAATAGCATTAACCATCGGAGTTGATCATGCCCTCCTCCTGGCGCACAGTGTCTACTTCACCTAATTTAAGAGATAAGTTAAGTTTGCCAATAAACAAGGAAATCAACACTCCTTTCGGCCAAATAGATGAACTAAATAAATAGTCAAAATCTTTTTCCTTTAGCAATAATACAAAAGAAGAATACGAATGAAACTTAGTCTTCAGCTTAACGCATCTCTGTATGGAGATTGAGGTGGAAATATCAGCAACAAAGTCATATAACTGCTTTACAGAGGTATTTGGCTGCATTCTTCTCCCTCTCTTTCATATATCCAGCCTTAATTGGACCATCTCTGTTAGCGTTAGCACCTATGATTGTATTTTTCTTATCTTTCTTAATTTTATCTACGCGAGAAGAAAGTACTCCACTTGAATGTTTCGCCTTAATTGACTCGTGCCTCATTTGGATTCCCCATGAAGAGAGAGAGAGGAGCAGACAATCACCGCCCTGCGCCGCCTGGTGAATAATGAAATGATAATAATAATAATAAATAATAATAATAATAATAATAATAATAATAATAATAATAATGTAGCAACAACAGGGATACAATCCACCGGATAAACCGGAAGATGAGGCCCTATGTTGCCTCCCAACAGGCCGAAGCCCAAAGCGGGGTTAATGATACATATAAAATAGACTAATCAAGAAAAAAAGATAATAGGAAGTTATAATAATGATACCGAACACCGGCCAAGTCAGACAAAACATTAGTAAAATAATAATAATAACAATAATAAATAATGATAATAATAGTAAAATAATATCAATTAATAAATAACAACAGGGATAAAAGAAAAAAAAAAACATCAAACACACACAAAGCAGGCAAAGAACTAACTAGTTCCAAAAAAGGAACAGCGTTTATCAAAAAATATATTCAAGTGAGGGAAGGACTTATTGAGAATATCTTCTAGTTTGTTTGCAGGATCAAGGTTCATGACATTCGTCCTTCTTTTCCCCAAAAAAATCAAAGGTTGACGGGATCTATTGGAATTCGGAACCCGAAAACCAATGAGATCGAGAGTTTGAGGAGAAAAAATACTCCCATTAATTATCTTTAGTAAAATTTTAAGTAATAATTTATTAAAAATGAATTGCAAATTAAACAAGAAATTAATCCTCCCGAGGAAGGTAAGTAGCGGAAGCGCTGAGGTCATCCATTTTTACCCGCTTATATGCACTTTTTAACCACCACCCCCATTTTTTTAATCGAAAAATTGATTTTCTCGAACGTAGCATTTAGAAAATGAAAAAGAGCTCTATCTTTTTTCGTTTCTCATCATTTCCGATCGAAAAATATATCACATGCCATATGTTGCCATAATTCTAAAGACCAAGTGACTGCCACCCCCACAACTCCGACCCTATTGGGACAATTTGGCCCAAACTTTACAGTAATGATGGTCTTGTTTATAAGAATCTACATACCGAATTTCACTCCGTTATGTGCATAAATACGCGTAAGCCTTTTGGTCCCCTCTAATTTCAACCCCCGAAACTCAGACCCCAGTGGGCCGATCAAAAACCAAACTAAATAGTGAAGGTGCACTTGCCCATAGTAAGCTACATTCCGAATTTCAATCTTCTACCTCAAAAAATGCGGAAATTATGAAGGGGACGGACGGACTGACATTGTGAAAACAATAAATAGTTCCATTCTTCCGCTACTTAATAATGAGGCCAGGGAGGCAGAGCTTGTGACTTTCTCAGTACAACGAAGAAAACGATAAAAACTCAGCAGTTTCACTTGTAGACGGTCAAATAACTGAGTACTGCCCGAAAACAAATCCATGGGGCATACATAATCTTAGATAAAACAAAAGATTTATATAACATAAGAAACGTGTCTTTGTCTCCTAAAGAAACCAGCAAGACTCTTGATAATACCCACACGCCTGCTGGTTTCCACTAACAAAGAGTCAAGATGATCGGAGAAATTTAATTTTGAATTAAAAAAAAAATCACACAGAGATCCTTAATCGACGTATAACAAGAACCCCCCCGCCACATATTTTTAATCGAACAATTGATTTTCTCGAGCGTAGTATTTAGAAAATGAGAAAGAGCTCTATCCTCTTTCGTATATCAGTCATCATTTCCGATCGAAACCATATGTTGCCATAGTTCTAAATACCAAGTGACTGCTACCCCCAAAACTCCCCAATAATAATAAATTCATGAAATAAAAGTAGCTTACCAGAATGAGATCCTGAGCTAAGCGTGTTTTCAAGAAGTTCGGCCGGCGCTAATTTCCTTTTTGCATCAAGATTGTATCTAACTTAACTCACCTCAAAAGACCAGCGGCTAATCATCGAATTCCTCCGACCAATCAGATAGCGACCAATCAGATAGTTTCAGTTTCAGATTTCCACTCAGAGATTACCTTTGTCGCTCCGTGCGGACCAGAGATGAGACAAATGAAAGTAAGAGACTGGCAGTGACCTCCCCTCTAGTGGTGCCTTCGCGCCGCCATCGGGATTGGCAAGAAACAGTTGATCGCCGTAGGCAATGCATGTGAATCAATCGCAAACATTTATTTTTTCTAATATCTACCTAAGATATCTCGATGAAT
>JAHWFO010089431.1:32090-42247 GCA_023313115.1 Rhysida immarginata
TTTGTTTATTCAAATTTTGAAAATTAAATATATAATTCTCGAAAAAATTATGACCCGTTTATTACTTATTTAATTTAGCAAGCATGTATTACTTATTTGACCTAAACAATACGTCATTATCAGTGGCATAGCAAGGGTAAATGACGCGCATTTTTTGACCTCGCTCATTGTTAAAGTCAAATAAGTAATACTTGTTTGCTTAATAAAATAAAGGGATCATAATTTCTCCAAGAAATAAACAGAGTGATCCAAAAATCAGTTCACGCAGTAACTTGAAAACAGTATCTTTGAGTGAAATGACTTTTGGATCACCCTGTAGCGCGTGTAATTTTATTTTTAATTATTCTCAGTATTTGAATATAAAATTTATTGGAGTAATACGGTAATTTCTTAGCGGGTGGATGGTGATAAACGAGTAATTTTTTTTAAACGGAAGTGAACTTGTATACAGTCTGTTGATTTTCCATTTCCCTGGAATAATATACCAAGTCAATGTAACCAATAGCATACCCAGAATTCCTCTGGGGAGGGGGGGGGGGCCATTCACAGACAATTTCTTTCATTGCAATTTTCGACCCTTAAAGCAATGAAAATGCGGGAGGAGTGCAGCTCCTTACTCTCTCCTCACTTTGGCTGCGCCCCTGTTGTTAGCTATATTATATCATATAACTGTTGTTATACAGTTTTATATTCAGCTTATTATCATTGTATTAACAAACTGCTTGTAGCTAGTATATATAGGGTGACGTCTCGGTTTTGCGGGATTGTCCCATTTTTCTTATTGGGATTAATTAATTACATGTAATTCAATTAAAAACATCGATATTTGACCAAGTCTCCCGGTTTGATATTTTCCAAAATTTGGTCCCCTATATATATGGTTTCGTGTTTGATCATTTTATAACTAATGTATAGACAATGAAAGTAGTTGCTATCCCTCTGAGTATACAAATGTCTAGTAATTCACCCTCGCTCCCCTCTGCGTACAATTCTGGATAAAGAAAAATCACGATATCACTAGAATTAGATATCACATCTATTGTTTATCAATTGCAGATGCAAATAAAATACATATATCAGGAGCCTTTATATGCTCTTATGTTTTTATGTAACGAAACTTTATGTACGAAATATTATCGATAAACGACATAGAAACAAGCACTAGTATGAAGTGCTTGACAGTTAATCAACGATCGCTAGAAAACATCACGGAAAAAGCGAATGCTTTCTTTCCTGTACATTCTGATTGGTTAAAAGAGCTGTAATCGTTAACGCATGCGTCAGTTTCCTCGATTGACCGTGAAACCAAAGCCACCTAGAAACTGTTTCTAGGTGGCTTTGGTGAAACAGTGAAAATCTCACGTAAAATAACGATAACAGGTTCGAGAGTAACGTTTTTGAAAATCACTGGTAACGGTTTCGAATGATCGAGAGTAGCAGTGATTACCTGTGAAATATCACTATCAGTGAAAAAGTCACAGGTAGTGAAATCACGCTCATCACTACCTGGCAGGCGATCCGTCCCTTTAACATAAAGCAGAGATAGCTGGAGTTCCATCGCAATTATTCCTTATTTTTAGTCCAATATTATAATGTAGAGTGGATTTATTAGATTTCCATGCATTTATTCTTCTCATGGCAATAGATACGAGCAAAATTTCATTAAATTAGCAAACCCCCCACCCCTTCTTATAATGAAAAAGAGCACAGCAGGAGAATTCCTGATGTGCTCTTGATACGGTTAAAACGCAAAAATCCATCCAACAGATTGCACTACGAGAAAATCGAAAGTTAAGAGAAAATTTGAAACCTGAGAGAGAAGTTTAGAAAATAAAATCTACACAAGACTTTTCGCTTTCATCTTCACCTCCTTCACTCGTACCAAGGAATTAAAACTGTTCAGTGGCTTCAGATTCATTTGAAGACTCTGTATTCTGAAGGCTGTACTCTGAAGGCTGGATTCACAAGGATGCGCTGTACGCGGACGCGCGCGTTCGCGGGGAAGCGACAGCCAATCATTCCGAGAGAAATCTGGACCGCTGAAATCGGGAGGGACGGGGAAAGATTCTGATTCGCTGTCGCTTCATCGCGAACGCGTACAGCGCGTCCTTGTGAATCCAGCTTAAACGACGTTGGGAAAAACGACGAGGTGGGATACACTTTCACTCTCAAATTGTAATATGAGCAAAACGAAAGTGTTCGGTCAGACTCAAACAGAAAGCAATCGGGTATGTAGGCATTACTTTTTTTTTTCTTCCTATCATATTTTTACAATTATACGAGATTTATCGGCAGATGTTTTAATGCTGTACTAGCACTTAATGCTAAATGACTGAATACTCTAACAGGTTAATCGTTGAAGAATTGCTTTGGCAAGGTGGCCTCGCTGTTGCAGTATTTGCTTTTGTATTTCAGTGCTAAATGGATAGAAATAGGCCTGTTATTTGCAATCTCTGAATTTTAAACACATATTATTCCAATGAATTATTTATATAAAACTTTGGCATGTTTTTTTTTTCATTTATATTGGTGATAGATTTTTGAAATTGGTTGTATAATTGGTGCCCCCCCCCCCCCCCGCTATTCCCTATTGTTTTTTATGGCGTTCGTCTGCAACAACTTTCCAGTTGACGTCACACGCAGCAGCCAATAACCAATATTGATCGTGGCCGTAGAGGAATGCGCTTTTATCTTCGCATCGAGCAGCTAATGAGATAGGATGAATATTATGAATGACGCCGACAATTTGTAATTCAAGAAACGTTATATTTCCTTTAAATATATTAGATCACGATGCCTCCATCCCCCCTCCCTCCCCAAGAATGTTCATTATTATTCTGCTCTGCTCACATCCCTCTGTATTGGCTCTTTTCCATGTAATCTTATCGCAGATTTTACAATTAATACTACAAACTTGGAGACATTACAATTTATTACAATTAATAAAAGTGCTGCAATATTAAGGCTTCCAACAAAGTATTAATAATAAATAAACATAACCAATGTTCATAAAGACAATAAGTATAAAGCCAATATGTGAGGATAATATTACCTATAAAGCCTTATAGCTACAACCCTAGCGTCAATGAACTTCGGACACCTACAGAATTTTGGATACGTACAACAAAACTAATTGTAAACAAATTAAAATTAATTTATTGAGTGCACAGAGCTTTAGTACAACTGTTATATAGCATTTTAACATAAAAAATAACGAGAAAATTAAATAAGCGACTTTTTGTAATGTTCCGTTTTCAACACGTTGCAATGAACTTCGTACACCGTACCGTTTATAGCACATTACCACTGAGTGGCGTCACCTTTCCGACGAATGACGCTCCGAAGTCGTTGAGGCATACTGGACCTAACTTCTGCGTTGTTTCTACTGGAATTTTGTCCCACTCTTCGGAAATACACGCCCGCAACTGCTGCAGTGTTCGAGGCTTCCGCTGTCTGACTTTTCGCTTTAAAATGCGCCATACATTTTCAATGGGTGACAGATCTGGGCTGCAGGCAGGCCAGTCGAGCACCCTGAAACGCTGCTGTCGTAGCCAAGCCTTGGTGTTCCGAGCAGCATGAGGCTTCGCGTTGTCCTGCTGAAAGATGCTTGGTCTTTTATTGAAAAACGTTTGGCGGGATGGACGCAGATGCTGTTGAAGTATGTTTATATAGGCAGCAGAGTTAAGAGTGCCCTCGCAAAAGTGAAGCGATCCTGTCCCGGCTGCACTCGTGCAGCCCCACACCATCAGCGATGCAGGCTTCTGAACTTTCCTCTGGTAACAGTCGAGATGATTACTTTCGTGCTTGGTCCTTAGCACCTTGCGACCGTTGTTGCCATACATCACTGCAAAGGTGGACTCGTCGGACCACAGAACACTATTCCACTAAGCAAGGGTCCACCTTAGATGGGTTCTGGCCCATGCTACCCGGCGACGCTTAGCTACAGTGCTCATAAATGGCTTCCTCTTTGTAGCGTATAAGTAATAGTTGGAACGGCGGACTGTGCTTTCGGATATGGGTATAGGAAAATATTCTCGAGCCCAAACACTCATTTCACTTCTGGGAGCATGCCTGTTTTTCACAATGTAACGTCGAAATACTCGTAGGTCCGTAACATTGAATAATCGCTGCTTGCCTGGTGCAGTCCCTGGTTCTGTTTTCCCGATTTCTCTGAAACGCTTGATGATCCCATTAAGAGTAGAGAGAGAGTGGAACTGATAATTCATGGGCAATAGCTCGCTGGGATTTGTTATTCTGGAACTGCTGTATACACGTTTCTACTGGCTTACCACGTCCCATGGTTCAAAACAACACGAATACTGTGCTCTGTCGCGTGGACGGTGCTTTTGAAGCCTGATGCAAAGCATTCTGGGCGTTTCTACAGCCTTCAGGAAAGTTCTATATGCTGGTGACCCCTTGTGTACGAAGTTCTTTGAAACCTGTTGACAACGCAATTTTACATAAATCGACGTTGATATTGTTGCATGTACACTGAGTAAATGTATTTTGATTAGCCTGCAATCCTCTGTATGCACTTTTCACTGTGTTTTTAGCCAAATTACTTGGTGTCCGAAGTTTATTGACGCTAGGGTTGTAATTAGATAATGAATTAAATCTAAACTATAATTAGGAATTGTTTTTGATGAAGTAGTGTGATATTTGATGCATTTAAAATCTTGAAAACATAAAACGCTTTTTTCCATTTACGTAGTGCAAGAAAAGTGTGTTAACAAATCGAAAATAAATTTCCATTACACCTAGGACGAAAATAAAGATTACATTAAAGTGCAAAATTGAATTAAACAAGATAAAAATGAAAATACTGAAAGGGAAATTCATTTTAGTAAAATTATGTTATTAAATTACGTAATCTTGTAAATTCGTAATTTAATTAATTTTTTTCTCTTTATTCTTGTTCTTGAAAGTTTCAATCAAAAAAATCAAGCTAGCGAGATTACGCTATGGTTAACTATGGCAGAAACTGATTAATACTAAATGGCAACAACTTACTTTCTCTAGTATTAGCAGTTGTTTACAGTGAGTGTAGGACATTTACCACACATAACTGCTTCAGTATCGTTCTTGTAATTAATAACTAGAAAAGAAAAACAACTAACTATTCACAAAACTAAAAGGTAAACAATAATGCTAGAGTGGAAAAATTCAATAATAATAAAAGAAATACGACAAAATTAAATATTTCTTCAAGGTAAACAATAACATAAATTTGATGGTGTAGGACTTTCAATTCAATCGGAACCATAATAAACGAAGCCGAAGATAATATTAGATAATAAAGAATTAAGATTGTGGACGGCGTGGTGATAAAGGTTTCATCCCGGGTCCCATCCGATGCTCGCATGGAAACATCGCTAGATCAAGCTCGAAAATCCACCAAAAAAGTTGAATTAATAGGAATCAACATCGACCGATCTTTAGAAAAAACTAGAAGAGGTACCCGGCGTAGCCCGGGATAATTACACTTGCACAAACTTTTCCTTTCATTGTTAGTCATGAGATATTGATTGTTGATCCCTGCCTTGTGTTGGTGCATTGCGTGTTGATACCATAGTTGATAACTATTGTTGCACAAACTTTGCCTTGCATTGTTGGTCATAAGATATTTCTCATTAATATGCCCTGCCATAACCATGAATATCGATTTTTTATCGATAATTATTATTTTTCCGAAATCTGAGGTAGAGAGTGACCTTCCTCATGCTTTGAAGGTCATGTATGCGAAATTTCATCAAGATCGGAATAAAACTGTAGATTTGTATAAAAAACGTACAGACAGACCCACCCACAAACATCCTTCTTTATATATATAGATAGAAGAAGATAGATTTTCACAAAGAAATATTATGACACTCGATTATAAAAATGTAAAATATGGCATACAGTTTTACAAAATAAATGAAGCTCTATAAAAATCTTTATTTTAAGTTAAAATAAATAAAATAAATAGATAAATAAAATTGTAATTCAATAAATATGATGGTGTAGGACTTTCAATTCAACTATACAACTTTCAATTTATTTATTTATTGACGAATCCAACAAATTACTAGAGTGTAAAAAATAAATAATAACATAAATACTATGGGAATAATAATTAATAATAAAAAAATCGAAGAAAAAAAATATATATATGTGTATCACTTGTAATTGAAGTACAGTCAAATCTGTCTATAACGACCACCAACGGGATCAAGCAAAAGTTAAATAGAACCAAACAACTCAGGTGGTCTTTATATACAGGTTCAATCAAAAAAGATACAAATCAAAACATAATTAAAAGCAGATATGTTTATTTCTTTAAAAAACAATCTAAATTACTTTATTTACCACTCTCTTGTCTTCTTAGTGAACATTAAGTCTTCAAAATGTTTTTCAAGCAGGGTTGCCAGGTTCAAGCACTAGTCGGTCGCCCAATTGGGGAACTTTAGTAGCCCAAAATCGCCCAATGCATGAAAATAGCCCTTTTTCCCTGACTTTCCCTGATCACTTTTCATTTCACTGACCTTCCAGAATCTGGGAACTCCGCAAATCTACAGGGTGATTATAATTAAAGTTACAATTTCAAAAATGGATAATTTGAAAACTACTCGTCAGAATGACTTGATATTTTAGCAGAACAGTCGTGAGACAATGGAATTTTGTTTGGCGAAGGAAAAAAAAAGTTCCAAAATCTGCCGATAGATGGCGCTGGCAGGGTTCACATTGTCTGGAGATATGCAAATTACTAATACGTGACATGCGCACCGCAGACATAGCTGCCATAAAAATACTCTTTGTTTGAATGCTTCATCATGACTCTGACTATGAAGGATCGCGCTCTGCTCTTGAAGCTTTTTTTTATAAGAATGATGAGTGTGCACTAACAGCTCTTAGGAAGTTTCGGACATTGCAATCCATAAAATCGGGTCCAATAACCACAAATGGTCTGCGAAAAATGATTGCTAAATTCGAAGAGACTGGTTCATTTGACGTGAAATGAGGTAGAGGAAGGAAACCAGTTTCGGCTGCGGCAGTGGAAGATGTGGCTACAGCATTACAAGTGATGCTGGAATCAGCAGTGGACAGGGAATTGACCCAATGCTGGATATGCCGAGCAGTATGGTGCGTAAAGTCCTACGGAACATCTTGCGCTTTTACCCATACAAGATAACTCATGTGCAGCAGTTGCTACCTGCTGACCTGGAAGCACGTGAATCTTTTGCACTGCGATTTCTTGCTCGGAAGGAAGTGGACAACGAATGGCCATGGAACATTCTCGGTCTGACGAAGCCCACTTCTATTTGCAAGGTTCTGTAAATAAGCTAAATTGCAGGATATGGGCGACCGAGAATCCATTCCAGCTACAGCCATTACCTTTTCGCTCTGAAAAAGTCACTGTGTGATGCGGCATAGTTTATCGTCGGTCCATTTTTCTTCGAGGAGATCACACCTGCGGGTCCCGTTACCTGCACCGTTACTGGCAAGCGGTATGAAGCACTTTTGCGTAACCATGTCCTTCCGGCACTTCAGCAGCGTCAGTGTGTGGATCACACAATATTCATGCAAGATGGCGCTCCTCCGCACATTGCTACAAAATGGTATGACCTAATCACGCCTCTGGTCTTCCATTGGTCTTCTCGTGTCGTCCTCGTTTTAATAATTGTCTAAAACCACTTTGTTTTGTTATTGGACAATAATTTCGCCCAAAAACCGTCACAAAATTCGCACAAAAATATCGCCCAAAAATCGCAAATTTGAAATTTTAGTAGCCCAATTCAGTCGCAATCGCAAATTTGAAATTTTAGTCGCAATTTAAACAAAAAAGTAGCCCAATTTGCGATAAATCGCCCAACCTGGCAACCCTGTTTTCAAGCGCAACATTTGTTTTCTTAAAGATAAGCACTTGTGTTTGCCCTACATAACGACAATCGCTAATAGAACAGTGTAGCGTATCGGTATTGAAAAGGAACTGAAGCATAGCTTCCATAATCTCACCCATCATAAACATTTGCCATAAGAAATACACTGAATAAGACGAGAAAACTGGTGTACACAGAAAAGTCATCCTTATATCCAGAAAGGTCTTCTATATAGTAAACAATATCAATAGGCTAAAAGAACAAACCACTTGTCTGATTGGTTGATTACATATAATCGAACAGTGTATTGGTCTAATTGGCATTTACGTTAGGGCCTGATTGGTTGCGTAACTGGTCATTTTAGACAGGATTTTTAGTATAGATTATATACCGGGTGAATAAGAAGTCCCGGAACAGTATAATATCTCGAAAACTAACGTCATATCCAAAAAGAAAAAATACGTGTCAAATATTTTTAAAACTATTTAATGGTGCAAAACTAGCCCCCTGCAATCCTCGTAGGGGGTGAGGTAGGGGCAATGTTGAAATTTCGAATGGGAACCCCTACTTTCAATGATGTTTTCAGATTGTACATAGCATTTGAGAAATAATTTATTCTTAGTGTTTTTTTCAATTGATCCAACCGCTTAGGAGATACAGGCACTAAAAGTATAGAACTTTTAAAGTTTTGAACTAATTTTATCGATGAAGACAAAGAGATAGAGGGTGGGTCTTAGAGATATTCCTATTCTACTTCTTGATGATCTTTAAGAATCCGAAGTCAGAATTTCAAAAATCCAAAATTTTTCATTCAATCGGCCTCGGTGGCTCAGTGGTTTCGTGATCGCCTCTGATGCCCAAGGACGCGGGCTCTATACCGGCCGAGGACGAAGAAGATTTTTTCAGGGGGATCACAAACTTCCTTTCCTAGCCGTTGGTCCCGTGTAGTCGTTTGCCGGCTGCACGTTAAAGAACCCTTGCGAGGAAAAATTTGCGGCCCTTATAACGTCGCCCTGATATGAACATACTAGTTGAAGGGAAGTTAATACTAACCAAACCAAACCAAATTCGTTCAATATAGTGGTAATAGTTCATAATGGTACCATTGGGAATTTTTACTGCTAAGATATGACATGTAATATATCAAACAACTTACAATTATGTGTCATGAATAAATATAACGAAAAATTAATGATAGTCGAAATTGGTTCAATGGTACGTATTTTAATGGTATTGTTAAGGTACCATTGGGAATTTTAATCCTAATATATGGGATGTAATATATCAAACGACTTGGAATGATGTGTCATGAACGAATATAACGTAAAATTAACACAACAGTGGAACTTCGTTTAATGGTCCGTATTGTAATAGTACAGAATGGCATCATTGGAAATAACGAAAAATTAATGATAGTGCAAATTCGGTAAATGGTACGTGTTGTAATGGCATGTAATAAAGCAAACAATTTGTAATGATATGCCATGAATGAACGAGAAATTAATGACATTCGAAATTTGATCAGTGGTACATTTATTTATGATGCCATTGGAAACTTTCAGTGCTAAGATATTGCATATAATCAAGCCAGTTGTTAGGGTTATTGTTATCTATATTAACTTGCAATCAAACGCAAATTGCTATCAGGCCTTATCAAACTGTTATGCCTGCTAATAACAAAGGTGTATATGGCCAAATAATAAGACCTATTGCAATTAACAGCTAATTGTTGTTAAGCGTAATATCAATACGTAATTACTTAGGCCTTACATTATCAATAATTAATTTTTGTTAGGCCTATTGTTATCAATAGATAATAGCTAGTAGCGAATCGCTCGCTTATGTAGAAACGCTTTAGCAATTGATTATGAAGAAATAAAAGATGCTTGGACAGAACACATCAACAATTGCCGCTCATTTCATCATGTAGAGATGCTTACAAATTAAACAACTTCTATATATGCGAATATACAGAGAATCACTAAACTGTTCATTTAACATTTCATGTACATTTTGAAAAACACAATTGTTTTAGAACAACGCCTTGCCTTAACAACCAGAGGCTTCCTTAGCATCCTTCTCTAACCATAATAACCAAGGTTTTCTTTTATTAAACAAATGTCTTCATTTTTATCCTCGAATTCCTTAAAATCCTGTCGGTCCTGGGCATTTCGGTTGCCTGTCTTGTTAGATGTTGTATTTATTTCGTGTAATGTTTAACAGCATTAAAGCATAATTTCCATTCTCTTTATAAATCATGAGCTAGTGCAAGCGGTAAATGTGTCTCCAATGATTCTG
>JAHWFO010089433.1:0-23117 GCA_023313115.1 Rhysida immarginata
TACCGAATTGGACAGAGGAAGTGTTTTCTATGTCAAAAATTATAATGCGAAAAACTGTAGTGTATAAAATTAAAGATTATAATGGCGATGAGATTGCAGGTGTGTTTTATGAGCAAGAACTACAACGAGTGAAAAACCCTGAAGTTTTTGTCATCGAAAGGGTATTAAGATGGAGAAGGAGAGGGGAGTGTACGAGAGGCACTTGTTAAATGGCGCAATTACCCCGACAGTATGAATAGTTGGGTTCGCGAAAATGATCTTTTAAACCTAATGACAATCTGTTTCACTCATCACTCGCGCAGTTGATTTTGTCAACATGTACGAAAAGTCTGATTTCTACGTTACACTTCCGTCCAACATGCAATCGGGTGTTGGAAAACATGTTAATACAACAGCTCACTTTTACACCCGGTTAGCACACACATTACAATTCAAAGGTCAGTGGGAAGTCGGTTTGACTGAAGTTCATTTCCCAGCATTTTTCAAGAATGTTACAGCTGTTAACAACAGTTTTACCATAGGTATTCAGAATTTTATGATTGAGAAGCAAGTCACGCTTAAGATTGCTAAGTCCGACGAATTACCCACTCTTAAAGAGTTTGTACACCGAGTGGATACGCGTTACAAGCCTATTTGAAGGATATTGTATTTTTTCATGAACAAGATTTCAGCAACTATGTCATCTTGAGTTTACCTCCTGATACGCAAATTCGTTTCCCCACAAGTGCGTTCTGTCAGTTCTTTAATTTAATTTAATTCTTCCAGATCAGTTCCTGGAAGGGCATGTATTGCTCGTTCCTGATTTTTCCAAGTCGTTCGAATGGTTTTCAGAACTTTCTGTGTTAAAGTTCCCAGAGATCGCACCTTATGTTCCAACGCGTTGTTGATATAAATACCATCCAAATCCAAAATGCAGAGGCTCTCATTGATTTTTTACAAGTTCAATTAGGACACTATGGAATTGAGGTCACCTTGGATAATGGTTTTTTAGTATTTTTTGGTTACACAGTTCGTTTACATTGAATTCCCAGTTGTGTCGAATCTCGGGTCTGTCCCTGTACAGTTTCTGAATAAGAAATTTAAAACACCCACGGAAATTCCGTTAAATGCTGTTCAAGATGGTTTCATGAATAATGCTGTATACGGAAGATTGGCCTCGAATTAGTGAATTAAAAATTCCCGAGGGGTATTACAATAAACGTAGTAACATTTTGAACGTGTTAGTGTTTTTGATACCACTAGAAGAAAAGCCCTTTTACAACATTAATCTCATGTATAACAAATGTTTTCACTTCCAATGTAGAGAGAAACATTACATCAGTTTAAGTGAGGGTTTGTATCATACTTTAGGTTTAAATTCCGACCAGTTCAATGTCACATTAACGCAAGGCGAGGGTATGATTTCTATAGTTCTTACAAGAGGTATCCATAGCTAATATCTATATAGCGAGATAATTCAGCCTCAACTCGTCAGTGATAATTTTGCACCGCTCCTACGGATTATTCCCATTTCATATGCTAGATGCGAAATGGTTTATCAAACTTTCCCTACACCTGATTACTATCCATTAAGCAAAAAAGTCTTTGACACGATTGAAATCGCAGTGCATTCAGATCATGGGGAACTGTTAGCGTTTTTAGCTGGCAAAACGGTTGTAAAATTATATTTCCATCAGAAGCAGTTGTAGAGCTCAGACGCTTCTGTCTTTCTCTCTCCTTCAAAATACATGTTCTATATCATCCGAGCCAAGAGGTATTTTACGTTATTATTTAAGTCAGAAAGGTAGAGGGCTACCTGTATTCAAAGGTAGAGCATTTCAACATGGTAGTGGGTTAGGTTCTGTATCCACAAATCTTTTCTGACTTGCGACGCCATTACTAAAGTCAGCTGGGAAAATTCCTGGTAAGCACGCTCTAAAAGGGGGTGTATCAGTCTTAAATGATGAGATGCAGGGTCAAAATCTCAAACATTCGTTAGCATCTCGTATGAGAGCGGTAGGTGGCAGTGCTTTACAGGAAATGGGTTCCAGGATTCAGAAAGGTAGAGGCAGAGGTCATGTTAAAAGACAACATTCTTCAATTACTGCTCATTCATCAGTCCAAAGACCCAGAGTTCACAGTCTGGACGCATTCCTGCTGAGCAAAAACAGTAGAAGGCAGAAAGTAATTCGCTCAGCAACGATAAAAAAGTCTCAGAGGAGAAGGAAGAAGAAGAAGAAGAAGAATAAGAATATGAAGAAGTCAAAGAGAACTGTACACATTCGTCCTTTATCCTCTGTATTCGCTTAAAGCATTACCATGGCGGCTATGATCCACGAGCACATATCAGATTGCGTAAATAGTGACTTAAATATTTTCTCAATCCCCCATACGAGTGGCCAGCAACAGAAGAGACAAGTGGTGGGTTACCAACCGACTGCCATCATAAACTAAGATGGTCCGATCGAATTCTTCGTTCCCGGATTAACTGACTTGTACATCGATCTAGATCAAACTACAATCAATTTAGAAGTCGTTATCACTAAAGGAGATGCACCTATTCCACCTGGTGATAAAACAGGGCCTGTGAATCTTATCCTTCGTTCTTTATTCTCCCAAGTCGATTGTTATTTAGGCGATGCACTCGTTAGTCATAGCCATAAGTTATATCTGTATAGAACTTATTTAGAAATCTTCTGAAATATGGTCAGGTTGCTGAATCAACTCAGTTAACGACATCCGGATTTTATAGACACATCTGGGAAAATAGTATAGACGATACAAATATGGGATTTAAATTACGCAAAAGTCTTGCTCGTAATGGAGTCTACTACTTAGAAGAACCTATATATCTGGATATATTTCGTCATAGTCGTTTGCTGTTAAACTTGCTGGATTTTCGCCCAAGATTATAGAGAAGTAAACTTGCCTTCGCTCTAATGTCAGACGCAGCCACCCTGATTATAGAATTTCAATTCGAAAAGCTACCGTTAATATGGAACGCGTTAAAGTCAACATAACTACGTTATTAGCACATGCGAAGACACTGCAAACATGGCTGGTTGCGGCGTGAATAATCCTAAGTCCAAGAGTTGAAAGTCACTCACTAACACACAATCACTATTCGGCTAGCTTCTCGCTGTTGGAGCTGAGGCAGATGGTATTGCCTCAGCGGACGCCTAATCAAAGGATCTTATGTCTAGGCGCCCAGGCGCGCATGCCTTAAGTAACTGGCAGCCCATATTGGGCTGCGCGACTTATATAAACGCCTCAAAAATGAGGCCCGTTTGCGACTGGCGAGGAATTAAAAGGTTAACGGGAATGTTAATTGGAAAGACTGGTCTCCTCCGATGACCTTACATAAGCACTTAGATGTAGTGAAGCGCTTTTTAAAGTCATGCGGACCTAGCCGTGACCATTCAAGAAGTAAAAAGGAACGAAACTGAATGGCCACTTTCCTCCACACAACAGCCAGAGTGGGAGGGTATCCTTGCGATCGATGCCATCGGGCCAGCCATAGTTCTTTGTTAGTGTAAGCGATCGCATTTGCTAGGTCCGGTTTAATTACCTCGCCGGTGGAGTCATTTAAAAGGCAGCGCACGAACTGGTATGAAAAGTGCGCTAATCCATAGTGGTGCCTCAAACGATCCCAGATCGACTTCGCAAACGGGCACTCATAAAAAATGTGGCTGACTGTCTCAACTACGCCGCACACGGAGCATCCAGCAGACACGACCACTTTCCACTGGTAAAGACGTTGGAGAGAATGGAAGCCGTGATGCAGCAGCCGCCATTGATAGTTAAACTGAGTTTTTTCAAAGGCAAAGGATTTTAAGAGTTTCATGACTGCTGCCCACGGGCGATCGGGAAGTAGACGAACGATGTCAGTCGAATCCCCAGGGTCGGTCTGCTGAAGAAACCATGAGAGTCGAAGAGTTCCCCATTCTTGTGGGTCAATACGGCGTAGCATTGGTAAAAAGGTCACTAAGTCAATGTTAAAAGATTTGTAGATGTCCGGTTGAAATTGATACATAACTACTGGCAACAAGGGAGGTAACGGAAGCCTATTCACTATGAAGAAAACTCTAAGGTGTAAGAAGAAAAAGTTCACCCATAAAGGGGGAGGACTAAGGAATACCCGAATAAGGGCAGCCAATCTGGCTGCAATGAGGCATCGTTTAATATCGGGTAAACCCAACCCACCTCTCTCTAAGGGAATAAATAGGAACGCTGCTCTTAATGAATGACGTTGCCGAGCAGTCGTCCCCCAAACACAGTTCACAATTGCCCCTCGGAGTCTCATGAGGAGATTATACGAAGGCAAGGTGAATAGGCACTTGGATGTTAAAACTGGAAGCACATGAGTCTTGATATATCTCGCCTTAACAAACATCGATGTTGGAAAACGGAGGCTTTTATCAAGGCGAGAGATGCACTTCTCCACCACTTGTTGCCAGTGCATGGAGTCCATGGTTGGTTGGAAGGAAAAGACATACCCTAACACTGTAATTCGGTCGCACCATGTTATTGGGAAGGTTTTAAGATAGTCGGCAGTCCAGTTCCCAATAGCAATACCTTTAGACTTGACGAGGTTGATCGAAGTACTAAAGCGGTCAAAGGCCTCTTTATAGATGCTCAAGGAATACGGATCGGACGCAAATAGCACTACGTCGTCTGCATAAGCCAAAGTCCTGATGTTTATGGATGCAGCTGGCAGATCGTATCCTCGAACATCTTGGTGGCGATTTAAGTATTGCAATAATGGTTCCAAATAAAAGATGTATAGCAGGGGGGAAAGAGGATATGGTAGCGGAAGGTAGCGGATATGGAACCATTAATCGCCACACATGATGCGGCCGAAACATACAGTGCGGAAATGATCGTGGCAAAAGTCCGAAGACGAAGGTGTCGAAAAACTTCAAAGAGAAACATATGGTTCACTTTGTCGAAAGCCTTTTCCTGGTCAAGGCTTAAAACGGCAAGAGTTTGCTGATGAGCACACGCTTTTTCCATCACACACTGAATCGTAATTAGATTATCGGACATCCTGCGTGATGGAATGGAGCAGGATTGTCCGGGGTTGATAAAATCTTCGGCGAAAACTTTCAGTCTTTGTTGGAATACACCAGTGAAGACCTTGTAGTCGGTGTTGAGAAGGGTTATTGGCCTCCACTGGGTAACCAACTCTGGATTCGGCACTTTGGGGAGTAGGATGATTTTCCCCACGGTGAAGCCCGGTGTGATGGAAGACGGGTCTTCGATGATCGAATTAAACACTTGCACCAGAAAAGGCCCAAGAAGATTCCCTGTCGCGTTGTAGAACGAGTATTGTATGCCATCCATACCCGGGCTGGACTGGTGACGGCCGTCCGCTGACAGGAACTTCTTGACTTCGTCTTCGGTGAAGGGACGAGAGATAGACAGGTCAGCATCCTCAGAAAAAAGTCTTAGCGCCTCAATCCACTGCTTCGTTTCATCTGACGGAATGATTGGGTTATCGAAAAAGGATGAGAAATGGGCGTGAAAACCTGACAAGATGTCGTGGTCAGAATTCACTTTTCCATTTTCCACCACCAATCAATGACATCGTTTTTTGTTGGCACGTCGTCTCTCCTCGGCGAACGCTGCTGATGATAAATTCCTGATGTCAGTCGCCCAGGAAAGTTTGGCTCTGAGCGCTGCGCCAGCCGCCCTCCGGATCATTAGAGCGTTGATTTCACTCTTCACCTGACGAATCTCCATCTCGAACTCCTCCTTTGGGGTGGATACTTGGAGGAGCCGGAGGATCTCTTGTAACATGAGGAGATGATGACGTCGACGACGAGCAGCATCTAACCCAATCTTCCGAAAGAATCGTTTGATCTTGGTTTTCAGTTCTAACCACGAAGCAAGCGTAGGAGGCACATTACGAAGGTGTTTTTCAACCAACTGAGCGAACATTCCCTTGTATTCCTCTTCATCGAGCAGAGAAACATTCAGAAACCAATTGCGATGGACTGCAGAGCCTGTAGATGATGCTGGAAATGGAAGATTCCATGACCACATGATGGCACTGTGGTCGGAGAATGAACATGGAATTACCTCCATTTTACCCAGCGAACCAGCAAAAGCATTGTCGACGAGAAAAATGTCTAATCTAGATGTAGTGGGTCCTTGATGGAAAGTAGACCCCGGCTGACTACTCTGTGAACTGTGTGTCCATAGGTCGAACAATGCATTTTGCTGAAACAAACCATACACATGACCAGACGAAAAGATGTTGTTGTCATCTAGATGGCAGTTCAAATCTCCAGCAATCACCACAGGCAACGATGAACACAAAAAGTTATTAAAGTCACTAAAAAACGTTGGTTTCTCTGTTGTTCTACACGGTGCATAGACATTAAGCAATCGGAAATTGACACCAGATGTTGAAATGTCCAAAGAGATTACCCTGTACTCGCAGTCATACACACAGTTCGACACCAAAATGGAGGGGTTGAACATGATGGAGGCAACCCCTTTCCGATTTGGTGACGAAGAGTTGATAAAGAATTGTCCGTTGGTGTATTGACTGCGAAGGCCCGGAAGTTCATAACACTGTTGTGAAGTGGCGAGTTTTACTTCTTGAAGTAACAAGATGTCCGGCCTGTACAGGGCAATGAACGATGACAACACCGATTGCTTAAAAGAGGAACCAAGAGAATGCACGTTCAGGGAGATGACCTTCATTGAGGATGTTTAATGGCGCACTTGCTGACCTGTATCCGGTTGAGACTTGGGCTTCCCAGATGTTACAGGAGGCTCCGTTGTTCTTCTCATCGGAGATCGCAGACGACCTGATGAGGAAGAAGGGCTGCGTTGATGGCTCGCACGGCTGTCTCTCTCGGAGGAAGAAGAAGCTCTTCTATCGTCCCTTTTGCCACGATCCCGTCTGGATTTTTTCTTGCGGGGACTCCTCGTCCTCACAAGAAGATCCTGCTGTTTCTGCGCTGATGGATGCGTATTCCCAGCAGAAGATGTCATCCTGGAGAGCGACGACGTTTCACTAGTCCGTGCAGGCTGTGATGTTGTTGACTGCGCTGGTGGAGGAAGTGCTGGAAAATCCTCCAGTGAAAAGGTGGATTCTACACCTGCTGAAACGTCAACGTCGTCTTCTCCAGAAGCTTCGTCTTCACCCATCGATACATCAAACGCTGGCTGCGGAAGGGGTGTGATCTCTGGGAGCGTGGAAGGAGGTGACGATGGCCGCTCCCCCCTAAGCTCCAAAGATTGAGATAGATGCGAAGATGGACGAGGTGGTGGGGGCATCATTTCCTTCTGCACCTGGGGAAGAATCGAAAGAGCCGGCATAACTTGGCTCTTTCGCGATGTTGATGACGGTGACGAAGCTCTGGTCGGCACTGGTGACTTGGCCGGCGATGACATCTTAGATTGCTGCTGGGATGACATTCTCTTGGGCGTGGATGGAATATCTGCTGGCTCTGCAAACACCCTCTCCGGGCACTGGTGAAATTTGTTCACAAGACGATTGCATGCATGGCATTTCTTAAAGAGAGGGCAGTCTTTTCTGACGTGAGACGTTTTCTTGCAGTACCAGTAGCACTGCCTTTGACCCTTGTAAGACACGCGAACTTTGTTGCCGTGCATTACAAGGTTCTCTGGAATGTCCCTCTGAAGGTTCATGTCCACGATGATGTCACCAGTCATCTGCAGGGGAGAATCTGGATGAGTCGGATAGGCTACTTTTTTCACCTGCCCGTAGTCGGACATGTAACGCTTCAGGTAGTCTTCTTTCATCAGCGGCGAGGCGCCCCGGATACAGATGGGCAGATATCCGGGCTCAGCATAGACAAGGCGGACGGTGGTTTGCCCTACCTTGACGTAATCCGCAGACACAATACGGTCTGCTATGTTTTGCTGTCGGCAGGGCATCCTCCATTCGTTTGGAGAAAGTCTCTGCACGACAGAAACTGCAAGATCACCAGACGGCAACACGGGCGGGATGCCCGTCTTAAAATAGAGTTCTTTCATAAACATGCCGACGGCTATTGGTCCGTCGGCAACCATTAACACCATGTTCTCCATGGCTTAGGGTTGCCGGGGGGAGGGTCACTCAAAGTCACAAAGTTACTCACGCACGCGTTGGAGATGGCTGGTTGTGGCATGAATAATCCTAAGTCCAAGAGTTGAAAGTCACTCACTAACACACAATCACTATTCGGCTAGCTGCTGTTGGAGCTGAGGCTGATGGTGTTGCCTCAGCGGACGCCTAATCAAGAGGTCTTAAAATCTAGGCGCCCAGGCGCACATGCTGTAAGTGGCAGGCAGCCCGTACGGGGCTGCGTGGCTTATCCAAACGCCTCAAAAACGAAGCCCGTTCACATCTGACGAGGTATCAGAAGGCCATCGGAAACGTGAAAAGGAAGGTCTGGTCTCCTCCGATGACCTCGCACAAACACTTAGATGATGTGAAGCGTTTTTTAAACGTAAACGGACATAGCCGTGGCCATTCAAGGAGCAGAAAGGACCGAAGTTGATCGGCCACTTTCCTCCAAACAGTCAAGAGTGTTGGAGGCTGACCCTGCGATTGACTCCAACGGGCTAGCCAAAGTTCTTTACTGATGAAGGCGATCGCAATAGCTAGGTCCGTTTTAAATACCTCGCCAGTGGAATCGTTGAAGAGGAAGCGCACGGACTGATAGGAGAAATGTACCAGCCCGTAATGCTGTATCAAACGATCCCAGATCGACTTCGCGAACGGGCACTCGTAAAAAATATGGCTGATGGTCTCGGCTACGCCGCAATATAAACATCCAGCAGAACCGACCACCCTCCACTGGTGGAGACGTTGGAGGGAGTAAAATCCGTGACGCAACAGTCGCCACTGATAATTAAACAAAGTTCGTTCAAAAGCAAAGGATTTTAATAGCTTTAGGACTGCTGCCAACGGATAATCAGGGTAGAGACGTAAGATGTCAGTGGTCTCCCCTGGGTCGGACTGCTGAAAAAACCATGCAAGACGAAGATGCCCCCATTCTTGTGGATCAATGCGACGTAGCATGGGAAGAAACTTCACAATATCAGTCGTAAAAGTTACATATATTTTTGGTTGGTGAAAATTTATTGTCACTGGCAACAAGGGTGGTAATGGTAGCCTATTCACCTTAAAAAAGAACCGAAGATGACTAAACACAAAGTTTGCCCACATGGGAGGCGGGAAAAGGAATACCCTAATCATCGCAGCCAATCTGGCTGCAATAAGATAGAGCCTGATGTTCGGTAAACCTAATCCTCCTCTCTCATATAGAGCGAACAGGTACGCTGCACGAAGTGGATGACGCCTTGGCGTAGAAGTTCCCCACACGCAGTTCACAATCGCACTACTTAGTCTCTGATGGTTTTGGAACGAAGGCAAGTTGAATAGGCATTTAGATGTTAATACTGGAAGAACATGCGTTTTTATGAACCTCACCTTGACAAACATTGAAGTTGGGAAACGAAGGTTTCTGTCAAGGCGAGTAATGCACTTCTCAATCACTTGTTGCCAGTGCATAGAGTCCATAGTCGGTAGAAAGGAGAAAACGTTCCCTAACACTGTAATTCGGTCGCACCATGTTATCGGGAAAGATTTGAGATAGTCCACCGTCCATTTCCCGATAGCAATATCTTTAGACTTGACGAGGTTGATGGAACTCCCCGTCGAAATACTAAAGCGGTCAAAGGTCTCTTTATAGATGCTCAAGGAATACGGATCGGACGCAAATAGCACTACGTCGTCTGCATAAGCCAAAGTTCTGATGTTTATGGATGCAGCTGGCAGATCGTATCCTCAAACATCTTGGTGGCGATTTAAGTAATGCAATAATGGTTCCAAATAAAAGATGTATAGCAGGGGGGAAAGAGGACACCCCTGCCTGACACCCTTTCGCAGATTGAAGGTAGCAGATATGGAACCATTAATCGCCACACATGATGCGGCCGAAACTTGTAACGAACCTTGTAACCTCTGAAGGTTCATGTCCACGATGATGTCACCAGTCATCTGCAGGGGAGAATCTGGATGAGTCGGATAGGCTACTTTTTTCACCTGCCCGTAGTCGGACATGTAACGCTTCAGGAAGTCTTCTTCTTCTATCAGCGGTGAGGCGCCCCGGATACAGATGGGCAGATATCCGGGCTCAGCATAGACAAGGCGGACGGTGGTTTGCCCTACCTTGACGTAATCCGCAGACACAACACGGTCTGCGATGTTTCGCTGTCGGCAGAGCATCCTCCATTCGTTTGGAGAAAGTCTCTGCACGACAGAAACTGCAGGATCACCAGACGGCAACACGGGCGGGATTCCTGTCTTAAAATAGAGTTCTTTCATAAACATGCCGACGGCTATTGGTCCGTCGGCAACCATTAACACCATGTTCTCCATGGCTTAGAATAGAAAATAGGGGGGGGGGGGGTGAAACCTCCCCCGGGGTTGCCGGGGGGAGGGTCACTCAAAGTCACAAAGTTACTCACGCACGCGTTGGAGATGGCTGGTTGCGGCGTGAATAATCCTAAGTCCAAGAGTTGAAAGTCACTCACTAACACACAATCACTATTCGGCTAGCTTCTCCTTCCTTTCAGCTGGCCTGGTTGTCTCACTCTTCCCTGAGCATCGGTTCCGTTGCCCTTAAATACCGTCTTTTTTGTCTCGTTAATTATTCGAGTATTTAAATTTCTAATCTCGCGCTCTTGCCACTTCACCTTCTCGCGGGAGATCCTATTTCGCCGGGGAGGCTGGGGCTTCACCGCTGTTTTTTCTTTTCGCGTGCTCCGAATCCCCCTCTCTTGTGCTTTCTCCGTTATATCGCCGTTTTATGTTTTTCCTTTGCTCCGGCAATATGACACACAGATGAAACAAAGGTCTTGTTGGAGCTTATGTAGACGAAACACAGATGAAAAGAAGGTCTCGTGAAGAAATTTTACAGAAAAACACAGAAAGAAACAGTAAACAGGAGAAGAAAATCTAAATGAAAATCTTATGATCAGTAGCACATTGATAACAAAATTGGAATGAATTATAAAAAACGTTTTCGGGATTTTTATCCCATCATAAGTTAGTAAAATTTTTGAATGAAATTTCCATTAAACAATATAATTGAAGACATAATAAAACAATGAAATCAAAGGCAATGTGTGATATTAAAATGAGGAGATATTGTTATTCGTATGATTTTTATGAAGAGGGTAGTGGTATTGGATTGTTGAGAGCAAGGGAAGAGTTCAACAATAACACTTTTTGATTTCATTGTTTTATTATGTCCTCAATTATATTGTTTAACGGAAAGTTCATTCAAAAATTTTACAAACTTAAGATGAGATAAAAATCCCGTAAACATTTTTTATAATTCATTTCAATTTTGTTATCAACGTACTACTGATCATAGGACTTTCATCTTGATTTTTTTCTCCTGTTTACTGTGTTTCTTTCTGTGTTTTTGTGTAAAATTTCTTCACAAGACCTTCGTTTCTTCTGTGTTTCGTCCACTTCGACATTTGTATTTCTCCACATCGGAGACTTTTTTAATTGTTTTTATTATTTATTTTTATTTCTAATTCTTTGAATTAAAATGGAGTTATTATTTTTTAATTAATTAGAGATTTTTAATGTTTGAGTTTTTCTCAGCGCATTCTGCAAACTTAGGAGTATTTGTGACAACATATTTTCTTGTCCTGTATTCCTACTGTTTTTTCACATATACCTCCTATTTCAACAACTGCTCCTTGGCGTATGATGATGTAAAAATGACCATTCTGTAGTAATACTATTCAAATTTGAGAGTATGAATTTATTTTTAAGTTGACCTGAACATCCATCTGGAAAGATGTTTACGTGTCTGGTAGAAGGCTGTAATTCCAAAATATTCTTTATGATATGTCTTAGAAAGACATAGAATGTTTACCATGAGAGAAATTATCATTTCCTTGTCATTGTCATAAGCATATAGTTCAGCTAACATTTCTTGCTTCTAGTTATGATGATTTCCAAACTAAGCTCATTCTAAGTTGGGAAATGTCTTAGTTTCTATTGTTTTCACTATTACTATGAAATTTCCGCCATCTTGCATCTACTTTTGGTTGCCAGATGTGGAACTTTAAACTTGATAAAAAATTTAACATAAAACATATAAGGTTTTGCAGTTTAACATCACCGCCATGCCATTAACATTTCTTCATTGATACTTCATATCGATTCTCAAACAACAATGCCATCGGCAATTGATGAAATCGGCTGTGAGTAGTAGGGGCAGCCCTTTGTGTACCAAGTTGACCTTTGACCCCTGGATTTATGTACCACTTCCGGCCACGCCCACCCCCACTTCCGGTTGCATGAGGCCAGTTTATGTACCACTTCCGGCCACGCCCACCACGCCCTCGCCCCAGGCGTTGGTACACAAAACGACCTCATGCCACCCTTTCTTATCAGCAGAGATAAGATCAAAAGATAAGATAAGCCCAGCGGACCGCCATTTTGGTTGCCATGGCAACGGAGCGGCCATTTTGGATGAGAAGATAAGATAAGAGACCAACTGGTCGCCCCCTCCACCCGCCATTTTGAAAATGAGATGCCGAGCACCACTGAGATGCCGAGCACCACTGCTTCACACAGGGCAGCCGTCGCTGTGAGCCTCGAAGGGGATAGATCTGGACCCCCCTTATGCCGTGGCCAAGGGCATAAGAGCCGTGGTGATTTGGTTAACTAGGGACGGTTTGGAACCTTGGAGTGTTACGACTACCTAAGCTCTGCCCTCCACTTTCTGCACAGGAACCAGCGCCCTGGTCGAGTCTCGAAGTGCCCCAGCTGCCTCAACCGCCCGACCACCTGCATAGGCGTGGGTGGATCGGAACCCTTGTACTGTCACCACAAGAGCGCTCTGGCGACAGTACAGGCGGTTCAGGACCACCGACACCAAAAAAAGCATAGGGTGGGAGGGAGAGGCAGCGACCCCCAAAAAACCACTTCTCCTTCTTTCTCTTTCCTCTCTTTCCACTTTCCTCTCTTCTTTTTCTCTCTCTCCATCTTTTTTCTTTCCTTCTCTCTCTTTTTTCCGTTTCTTCTTCTTTCTCTTTCTCCTTTTTCTTATCTTTTTATCTTTATTGAATAAAGCATAATTATTATTCATAAAAAATGGTTTCAAAATATGAAGAAAAACAGACATGGCCGCCGTTTTTCAAAATGGCGGGTGGAGGGGGCGACCAGCTGGTCTCTTATCTTATCTTCTCATCCAAAATGGCCGCTCCGTTGCCATGGCAACCAAAATGGCGGTCCGCTGGGCTTATCTTATCTTTTGATCTTATCTCTGCTGATAAGAAAGGGTGGCATGAGGCCGTTTTGTGTACCATCTCGCCTGGGGCGAGGGCGTGGTGGGCGTGGCCGGAAGTGGTACATAAACTGCCCTCATGCAACCGGAAGTGGGGGTGGGCGTGACCGGAAGTGGTACATAAATCCAGGGGTCAAAGGTCAACTTGGTACACAAAGGGCTGCCCCTACTACGGCTGTGTGCTTAAAATCAATGTAAAGAGTGTCCCAAAATGAACTGACATTTTGAAATTGCCGCAATTCTTTTCGTAATACAACCAGAGTAGAGATTTTTATATGCTGTCATTATTAAACGTCGAGGTTAAATTATGCAAAACTACACAATCGAACATCGCGTAGAACTTGTAAAAAATCACTTCAAAAATAGTGAATAATTTACGAAAACTGTCATCTCATTTTGGGACACCCTTACTTCATCATCACCGTTTGGGAAATTACTGGCGAGTGAGTCGTCACCTTGACATTAACTGCTTTCAATTGTGTTGCCAAGCTATATTCACTGTCTTTACTTCTAAGAAATTAACTTCTTTGAACTAAAAGGTGCCCGAAAATGAGCTGACAGTTTTCGTAAAATTTTCACAACTTTTGAAGTGAAATTGTACAATTTCTACGCGTTATTCGATTGTGTAGTTTTTCATAATTTAACTTCATTGTTTAATAATGACAGCATACAAAGATCTCTATTCTGGTTGTACCACGAAAAAAACGGCGGCAAATTCAAAATGTCAGTTCATTTTGGGACACCCTTTACTATAGACGATAAATACATCTGGCAGAAAAATATATAAATTAAACTCTCATATTCCTGTATCAGATGAAAATTTCAGTCCTGTATAAAAGCAGTATATTAAATTGATGCAAACTTACCAAGCTTTTGGAGAAACAAGTATCAATGTTATTATTTTTGTAAATTACATCTATAACTATATCAAAAGCTTCCTCAGAAAAGGCATCGACTAAAGCTTGTGAAGGTTTCATTAAAAAAAATGAATACTTAATAAAATTAATGAAATTATTTATTAATTAAACAAATCTTATTTATTATGCATAATATTAAAAAAGAGCACTTATAGAGTAAATATCTGCATCTCAGATAGAAAAATGCCAAACCTGTATGCATCGGGGAAAACGGAAAGTAATATCGTTTTTTATGTAGGCTAAATCGGTGAAGTAGTTTTTAGATTTCTTTATACCTTCAACATAAATTAAGTACATATTAGTTTACGATGGTAGAACGAAGGATGTTGATGGTCTGGCATTGAGCCGGCAAATCTTGTCTCATCGAAGCGCAAGCAGTACCTCCCCTCCGAAGCGGAATCGAATCCACCAAAGAGAGTAGGTGAGCTCACTTGAGGGATTGGTGGAAAAATCGGCCTCTGAATCCTCGAGCGAGCTTAAAAGGCAGAGACGAGAGGACAAACACGGAGAGCAGAATGATTTCACCACGGTGAGGGACGAAAGGATCGAGCCCGAGAGAAAGAATGCAGAACTATTCGCCATGATTGGAGCCAGGAAATTCCACGTTCAAAAGAAAGACAATCGAGGTCGAGGAACCATGGATTTAGGAGGCATTCTTTACCCAAGACAAAGACGGATGAGCAAAATTTTCACATGAACCTACGATTAAACTCACCCCGTCTAGTATATCGAAGGAAAGGTGGAAAAAGCTGCATGACCGTCTTCTTCAGCATACGTAAAGAGTAGAGATGGAATTATCGAAGTAAAAGCATTTCATCACAGGTTCAACGCCCGGATGAAGAACCGTTCTGCTTCAAGGAATACTTTTGCAAGTAATTTGATTTCTTATCCAAAAGTAAAAGATTACGCCTCTCATATGAACTATAAATCATCTAACAATTATTTGCAATATAGTGTTTGTCCCGCACTTTTACGAACTCGAACATTAAGAATGTTAAAGATTGTGTCTCTCATACGTGTCCACATTAAGGGGAATTAACGATTACAGCCTACCCCCAGTGTCAGCCCGAGGTTGTAAGGTCATTGTAGAATTATTTCCAAATTGTGGTTCTTTTTCCTCTTCTGGCAAAACTCTGAAATATTAGGTTGGTGCAAAATTAATGGCCGATGTTTAGTGATACTTTAAAATGAAATAACTCGTTTCAAACTAAACTTTATTAAACATCAAGCAGAGTCAACTTACTTTTTCCAACGAAACACAAGCCTATTTATTCCGGTGGCGTAGAATTCTGGAGTTCTGGAGGCGATAAACTTTTGAAGGCGGTTTTCGCATCGTAGTGGTTTTTGAAGCATCTCCCACGCAGGAATTTGTAGAGATGTTTGAAAAAGTGGTAGTCAGTTTGCGAAAGATCAAGTGAGGATGCTGGCTGACAAGAGTTTCGAAACTTTTGTCAAGATCATTTAACTTCTGTCGAGTGATCATTGCGACGTGTGGCCGAACGTTGTCGTGAAGCAAGAGGGGATTTTTCCGATCGACTAATGCTGGCCGTTGTTCTTGAAGTTTTTGGTGCATATCTTCGATTTGTTGAACGTGTGACCGTGCAGTAATGGTTTTACCCCGATTCAGGAAGCTGTGATGAACGAGTCCGGTTGCAGACCACCAAAGGGTCGCCTAGCCTTCTTTTGGTGCAAATTGAAAGCCAACTTATCGAATTTTTTTACCTTTCCAATTTGCTTCAAGTGGCGAACGACTTCCAAATGGTCTACCTTGAGCACTTCGGCAACTTATCGTGTGGATTTATGCTGGTCAGCTTTGATTAAAGTCTTAAATTTGTTGTCAACTTTCGATGAAATTTTCATGGATGTTATTGCCGCCACGGAATTTTTCAAATCGTCTACGCGTTCTGGGTTGAGAAGTTTTTTCCGTCACCCCATACGTTGATAAGATTTCGAGTTACTTTAGCAGTATTAAGACCAAGTTTGAACTCGTACAATAAAATGACGCGTAACTCTTATGTAGACAGCGTTTGCAATATTGATCTAATCTTTCACAACGTACGGCATTTGAACAAGTTTTTAGCATAAGCTTAAAGAGGACTACAGCTTTAAAATGATGTGTCACGTGGCTGTATTAGTCGAGAAATAATTTGCATACCGACTCATCTCGTACATCTACAAAATGTAATCGGTCCTTAATTTTGCAAAAACCTAATATGACTATTTCTAGTTTAGTTCTACAGTTGTATTATTTAATCTGTCATTACTGCCTTGTAAAATACTACCTATGATATGTAACATATCACAACATTTACTGGTGGATATTTCTCATAATTGTGCGGGTCGCCACTGGCACTTTGAAACATTTCTTGGCAATGATTCCCCGACTGGTGACCAACACCTTCCGACAAATTATACGGTAATACTCTCGGACAACCAACAGCAGTGACGAAATGCACATAGACAAAAAGAGAATTGACTTGAATCTGTGAGTGAAAAGGGGGCCCAGTTGTCTTCCAAAGGGCCCGGCGATAAATTTATCTTAGATTTTTGACAATATTTATTTCTACAAGCCCAGGAAAATAAGCCACGAGGAAATTTTTTTCTCGGGCCCGGTCAGAGGTTAACCCATCACTGACCAGCAGTAATAGATAGTTTGCCAGAATGAATCTTCAGTGCCGGTTGCCAAAGGGCAACCAGCAATGATAATCAGGTTGCCAGACTGAATTTTTGGTAGTCTCCGGCAACCAGGCAACCGTTAATTTCGAACCCTGCTGCATTCATAACTATAAGCCGTAACCCCGGACATGCTTTATCGAGTGTGAGAGGAAATATCGTGTTGATGTAAGACGTATAACCAAGGGTGCACACATTTAAGGACTAAGAATAATAAAACTCACACTTGAATAATTTCTCTCCCTGATGGCGCAGGAAATGCCTATTTTATTCCTTTACTAAAGCCCCACCATTCTTTTATAAAAAACCCAGTACAGTTCATGTAGGGGGATAAAACTTTTCAGGTAACCCTATTCAAGACCAGCCTCAGAGATAACCAATGAGAAAGCAATGTCGTCTTATTTGGTTTGTAGGCGTTTCAGTACATGAAATATATAGAGTCGAAATAAAAAAGTAGTTCTAAAAATTGTCTCCAGGAGGAAAGTTGGTGCCTCCAATGAGGCAGTTTGCAAACTGCTGATATCTTAACATGATAGAATTTTATTGAATTTCAAACACGTTGGTTGCTTATGGCTATGCGTATTCTCTCGCTTGTAGCATAACTTACCTTAGTCAATACCGCAAGTAGGACCTAAGGTAGGGATTCCAGACGTCCCAGTTTTTCACAAGTTGTTCCAGTGTCACGAAAGTATTTATTCGGCAAGCTAATTTTCCTGGTTTTTGATTGTGTTAAAAAAAAGAAAAACTATTAATTTATGATTAAACATGATTATTTAACATGATTAAATTATTTTTTGACTGACAAGAAGAGGCTACGCCGTTGGTGAAACGGATTCAGGTGAGACTTGGCGTATACGTAGAGGGTCCTTGCCTGTGTGTGCAGAGCCGTAGCGCGCGCTATTCAGCCGTTCGCAGGATAATTGACCTGAAATTTGGGCGCCTGAAGCGGCGCACCTTATGTACTTTTGTGCACACCTAATTTGTCAGCAGCAGCGGTAGCGCAACGGTAAAGCGTGCGCTCGGCATCTCGTAACTCTTTGCAGGTTGTTGGTCAAGTCCCGGTCTTTTTTTTCACAACGGTTTTTTTTTCATTCCTTACTAATAATCACGATAATAATAATAATAATAAAAATAATAATAATAATAAAAATGCACTTTTATTTACTTTGTTTGTCAAGATTCTTTTTTTTTTAAGTAAGTTATAAAAAAAATGCGCTTTTATACCTTTTTATAAATAATACTAATGAAAAAAAAAATTTGATTTGCTTTTTCAAGTTTCTTCTTTACAGTTAATAAAGGTATAAAACAGCGTTTTCTTTCCATACAGCAGGACATTTTTTTCCATTTTCAATAAATGAGACACATTTTAAAATATACAGTTTTTATTATGAAAACATTTATAACATACAATCTCCACATTGATATTTGTCGTAGAAAAAGGGAAAGTGTGACGTTTCACGTGTTTGTTTTGAATATTTAAACATGTTAATTCACAGAGGTGAATTTTTGAGGATTCTTTATAATAGATTTTGTGATGGTCTTTTGAATATATAGGTTCTTTATTTGTGATTTACCTATAGATGAGATAACTTTTAGTGTTTTATTTGTAATGAGATCTACAATTGAGTTATTAGTGTTTTTTTAAATATGGATAGATAGGATTTTGTCAATGAGTTGTTAAATAGAGGGGCTGTCAACGTAGAACGGAAATACCGATCTTTGTGATTTTTTGTGATTTGAAATAATTTTGGTCTTTTGCATAATTGATGAGGTTGTATTATTTATCAGTTGATAGAGTATGTCTTTCATGAAGTTGAGAATTGTGGTTTATTTATTGGGTAAAGGTGCTTTTTGAGGGATTTTATTTAAATTTTCTTGGCGAAAGTGAGGCCGGAAATTAAGAAACTATAAGAGGATGCTCTGTGAAAGGAGGGGCAGTGAGACGGTTTTTCCCCGAGTCCCTGTGATGCCGGTGGGATGCGACGCTCCCACTGGATAGCAGGACTCGTTAGCGTTATAATTATGTTTTTGGAGGGAAATCTCTTGGAACCGACTAGCTGGTATATGAAACCTCTCATATTATTAATAGTCATCATAGAGCAGAACATCTTTTACATCTTTATTTAACGAGGGATGTCCACCACTACCGAATTATGGATATTTAGGGTGAGATAGTTGGCGAACTTTTATGTTGAGGAAGATGGTTCCGAATCTGATATGCAATGACTAAAACTAAATTCATTTGGGTAGCAGATAATTAACGGAAAGCTTCTTCTCCTCACATTTTCTTCAAGGGACTCACCACATGATTAGATTAAGTAATGACGATTTGAATATTAGCCTAAGTGGCATTTTAAGTAGTGACATTTTAAATAGTGGCGTTTTAAATAATGGATACCTGCTGAGATGCAGATGTGATTGTGATTTGGATACCTGCTGAGATGCAGAGGTTATGCAAAGATTCCCCTAATACACAGAAAAATGAGAATTAATATTGATGATGGTGAATTTTAAGAATCAGTAATTCTACAGTCTATGAGAGCGAGACGACTTCTAAGAGGAGTAATACGAGGAAGATAATTTTGCAAACGAAAGGAAGATGCATTGTGAGTCAACACGATTTGAGAAGGCAACCGAGATTATTCAAACTACGTATCAACTACATTGGATTGAGTGTAGGAATTTGTCGAACTCTCCTTAGACATTTTGAGAGAGTCTACGAACTCATAGGGAGATTGATCCGAATTCCTCTCTCAAAGCACAGCGTTTGATCTTCAAGTGGAATTTGTATGTTTTTTTCTCCTGTGAAATTCAGTGCAGTGTTATAGTGCTTTTGGATAAATATAAGTCTTGTGTGTTGTGATATTACTATTGTGGATATAAGACTTCAGACTGGCAACTGTTAAGTGATAAGATTTATTTGAATTTGCTAGATATGTTAGAAAATAGAATTATTTCTTGAATTCTGAGTTTATTGATAGATAAAATATTAAGGTTTTGGTGAGACCCATTCAGAGTGGTCACTTGAGCACAAAACACATTGAAATTCTTGGATAGTATTGAAATGATTAAGGTTTGGATTTAATAAGAATAATATAAGCTTTTTTTTCTGATTATCATAATTTAATCTAGCAGCTGCATTTTTATAATTACCTTGAATTTTTGATATAGTCAATTTTTATTAGTATGTTAATTTTAGAAGTTAAGGTCATTTAAATTTATTCCTTTTCTCCAATCAATAATTTTCTTGAAATAAAAATTGATTTTGTTGTGACTTTAACACTTTGCCTGCTTATTTCTTTTTGAAATATTTCACGCTTAAGCAACTTTTAAAAAAATAAAGAAAAGTTTTATTTTTCCGAACCCGATATATTGGCTGTTGTTTACTCAGTGGAATTTATTAGTGGGATTTGTCTGAGATTGAGCTAGTCGTAATATGGGGCAAGATATGGATAAGGGTGTCCAGTCACAATGGCACCCAAAATATAAAAAGGGGAGGTAGACATTTTAATCAACAGAACCAATGTGTCACAAAAGCACAGTACTTTTCTACAACGAGCGCAACAAATGAATGAGGCATTTTTACATTTACATGCCACTTTCAAATCTTCCATCGAGAAGCAAACCTCATTTACATTTTAAAAAATGGTTCTTTCTTCGGATTCGTTTGACCGCTCCAAGAGTCAATGAGCAACAGAAGTTTCTCATCGCCAATGTAAGGCTTCATACATTTTTGTAAGAAAGATTTGTACAAAGCTGTATTTAGTTTACCAGATTTTGAAGATGTTATTTGTACAAAGCTGTACTTCTTGGCATACTCGTCGGCTTGCTTCTGCACCGTGTCATATCGCCAGGTTTCAGAAAAAAATCAGGCGATATGCCAGATAAAAAAAAAAAATAAACGAAGGAGGAAGCACTCAAACAAAAAAATTGATCTAGAGAAGCTCCAGCCTCCTCCGGATAATAGAAGATGCCAGAGGAGAGCCGAGATACGTAATAGAAACGGATTAGTGAAGGAAAAGGGCTCAACCAATCAGCGAAGAGAATGAATAACGAATTTTTTTCAAAGAGAAAAAAAGAGACAGAGTGGTAGTAGAAAACGAACGGGACGGTAGGAGGAAAAATTGGAGGGAATCGAAGGCTAAGTGGAATGACCGAGCAGCGGAAGAGAAATACAACGGCCGAGGCAAAAGGGTGCCACCGAGAGCTGCCACGTCGACGCCAATAGAAGCCGCCTACAAGACCGCTACGCAGTGAATTTCAAAGCGAAGGAGAAACTTCGACGCCCGTGGTTCTCTCGAGGACAAGAGAAAATACCTTCGGAGCAGAGTTACAAGTGGGACTAGCTATTATCAAAGCGCGAAAGCCCGTAACGAAAATAGCCCGAGGAAACGTCCGAGACAAGCCAGAGGCGAGAGACCGCGACAAAATAATTGTGTCATTAATGAGAAAGCGAATAGAACATTGGCTGACAGTGAGCGCACGGCGTTTGGGCGTACAAACAGTTGTTTAATTTCCGGGAACGACAACGTTCGAACCGAGAAGCAAATTATTCGACAGTGAGGTCTATCGCCCTCCCAAACTGAGACAGTAAAATTGGATTGGGACAGCACATATCCAACTGAGGGAGAAGACATATTTCGCCTCCGCCAGCAAACGAGATATCGCCAGCTATTGAAATAGCGGAGTCATCGAGTCAGTGTGAAACAAGAGAGGACATCGGAAGCAGACGAGTTGGATGCCGTAGATGTCTTCGACCCAGCCGTGATAGTGCCCACAACAGTGAATTCGACAAATTCTTTCCGAGAGGGAAATCCTCCGACCCCAGTGGACCATCCAGTCATTGCAAGTGCGCGCTCGCTTAACGAGATCTCGTGCGGTGAGCCGCGCTTGGCTTGGGAGTATCCAGCGTGTGGTAGGCGATTAGCTTAAGTGAATTAGGGTTTAAGTGTTGAAGATAAGTAGGCTATAAGTATTTCTAAGTAGAACGGCTAAGATTCTTGGAGCAAGTGCTAATTTTATGTATTTGTATTCATGACGTAGGTCGGCCCCTCTCGTCGACAAACTCGGGTCGCCATTTTCCCGAGTAATGGTGGCAATTACCAGGACTGAATATAACGTCCTCCCAGCCCGAGATGCCGACAACTCGTCCCTAAGAGACTTTTCGATGCCCGACGGACGAAGACCATCTAAAGCCTTTATGTAATTTTTATATACAAGGTCTTTATAATTAAAGTTCCATTTTGGCATGGCCATAAAAAAATACTGAACCAAGAGCTATAATACTTGGTAATATTATACAAGAGGGCATGGGAAGTTCATACCCACCAAAAAAAAAAAATTAATTCAAAAGGTCACCACCAGCATGGAATGGCGCTCTATGCAATATTCGTATCCGAAATTAGGCACGAAGACACAGGTTAACAATGTGGTTTATGCACATGCGCTTTACAAGTCATTTGGTTTTCAGAAATAAGAAAGGGAGCCTCGTTGTCAGTACGCCTCATTTATTACTAGTCGACGATGCCTGTACCATGCAAGACCGTGCGTTTCTGGTTAAATGTTATTATGAATGCAATAGCAATGTACGGCAGGCTTTGCAACATTACCGTTCGACGAATACGAATGAAACCGCAGATTTTGAAGAAGATGATGACAAAGTTTGAAGCCACAGGTTTGTTATCGGTAGCACCTGGCCGAGAAAGGAAACCCGTCTCTGAGGCAACCGTGGAGGCTGTTTCAGTAGCCGTAGAGGAAGCAAAAATGGAAACCTCACAAGGGGCGTGCAGCGTAAGTGCTGTTGCACGTCGAATTGACTTACCACTGAGTACGGTGTACAAGATTGAATGTAAAGTGCTGCGGTACTACCCATACAAAATCCACCTTGTCCAACAACTCGAACCTAACCAATGCGGCAGAGAAACCTTCGCATTGGAATTCCTTGCACGGATGGAGGTGGACGAGCATTGGCCATGGAACATTTTGTGGACGGTCGAGGCCCATTTTACCAGAATGGGGATGTCAACACCCATAACTGCAGGATTTGGGCCACCAGTCCCCCTCATGTTCTCCACCAAATTCCATTGCATTCTCCTAAAGTTACTGTGTGGTGTGGTATGACAGCAAAAGTTACGGTTCCATGGACCGTATTTTTTTGAAGAGCAGTCGAGAGATGGACTCGTGACATGCACTGTGACTGCTGCTCGCA
>JAHWFO010089442.1:0-98376 GCA_023313115.1 Rhysida immarginata
TACGACGCTCTCTCTTTCGGCCCCTGCTCCTCTTTCGTCATCTGCTTCCTTTCTCTCTCTTCTCTATGTTTCGTTGCTCCTGCCCGAACTGGGATTAGGTCGGCCCTCTCGCTTAAGCCTCCCAAATTTTGTGACACAAGGTATAATACCAAGATTATATTATTTACCTCGGAACATACTGACTCTACTACATAATAACAGTTGCACAGCCTGCACCCTTTGGTAGCTTTGAATATGATTTCAGTTTAGGAGTAAAAGAAATCATGCAGTTTGAATAAAGAAATCGTAAAGAAAAAGACTAGTTAGGGGGTAATGGGAGATTGTGCAACATAGTCACATGGTAACTAGTAGAGATGGAACTGATGATAGGATAATAATGAAAACAAAAGGAACTTAATTTTCGTAATAATACAGTGAATGCATATTGGAAAATAAATGCAAACGTTCGGGTAAAGAGAATTTCTTCACAACATATGGGATAGCACTTTTGGAATGCACAGATAACTTAGCTGTATCTACGAAAGTGAAAATCGGGGAGACTTTTTCCGTATGACTAGTTACAGATTGGCTTTTAGCAGAATTGCACCTATGGTACCGCCAAAGAACAATTGAAGATCCCGACGGAATAACCGAGATGAAGCTCAGACCAAGGCCTCCTAGATAAAAAGGCCTGGGCACTATGAGCTGATGACATCACAAAGGAGAGAAGGAGGGCAGCGAGAAAACAATACAAGGAGGAAAAAACAGCACGTTAGCAAATTAAATTAAAATATCGATAGACATTTTTGAGTTCATGAATTGTTTAAAATTTTGTAGGTCTTTTCTATTATTTTAAAAATACTGTAATATAGGTTTTTATAATTATTTAAAATATTACATTTAATAAATAAATCTTTGATTTGTAGTTTCTTTTAATTCTAGTTCAAGCATTAAGCAGTACAAAAGTAAAGAATAGTATGGAACCCATGGTTCAATTGGGAATAACAATTAATCCTGGCTCAATTGGGAATAACAATTAATCGTGGCTCAATTACCAGGTTATAAAATTAGTTCTTAATCAGAATGGGGTTCAGCAACTCCAAGCAGCCCAACGCTCCACACATTAAAAGATTTTTCCGGCTGGAAAGGCAGTCGGTTAGGTGAACAACAGCCCAATAATTAGACAGTTTTTATCCCGTTGAGAAATAAACTGGATTCCTGTTACACTCTCTTAATGCTTTTACTCTTCTATTTAAGTGATTGAAAAACACTTTAAACATTAAACACCATTTAAATATTGGAATAATGATGGATGGCCATGAGAA
The DNA here is from genome assembly GCA_023313115.1 of Rhysida immarginata. Classification (NCBI taxonomy): domain Eukaryota; kingdom Metazoa; phylum Arthropoda; class Chilopoda; order Scolopendromorpha; family Scolopendridae; genus Rhysida; species Rhysida immarginata. The sequence continues at coordinate 1,305 of JAHWFO010089442.1, forward strand.
ATAGAAAGGCTTGTCACAAGATTACCCATTAAAGTTTGATGGTGCGACCGATGGCGTGACGGCATCTACGAACGATGGCTAATCTCGTCTGGCTCCCGGCATTGACCCTCAGAATAGTTTTCGTTGACGGCAGCTGGTTATGGATTGCGCTAGGCTCTTCTCCACATTCACGAAACAACAAGGCGGCTCATCAGGCACTCAGACTCATAGCGGCTTCAAAACTAGCAATACGTAGAACTGGCCTTCTTCTTATTCTCATCTGAACAATTTTCAGGAATCTCTCGTTCAGCATTAAGTCTCTACGGTTCTAACTGATCATTAATACGTCTATTCATCATCAATCAAACGGGCAACTCTTCCGTTCATCTCCACATCTAACGGACAACTCGACTGTTCTCTCCTACATCTGGCGGGCAACTGACTACTACTTCTACACGAAAGTTCTCACTTGAGAATATCCCAAATTGCCTTTCTTAATTACGTATTGATGACGTACGGGTTTTTTGAAAAATTTTGATATTGGAATTAGTTTAAATGATAAAACATTCTCTCACGGATGTCAATCATTCTGGGGACAGCTCGAAATCAGCTCTTGAATTTTAGACTCTGAGGAGAAGCGAAGCCGCCTCTCCAAACAACATCAGGTCTCCGATTTCTTCGTCTCTCATTACGACGAAAGGAAAACCCACTCATTCATTGGCAATGGATTTTATTATAATAACTTCGAATTGCTTTAAATGTTTACTAAAGTCTATTATCCTCATTTATAACTAATAGCTCAGGAATGTCAACGATCAAGCGTTGAAAACTAACGAGAAACTTAATGTGAATAAATTCTAATGATGTATGTGTAAAAATGTTCGTTAATATAATTCTAACTTCTTCTTCTCAATTTACTGTAAATCCGTGCATGAAATAGCTTCTTAAATTAAAATCTGAACTCAGCTTATATTTTGTGGTTGTGATAAATAATAGGACCCAAAATAATAATTGAATGATCTTAAGAGGGTTTTTTCCACGCCAAACCTGAGATATTTAAATTATGGTTGAAAATAGGAAAGAAAATTCCAGAGCCTGTGTTCGAACCATGAACCTTCTGCTCAGCGTACAGATGCACCAACCAACTGCTCCACTGTGGACATGGAAGCATTAACGCTATCTACATATCTTTAAAATGGTTGGAGCAGTACCAAGTTCGCCGCTAGGACTATCTTTCCAACTGGCGTAATATTCGTTGAATAATAACAATTGAATGATCTTAAGAGGGTTTTTTTCCACGCCAAACCTCAGATGTTCAAATGTAGTAGACAAATGTTTCACCTGATCCTGATCTAGAGCTTAATGCTTGGAATGTTTGAAAAACTACAAAGAATATAGACTAACTCCAAATTTGGCTTATTACTATTTATGTGTGAACATTTATTTTATTTATAAATCTTAGTAGTATGCTTATAGCAGATAAATCATTCAACATATTTATAGTTAGGGCTACCTCACTGGACCTAATGCTTCGATGTTTATTCAGTTTTAATTTAATGCACTTAGATGTTTTCAGTAAATGCGACTGTAATTTCTTTTATTCTGGCTCTTCTAAAACGTTATTCGAACTTTTAGAATGAACAATTCATTTAATGCAAACATTTTTCGTCAAATTTAAATGTCGCTATCGCTTGAACATGATCAAAACTTGTAAGATCTCTTATAAACGTCGTCAGCGACTTAATGAAGAGAAAGAAAATAAATTTTCATGTCTACTTGAGGAATATATTAGAAACCATGCTTCTTGTACACTATGTTGTGACACAATATTTTAAATGGTGCATGCTGAATGATAAGATCTCCATCCGCAAGTAAGCTCAGCATTAAGATCGAGTAGCGCCTGCATCGTCTGCGTCCTGTCCTCCTTTGATTATATGACCATTCCCATCATGCTCGAGCTGTCCGGGCCTTGTTATCTAGGAGGCCTTGCACAGACCCGTTCCGGGTATGGATATTTAATAAGATATATTACAACACACGCTCCCTTGATGATGTACACCGTTTATAGAAGATGCGAGCACAACACACTGAAAGGATATTCTGTAACAAGATACAGGTGCTATCGGATATTCAGTGTCCAAACTGAAGAGCACAATGAACGATGATACTTATCCCTTTGGAAGGAAGTAAAGCACGTAAGAGTCTTGCTGCACAAAAAAGACACACTACTCTGACTGTAGAACACATGCATAACATAACTTGCCCATTGACAATTAAGGTAATGTTTGGTTCGTCGCTGGCAGCTGGCCGGATGAGCCAGATTAACTAAACACACTAATTTCACTAAGAGAGCTGAAGAAGTATATGCTTTCACTATGCTTTCATATCAGCGTAAGGAGAAGAAGTAGATTCTGGTATCCGGTCGAAAAATAAAAATTTGGAGAAAACCCCTTTACTCCAAACATCTATCGACTGATAATAGTTGTGCACGTCGCTTTGATAGACTCTCTTAATCAATTGGGCTCTCAGCTCTCTTAATCAATTGAGGATAAAACTGAAGCAAAAGAAAGACGTGTACTTAAGTCATGAAATGAATTGCGGAAAACAAAAGACCAGGTATTTCGTGAGAAAGTTGGATCCGTGTCTGAAGCTGTATTGCTTTGTCAGCAGCTGACAGATTACCTCTGTAGAACGTTAACCGATAAATTCCGCTTGTTCCTCCCTCACGAAACTTGCCAAGTGAGAATAGTTAACGAATACCAAGTTAAATTCCACAAATACGCTAATAAACAGCTGGCGAATATGAGTGATAATTTCCATGGCAGATACTGGTAAGTGCGTGTAAGTATTCGCATTTACCTCTCGATTAATAAAGCCAGCTTTCACTGATTCTCTTTCAAATGCTTCACGTGCCTTGTTCACTATCATTGTAGGAGATTCCTCTGCGCTGCGTTCACTCGTGGATTTCAGGTGAGTCTTTATAGCAGGACCGAATTTGCATCTTTTATGATTGGCGGTGAATACAAAGGACTATCAAAAAATTCCCAGAATTGTATATCTGGAAAACATCGCTCTGTAATCAGTGCCCTCTCATCCCAAGTGCGCACACATGTGGTTACATCATGTTCGGACGTGTTATTTGGGAGCTGTAGCGTGTGCTTTTAAGAGGGTGTAAAACACGTTGGAGCAATGTCACAGTTTGAGCAGAGAGCAAATATCTACTTCTGTATGGGATTACTGTCAACCTGTACATCAAGGTTTTGACTCGTTTTCGGGAGAAAGTGCAATGGAAACGGCTAGAAAAATTCTTAAACGGTTGGATCTTGCACCACGACAATGTGCCCTGTCACGCGGCATTAGTGGTAAAGGAATTCTTGACACAACAAAATAATCCCAGTGCTGCCCCAGCCCCCGTACTCCCCAGACCTTGCCCTCTGTGACTTCTGCTTTTCAACAGATTGATAAGGACTACCGGGTCAACGTTTTGTATCAAAAGAAGAGACTGAAGCAACGGCCGGTATCAAGTCTATTCCAAAGGAAGAGTTCGCACAGGCTTTCCAGGAGTAGCAGTCTCGTTGGAGTAAGTGATGTGTGTCCATGAAATTACTTTGAAGGGGATTAAGGCCGCGTTGTGCATACTATATCCAGTCACCAGCCAAGCTACAATTCCGGGAACTATATTCTCTTGTATGTTGTCTATGCTCACTTGTATTCTTTCTTAATTGATAATTTCCTTAGCCAAGCAGGTCTCTCGCTAGTAGGCATGCCTATATGATGAGAATTCGTCTTCTCCAATATCCAATGCTTTTGCGCGGACTCTGCCATGAAGGTGGTCTCTCTCATCGCAGGTTCATTCATGTCCGATGGTTTACAGCTGGAATTTCCTTGGGCAGACACTAGTAATTGTACGGAATTTTCATGCATTGACGACGAGAAACTATTACAGCTGGGAAACACATGGGAGCAGACGAATCACAGAGCTTTTGTTTTCCCGTTGTTCACGCTGTCGTCCCAGTTTACACTTTACCTTGTATCTGTCTTTTCATGTGATCACCTCAAATTGACAGAGGCTTGAAGACGCTGATGTCCTGCATCACGGAAGCTGGAGCACATCGCAAATCTCGATCTGTAGATTTACTATGTGACATACTCTCCATTCCTCTGTAAACCGAGGATTCACTGCAGTCATCTTGACTGGCTAAATGTTCTTCTGAGACATTCTCTGCTGGCTTCGAAAGAATTAGCGGATTAGCCTCCGGCTCCCATAAAAAGTGTATGTAACCCTTACACTGCATCAAAAATTTTCTCTTCTGTTTCTTTTCTTTCATATTTAGAAGTGTTTTTACTCTAGAGATGTTCTCATGTTGAAGGTCCAATATGGGACCTGGCACTGGTTTATGTTTCAGTCTTCTGACATACTTCTTCAGAAACGAACAATGAAACACTTTATATCGGCAATTCCAGTTTTTGATATGGCTAAGAACGCTGACACCTTGTTAATCACTCAATGGATTTTGAATGGGCCTATGAATTTGCCATAAAACTTTTTTGACCATAAAACATTTATAATTTGTGTTGCTTGGACTAATACCCAATCTCCAGCTTTCATCTAGAACACCTTATTTTTTATAGCCGTTCGTAAATTTTTGGTTGGCCCTCCTAATGCCACTGTAGGTATTCGCTTAAGATGAAGCCTATAAGACCCTTTATTAGAGTATTGACTCATAAATTTGTTAATTGAGACAGAGTACTGAACTTTTCTTCCCCACTCACACAATTTCTCTCGACACAAGAAAGTACTCTTCTTCCCAATATGTACTGCAAGGCCTCCATCAACTTTATCAAGAACGTACTATCAGTCAGTCTTATCCTCGTTAACACAATTCTGTAGAATTTGTATCACAGATTGATTTGTTCTTGGAAGTTCACAGTAACTTGAAAATTTTCTGCCATAAAGTCGATGTAAAACGCGCATTTGGTCAGACATTTAATTTAATATACAGTTCATTCCAAAAGCGTTTTCACTTGTTGGCAGGAGTTGAGATAAGCGAAGATGATCGGTTATAAAGTCTAGTAGTTTAAACGAACATCGTAGAAGTTTAAAATGGACTTGGTCGTCCAGAGTGGAAATAGGGATGAGGCGTGGGCGAATTACAGTGCTTTTAACTGAAAAGATCAATCGCTGCTTTTTATTTCAGTAAGATCGACTTTTCAGATGAAATATTTAACACACTTATTAAAAACAAAGCAATAATCATTTAAGAGTGTTCGATAAGGGTTTTATTTTACGTAAAACCTCAGAAGTTTAAATTATTGATGAAAATAAGAACGAAAACTCCACAGGCTGATTTTGAACTCCTTCGAAGAGCTGAATTTTCCCAGTTCGAATCCGAGCTGTGGAATTTTCTTTCCTATTTTCATCAATAAATATTTAGTTTATTTATTTATTTTTTCTGTATTTCGATCATTGACATTTTCACTTATTACTTTTTAAGTTCTCTAATATTTTGATACTGAAATTTTTCATGCCGCCATACATTACCCTAATGTTTATAAGAAAACGAAAGCCATTGCCGTATAATAAACAGCATATTATATTCAGCATAAATATATGCTTTCTTCATATATAAGATAATGTATTGTTATACATTATTTTTTCCCGCCAAGGATAAGAATACAATTTTTTCGCCAATATATTAATTTTTTAAACATAAACCCAGAAGATACTGTATTTTATTTCGAAAGATTGGTAGATATTCCTTATGAAATACCAAAATAGATTTGTACATTATATATTATTATTTTGTTAAATTTGCAGCAAACTTAAAGTTAATTTTCTACTACTGATTATTTCATGAAAAGCATAATTTAATTTGTATATTCGCCATTATATTGCTGAACGTGCTTCGCCAACTTATCGCTTACTTCCTCGTGTAGTTTTCACGTTATTTTACAGCATTTCTACTAAAATAATAATAATATACATTGATATATTAATAATAAAAGAAAAACTTTCCTAATAAAGGCTCAAAATCAATTTCAATTAAAACAGCTTGATGTCACTCATGCTGACTATCTAATCCTGTTGCTAAGAAACAATAAATGGCAACGTCCAATGTGGTTCGAACTCGACTTCTTCCCTGGAGCGATTAATCACACTGGTTTAATGTATTGCAAGGAAGCCGAACATCATTCACCTAAGTGAAAACGCTTTTGGAGTGAACTGTACCTTAAATACGTGGCTAACCAAAACTTGGCGCTTTTTCTGAATATCATACTGCATTTTACATGACGCATAAATAACTATGTTCTAATACCCGTAGCTACTTGGAGTGGGCGTGTCCAATTGAATTGCCAATTTCAACTATTAGTGTTAATTTTATATTGCAACAATGTCTAAAACTTGAAATGGGAAGTTTAACTGTACACGCCCACTCCAATTTTCGTTGGACATATAATATTGTTGATATCACTAAAAACACAATTTATGCTATTAATAATTTCATGTATTTTAAAGAAAATTTTAGTGTCAAAATATCATAAAAATGTTACTAACACGTCACGTTTTAAAATTATTATGCATTTAGTGAAATGAGAATGGACACATTTCAGCCAGATTTCAGCCAGATTTCAGCCTACAACCGTTTAGTCTATTTATTGAAAATAATGCAATTAGAAAAAACGGAAATATGATGTTTTTAATAAACATATATTTACAACAGAACAATTATGATAATTGGATTAAGTTAGAAATAATGCGCTGATATGTTGGGAATCGTAAAGCATTAATCAATTAATCGAATTATTAGATAACTAATATGATCGACTTACATGTGGCACTGCCATTGCTCCCTTAACAATCATTACTCGATCTGCTTAATCATAAACACATTAATCACGCAATGGAAAAAGCAGAATTAGTTAAATGTTTTCATTGAACATAAACTTAAATTATTTTAAGGAATAAAAATAGAATACTTTTGTCACATGGAAATTCCTACCAATCGAGCGTTTCTGGAATTTAGCACTTGGTAGGAGGGACGATCGATGTCACAAAGAATGCGATTGTAACATCGAGGAACATGTGATTGTGAACATGTGATCGTGAGAAGTTTCAACGAAGGAAGAGGTGCTACAGACACTTTCGTGGAAAATAAAAAGGCCAGTGGAGGTTAATGTCTCCCAGTAGGGCGAGCCGATGAGAGAAGGCAGGAAATGCTGGTAAAATATATCTCACGATCAAGCACGAAAGGCAGTAAGTAGGTCCATTAACAATGAATATTCCATCCCACCTCTGAGAATTATAAAAACAAAAATTGGAATTTTTACATTGCATAGAATTCCTGTTGTTCGGGCTATTCGTAGAATTGATAATTCTCAGAAAATAGCATTTTCTTGTAAAATATATTTAAAAATAAGCAGTAACTGGGGAGAAACCAGGCAAGTGGTCTTCGATTTTCCCAGACAGGCATGCAAGCGTGTCAAGTGAGGAAACGGCTACTACTAGATCAAACCAAGTGCAAAGATTACCTAGTATTGAATAACCCTATTCTGATTTTTAGAAATGCAGAGCACACATTCACAAACGATCATATGCATCAACTGCCACCCAAGTAGAGAGTTGTTTCATCAAAGTTATTGTTTCTATATATTTCCACATATACTCTACGGAAAATTGAGTAAGAAATTAGTATAATAGACCATATAGATAGGGCAGTCTCTGTCGAGGAGGCAAAGACATACACGTGTCTTCCTTCAGCTCCCTAACTAATATTCAGATGACTGGACAGAGTTCATGTGCTTTGTATCTTTGAACAGCGTAGAATTTTCCAGATGCGACGGCAGCATCTCCTTCCTCTCGAATGTTTTGGTACCAGGTAGCACGAAATTTGACGAATGTGCACCAATTTCAGTTCTGAGACTGGAATACTTACAAAATGCGTTCAGGTGGGTTTCTGTAGGGATAATGTGGTGCATAGAATTGCATTGTTTTATTTCATTTTGCAACACATTCTTCCATTATAATATAAGTATATTTTTTGCAAAGTTTTAAAAAAGCATTGTTATTAAGTACTTAATGCATTTTGTAAAAATCCTTTTTCCTAGCCTTTAAACTTCGTGCCGTAGAATAGCTTTGTTTTAAATACTGGAACGCAATTTAGATATGTCGCAGAGCAAGAATAAAGTGAGGACAATGCTTCAAACCATCCCTACACAATCAACTTTTACCACATGCAGAAGTCTTGCCATTCAGCCTTAAGATTACAGCATTTCTGGACTTAGTTTTTTTGCTCTGGAGTTCAAATGGTAACTTAGAAAAACTTCAATTTTACAATGTTTTTTTAAACTTAGTGAAGAATATTCCTTACTGTCTTTGAACTTAATCGTTAAAATGGACGTTACTAAATATCAGATATTTCCATTTTAGCGATTTAATGAACGGTCAGTGGTAGTGAGACAGTTTTTTGAACCTTAACATTTTCTGTAGAATGTTTTCTGAATCGGATTTCATTTTCGAAATATTTAATGATTTATAAAAAGATATAACCATTTTTAAGTGATAAAATATTCTAAATTTTTATACTCAATTAAATTTTGTGCAGCGGTGAGTTGCTAAATTTAATTATGAGGGTCAGTAGTCGTTTGTAGATTTTTAATGTTTTTATTAAAAATTACTTAGAATTTCTCTATTTTCTTTTTGATTTATTGTAGTTTGAAATTTTCTTTACACACTATGTTTGCAGCACTTGTGTTTAACGAGCTATCTGCTGATAAATTCTCAAACGCTAAAGTCCAAGTTATTAAATCTTTATCACGCTCACCTTTAAATTTTGAAACGCTCAGCTGTGTAGTCATTCATTCGATTACGTTAAACCTTTCCGTATATTAAAATGAAGAAACTGAAAATTTATTTAAAAACTTTTGTTTGCAACTAGGAAGATTAATCTTAATTGAAGTAAAAGTTAGTTCAAAGATAATTAATGATATTTTAAACTTTATTTCATTATTAACTAATCAAGTAAAGTCAAATAACATAAAGTTAGTAGAACTTTCTTCCAGTAGAAATATTAGATTTTAAATTCGTTAATATCTTATTATGGAAGTTGAGGTTTTTTTTAATTCAAAATTTTTATATTGTCTTTCGTTTTAAGTATGCAAAAATTAAGCTAAACTATGGTATGGTTGGTTGGTTTATTAGAAATTATAGCGTCGACTACAAAGGTCATTTTGCGCCTTTTACACAAGTTATATCGGTACGCAGCCCAGGACAAACACAAACATCCATGCCCACGGCGGAATTCGAACCCACCACCAGGTAGACTAGAGAACTAGAAAGCCTGCGCCCTAGCCCTCTCGGCCTCCTGGCCGGCTAAACTGTAGAATTGAAGAACCAAAAAGGGAGGGAACCTCTAATCCGCAAAGGAGATTTCAAATTTGCCCATTTGAAATCAATTTTCATTTTCCTGAGTCTTTTTTCAAAAATTTGTTTGTTTAATATAAGCTGGTTATCACAAAATCAATATTTAAATGGAAACTTGATATAGTGTCTTTAAGTTATCTTTACGGGTTATTGCAATAGACACTGATGTACTAAAAATATTTTAAAATAAACTGCACTGAAGTTATCTGCAACATCCTGTAAATGAAATCTTATTTTGATATTGAATATTTTTTATAAAAATGGGAAAAATACTACCAAAGGAATAAGGTTTTAAACTCAATTTGGAGAAAAGAAACGGAAAAGAAGTTAATTTTTTTATTTAACTTGAGAATTAATGTACATTAAAACAAAGTTTATCATAAATCTGAAATGATAATTTCTTTGTCATTAGGTTAGCTTACGGAATTCAAATATTAGTAGTTTATTTTATCTCATAAAGTATAATGCCATGTTTTGTAATACAGTATGTCGGGAGTGATTAAATACACATAGGGTCCCGACATATTGGAAATTATTTAATCTGGATTAAAATTAGGTGGAAGTCCCCACAATATTGTGCAGAGTCCGTGACTGGAACATTTTAAGTAAATATAGTAATATACTTCTTATATGAAAAGGGTAAATATAAATCACCACCAAAAGTTATTATCTCGGTTCTGGATCTATATTTGACATCACCTGTGTGGAAGAAAATATTCAAATTATTAGTTACCACTTTAAGATTTGCAAGAACCAACAATCGGTAATTTGACAGACCAAAGAGGGCAAATCAGGCAGTGATCCAAATACTTTGGGAGGCCTATCTCGATGAAGATAAAAGTAACTGGGAGAATACGTATTTCGGCAGCGAAGCTGCCTTCTTCAGCATCCAGGGGAAGCTATGATCACAGAGACAAGCTGATCATAGCTTCTCCTGGATGCTGAAGAAGGCAGCTTGGCTGCCGAAAGACGTATTCATCAGAATAAATTCGTTATGTGGATTAGTGGTTTTTCTGTCTTCTGCTAACTGGGAGACTTTTGTACTTGGGCGGAAATTGCAAACAATTCTTCAACTGCTAAAACAATCAGGATGACCCCATTATGTTAATATTTTTGATGGAAAGTGCTAATTCCCCTATCGATTAATAAGTTCGAGATCCAGGAAGCAATTATGGTCTCATATACACGCACGCTCCACCGGATATTGAAATTGGCGCAAGTATGTAATCGAACATCTAATCAGTGATACCCGAATAAGAATATTATAAGAGACATACAATTTTTAAGATGAAAGTTGTAGATTGGATATTAGTAAAAGCATCTCGAATGAAGACATTGAGGGCAATCTTAAAGAAGAAGTTATGGACTTGGTCATCCGTTTGATCCTTCTACCATTTTTGTGGGCCAGCAACGTAGAATTATGATTTGGATGCTTTATAGGATCTTTAAAAATTGGATGTATTCCTAATAAAGTTTCTGCCTTGCTTTATATGAGCTTACCTAGAAAATTGAAATGCAGGAATAAGTTATTTTAATGGCTGGTTTCACGCTTTGAAACGTTTCGAAAAAACTGTTTAAAAATAAACCGTTTAAGTGGCTCAAACTTTGAAAGCTGAATCAACACTAGCAAGTTAAACGGTTTTCTAAAAAAACTGACTAAAGAGGGCGTTAGTTGTTTAAAACATTGGCTATGGTCGCCTCTTTGAGTATGGACGAAGCTAATGAGTTTGTTTGTAATTTATGTATTATCAGGTGTCTAACAATATGTAGTCGCCACAATAAAAATGGCAATCGCGACTTCTTCCGCCGTTTCCCACACTCTTATTTGGACCATTTGTATTTCGGATTCGCCGCCACTTGGGCTCGCTTTGGTCCTCCATTTTGTTTTGACTTAGAAAAACGGAATTGCGCAAATAAACAAACTAATAAACGGCAGCTTGTTTCGTTTTCGTTTGTTTCGTGTTTCTGCCTTCGTTTAAAATGATTTTCGTTTATTTGACCGTGAAACCGGCCATTGTTCATTCCTTAAACCGTTTTTCAAAAAAAGTCAGATGAGAATCCTGTGCCCAATTCCTGATCCGTTTTACGAGTTGAAAGGTTATTTATTGGATATTAGGGTTAAGGGCCGGCGAATATGTTTCCGGCCAAATGGAAGGGTTATAAGAAGCCATCATGGGAGCAAGAGGTTAACTTACATAGATACACCGTAGGCACCGTTTTACGTCCGCCTCGATTTTCGTCCGCTTTGATTTACGTCCGCCAGCAGATGTCTAGAAAAACCCTGTTTTACGTTCGCTCCCGCTGTTTGTCCGAACTTCGAAGGTGCTGATGTTCAATGTATCCTGAAGCGTTGGTGTCACTAAGTATTGCGACAGAGGCGTGTTGCAGTATTTTTGGCTAAGGAAAAGCCAAGAAATAATGCTGGAATTCAGCCGTTTCAATTTAAAGATAACAGATGCGCGCGCATCAGATAAGAGACATCTGTTTCCATAGTATCCCTGAAAGCGAAGCAAGGGGAGGAAGCGTCATAAACGGCTGCGCAAGAAAAAGGAGAGCGACGAGGGGGAGATTGAAAGAAAAGAAGAGGATTTGGCCTCTGAGATTGGTGAGGAAAGGTCGCCAAAGGTTTCTCGTGAGAGAAATGGTGTTACCGATCTCCGCTAGAAAAGATTGCGAAGGAAATCTTCGAAAATATGGAGAACCAAGGGGAATAGATGAGATTACAAGTTCTCACAGCGTCGGGACTCGGACAATGCGAATCGAATTAATTGCGATGCTAATAGTGATATAAGTAATCATGTGTCTCCTTTAGTTTCTTCTTCAGATGTTTCCACAGTAATGTTTTCCACTGAAGTTTCCTATGGCTCCTCTTTAACGACGGTTTCAACGTGGAAAAACCCTCCTGAGCTGCAAGCAATTTCGAGTAAGCCAAGTACTGGATTTACGACGTCGGACTTTTACTACGACAGCGTGGCAAAACTCTTCGCGGAAAACGAAGGCGCTCCTACCGAGCTGAAGGCATCTTTTCCCGAAAGAACTCCGCCAGCATTTGGACCTGGATATGACTGTCTGAGCATTTCAAGTGATAGAAGTTTCGCCATCGTGAGCGTCTTCGACTTGAGCCTCAAGGACTGCGAGCCATTCCTAACCAGAGAGGAATTGGAAAATTTTTCGCCCAGTGACCGCGTCACTGGAGTTTCCTTGGTCCGTACGTGGCTTCCTAAGGAGAGTCTACGCACCTTTACCCTAATCTCGAGGTAAGCTGATATTCTTTTACATAATTAAACTAAAAGTAAAGTAATTTCATGCCATTGGTTTATTTTCTTGCACTCTTTGTGCTTCTTTAAAAGGGTGCCAGTTTCATTTCCAGACAATGGCATCAATATCCCCGTTCGGCGTTTTCTAAGCTGTATTCTCATAATGTTACTTCTCTGTGTGTATAGTAAAGCTTGTTCTGGCAGAGTAATTCTAGAATAAAAAAGGAGCTTAAGTTTATGCTTTATTACTGACAAGGGAGTGGTTTTAGAGTAACTTATTTAGGTGGGGAGGCCAAATATTTTAATTTATGGTTTACTTTATATTGAAGTGAAATCTTTTCTAGCTTTGAAGGGCTTTAATGATTATGGTTCATTTTATATTAACAATATCTGTCTGGTTCTTGGTTGGTGTGTCTAATGCCGACGTTCCTTATTTTTGCAGCTTCCCTTGCCCGTCGGACCGAGACGTTCAACGCCATAGCGTATCCGCATTCTGTCTTGCGGGTAGCAGTTGAAGGAACCTATTTGCTACGTGAATTTATGAAGATACACTGTTATTATTATTCGGTAGAAGTCTATTATTCTATGCTAATATTCTATGTAGTGACAGTAAATCAAATTGTGTAGCATCTAACTGAAGTTAGAGAAATTGTTTTAGGCTTGGAAATAGTTCCAACTTTCATTTGTAATTATCGGCTGATCTAGTTAATGGGTAATTAAATTGTTAAGGTCCAGCCTAATTAATTACCTATCATTTTCAGGGGTTTTCCTCGTGTTAGGGGAATCCCCTTATAACCAGTTTATTGCTTTTGGAGCATTATTTATTTTGTTTAAAATGTGTAGCTTCGTTAAAGTGAACATTGATTAATAACGTTTATTAGTCGTCTCTTTTATGTTATTATTGGTTATTAAAATTTTATAAAAGTATATGTTCCTTGTACGAAAATTTCTTATCACTAACGATTTCCACTGCGCATGTTCGTGAGAGTTGGTGCTGTTTTTCCGCATTGTATCCAGAAGCGTTGATTTACCCTATGGTGTTTTCCTGTAAACGTTAAAAACAGTTAAAAAAAGGCAGAGGAAATGTTTGGGGTGTGAATTCAGATGCTGAGGTACAGAGAGAAGCAGACCACTCTGTACCGTTTTATTTACAACATTTCACGTCCAAAGAAACAGAAGCATTGATCGAATGTTGGACAGGTGATGAAAATCATCAGTTCCTCTGATACGGATGAATAATAAGTGAAGAGAAACAAACTAAAAAAAATCTGTAAAAGTTTAAGCAAAAAAAGAAGAATAAGACAGAGAAAAAGAGAGACGAAAGTAGAGAAGTGAATAAAAGAGCAAAAAAGAGAGATTTTTTTTTATTCGTAATAAAAAAACCTAACTGTACGAAGCATGTTAAACTTTAGTGAGTGCATGTTTTCTCCAATATTTAACTGTCGGAATAATTTCGGGTCACATTTTTATATAAATTTATCACAATTTTTATATAATTCTACCCTATAGAAAATCGGGTTTCATTTTATGTCCACGTCAATTTACATCTGCTGTTCCGGAACAGATGACGATGTAAAACGGGGGCCTATTGTAGAAGGTTAATCAGTTAGTTTTTTGCGCAACAGCGGCGAGGCCCTTAAAAGAAATGTGCCCAATGAATTTTAGAGTGTCTGATGCTTTGTTGCTATTAGGCAGGGGGAGGATATCAAGTGGAAATTTCAACCGAGGGTTTTCCGAATTCAGCTCAATAGGAATTACATTCGACATCACAGAGGATGGAATTAAAGCATCGAGGAACATGTGAACCTGGTGCAAAGAGAGAACTGAGAGAAGTTTCGATGAATGAGGAGCTCTTATAGATATGTCAGTGGAAAGTAAAAAGGCCAGTAGAGTTGAATATCTCACAGCAGGGCAAGCCGATGTGAAATAATATTTCTCTTCACCTGTGACGGATAAGGATAACAAGGAGAAATTTGGCTTGACTAATTGAAGAGGATCAACCACTTCTGTGGTAACGAACATTTCTTCTGTGTATCTGGGGACCAGTGGAGACTCTCTTCTCTTTCCTATTAAGCCAGATGCCGAGTAAACAACGCGAGAATTAGTAAGCGTAAGCTTGGACTCAAATTTAACCGTCCTCATCAGTGATAACCATTGTGGCTAGTGATATTCATTTTGACCTAAATAGAGGCAATTTGAGGCATGGAGAGAAGGGTGCCACTCATCTCGAAATTCAACAAGGAGAGAACTTTCTATTGTGCATGAGTTTTAACTTTCAATTGATATACCGTAAAACTTTGAATAAAGGCTGGATACAGATGAAGGGCGGATACCACTTTTCCACAAAAAGAGTTTTTAATCCCCATACATGTATACATTTCGGCTACTAAGCAGCCATCTTCAGTATGAATCCTGGGTATTCAACTGTGCGCCAGTCTCAATTAAAGGTCGGTTGGTGTTTTAAAAACAGATTAAATACCGGGTCTCAAATAAATGCTGGGTCTTTTTAGGGTTATCGATTACCGTGGTATTTCCAAAATTAAACCAATTCGAAAGCTTTCAGATTATTATGCATCTTTTTATGTGTATGCTTTCTCATTGGCCCCTTCATTTAACCCATTCCAATTTCGACCATTCTCATGCAGCCTTACCCTTCCTGTTTCTGCATATAAAGAAGTTCTCCATCGTAGGGTCTCATTACGAAGAGGAAACATATAAAACCCTAATGTCAGGAATCAACAAGAATGGTGTGTTTAAAATCCAGTATCATCAGCTCATGTCTGGGAAACTACTAAAATACGTTGTCCGTAACGTAGATATAACCTAAATCATGGAAAATTTTTGTAAAGACCTTAGAACCGCCCACTACTCACCCAATAAGGTAATTAGACTTGAAGAAGCAACTGGTGCTGTAGAAATGCCAATATTTCTAGTACTCCTCCAAAACACTGTGCACAATAAAGGCCTCGTCTGGCATGATGGACTCATTTACAATATGATTACCTGCTGGTTCCCTGACGATCTAATTGCTCTGGTTCGTGTTAAGGTTGGGGACTTCTTGTCTGAACCCTTAGATGTTAATGCTGGTGTACCCCAAGGCTCTGTCTTGGGACCAGACTTATTCAAGTTTTCTTTATCCATGACTTTCCGATGTTTGCAAAGTGTAATATTCACTTGTTTGCTGACGACGAGTCCATCATGACCTGGGCACGAAACCCAACCCATGTCATTACTCAACTCCAAAAAGTTTTACATCAGTGCGAGAGCTGGTTCACTAAGTGGCGATTAAAACTGAACGTCAAATAGCGCAATGTCATGTTTATCACTCACAGACGCAAAAACCTTTGAAAGCCCCACTTCTTATTTGACAAGAAACTTGAGAGGGTAAAAATATCTTGTTGTCGTGATCGACTCCAAACTAAACTGGAACGGCCAAGTCCAATACGCGCTCAAGAAAGCAAAGAAAGCGAAGTTCAGTTTGATTGCACTTTTGGGGCGAAACAGCGCTCTTGGTGTGGATAACAAACTCCTGATATACACGGTTTTGATTCGTACTATCTTACTCCATGGAATACCTGCTTGGGCTTCTATTTGCAAATCTAGATGGAAGGATCTCCAGACCTTCCAAAATGTTGCTCTCCAATCCATTGCCAACTTGACATAAGAATTTCCAACAACCACTCTATGACGATTTAGGGATGACCCACATAGGCACCTTTGTCCAGACACTTATGAAGAACATGCACCCCAAGATGGAAAATCATAAAAATACTCTGGTTTCTGGCATTCTGGACCATCCACTCGTTGTTAAGGGTCCCCTCAGTTATCGGAGACCTCGCTATATCCTGTGTGTCTGCTTTAATGATGTTAACAAGGCCGTTTTCCCCAACTACTGGATCTTTTTGATCCTTCTGATTTTTGGATTCACTATTCGTCAATCTACAATCTGACTCTCGTCCTTTCTGGGCACTTCTTCCCTGGAGGACTAAAGAGGTTCATCAGGCTTCTCTCCCAGTGTTGTGTACCTCTCTTTTTTACTCTTTGGGCGAGCGTGCAAAGTGAGCTTGGCTCCTGGACCACTCGCGTCTTTCTTTTCACTTCACTGGTCGATTAGGGTTTCATTACAAATCTTCTCATAGGTAGGGTAATCATTTGGACTCGAAGCTCGTCGTTATCAATATTGTTATCCTCTCAATTAAGATTAGTTGTTTTTTACTTCATTTATTTTCCTTTATTTTAATTAAGTTTCTTCTTATGCTCAGTGGTTTACTAAATGTGCAGGTGTTCATGAATTCCGGGAAAAGATATTATCTGATGTAACAATCAAACTAAAAGTCATTCAGTATGCCAAGGAAAAAAGTGGAGAATCCGCAGCTAGATTGTTGTCCGTGCATAAAAAAAGAATTCGCGAATGGAAAAATCTAAAAGAAAATCTTAGTAAGTTATAATGTGTTTTACATTATTTGCCACATGGGCATTTCAGTACATTTTAAATTGCATTATTCCTGTACTTTCTAACAAGAAAAACAGAGTGAAGCATTTATGGATCAAAAAAAAGCAGTTGAAGGTGGTAGGAGGAAAGAAATAAGTGATGAACTGGACACTGCACTATTGAACTGCATACTAGAGAAGCCATATAAGGTACCGGAATTTAAGGTCTAAGATGCTTACAAACACCAACACATATTGGTATGAAATCTTTTATAATATTTCTTTTCTAATACGATAGGTGAAAGAGTATCAAAGAAAACGATTCGCTGCGAAGCTGTGGAGATATTTAACGACACACACGACAACATCCAACGTTTTTAATTTAATGCAAGCTCATGGTGGTTATAAAAATTATCTTAAGAGAATAATATTTCAAATCGCCAAAAACAATAGCAACACAGAGAGATCTTGAAAAATTTTGTGAGAAGTTAGTAGAATTTTTTTAATGTAATCCAATACGTCCAGCCAGGGCCTCTATCGCGGGGGAAATTCATTGGTTAAAAAATTACCCCCCCCCCTTGTGAGGGGGGCTGGGGGAGGGGAGGAACTTTTAAATCTTAAATTGGAACCCAAATTATTAATGGTATATTCAGATTGTACACAGTACTCGAGAAATGTTTTTTCTTGGTGTTTTTCAATTGATCCAACCGTTTGGGAGATAGAGGCCCTGAAAGTGTGAAACTTTTAAAGTTTTGAATCCAATTTTATCGATGAAGACAAAAAGATATTCCTATTCTATTTTTGATGGTCTTTAAGAATCCGAAGTCAGAAATTGCCGATCAAAATTTTCTTTTTAATTTTATTTTTGATTGCTCGAGGCTTTCGTTCTGTAAGAAGATCCGATTTTAAGATACCAAGATCCTTATCTAATTGTGGTGAACTGTTATTTAGAATTGAATTCTTACAGAGGTCAATCTCGGACTCAAAATATTGTTATTTATTGTTTTAGCAGCCTCCGCAAAAGGCGCCTTCAATGAAGGTTCGGAATTGACACAATTAGCTTTAGGGGGGATGGAGTTGGATAATGTTGCAATTATTTTTTCAGTTTTTATCTTCAAAAGTTTGTCTAAAATGTTACGGGTGAATTTCTTGAAATAATAGAAGGAACTTCCCAGTTTGTTGATCAAGGCAAATAACACATCCAAAGAAACAGGCGCTTTCTTGTCCACAAGAGAATGAATAGGTAGCAAAGCAGCGGCACCCTCCTCCTGTTGAGGTGTGCTTTCCTCACTTAACGAGATTGAACAATTCAGGCAGGGCTAGGAATTCTTTACATAGCAGTTATTTTCAGTGGAAATGTCCGTGCAGAGTAGATGGAAAGTTTCAGCACAGACTCCGGAACATTTAACTTTCTGGTGGCTGTTCCTGATATCTTTACTGTAAACGGGACAGCGACCACAGACTCCCTTCTTAGCCATAGGGAAGAGCGAAGGAGTGGACGTCTGCACCCAAGAAGGGATAAAAAAGAAAAAAAATGTAATATTCTGCATAGATGCACAAGAGGAAATGGAATCACATGTTGTCAACACTCTTTTTATTGTCAGAGGCATCCCAGGACGCTGTGTGTCAGAGCATCTGGCTCGACAGTGACGTGACGACTGGTAGTGACCCGAGAAGAGTTCCTTTGTTGGGCACCCCAGAAAATATTAACTAGCTAAGAGTGTAAACATCTGAAATCCAATCCTTTGTCTCAATTTCTTTCCTCGTTCATTAAATGAATAATGAAATATGACTACCTCCAGCTTCAAGAATAATTTTTCAATCTTCAGATAAACCCTTCTCCATTTTTGAACGTGATTTTTTTAATGTCCTGTGGTCTCTGATACCAGCAGAGTTCGTTCTCCCTCTTTCCATTTTCTCTGCAATTAAAAATATGTATCCAGCAGCATATTGAATAAAAAGTTGAAGGTTAAGTTCCAGTGCTATTCATAGTGATTGTTGTTTAGCCAACCTATATCTATTCAGTTTATATTTTTTTAGGATTTCAATTCTGCGTGAACTTTGAAGCTCACACCCCCTCTATTCCATAGGAGTCAAGGTTTAGCCCATAATTGAAACGGATGTTCATTTTTTGCTCTTGTTCTGATCTGTATTGTCTTTATACTTAGACATCGAGTTATTTTATCACGAAATTACTCAGACATATTTAACAATTTTATATAATGTTTGTTTCAAAAGTTCCCAAACGCAGGAGATGACTTTACCTGCATAAAGTACTGTTGCGCAGGTATGCTGAAGGGCTAGTAGAGAGGAGCCACTGTCTCTCAACCTCTTTTTTTCAATTAATGGATGCTTCCAGTCGTTACGAATCCCGCTATTTATTTTACATAAATACAAATACACGAATATGAGAGTGAAATAAAAGGTTAAAGTAACAAATAGAAGTTTTATTTATAAAACCTATGGTATATGGTTATTAGGCTTATACCGTAAAATAACAGTTTAAAAAGCGTTCATTGCGTGAAAACAAACAAATGAAATACAGCATGCAAGAACGAGCAGAAATGGTTCTCCTTTGCGCGAGAGGAGATTTGACGTTGCAAATTGCCACCTACTTTTTCTTATGGGGCTATGTTAAGCACAGGGTCTTCAAGACACGCCCTGCAAGCATTAATGAAATGAAGGAAAGAATTAGGCAGGTGCTGGCAAATATTTTTCAGGCAATCCTAATCAATACCTGCAGTGTGTTTGAATACCGACTAGCATATTGCCAAGAGGTGAGCAGTGAACACTTTAAGCAAATGGTGTAACCTAACTGTACTGTTTCTTTGGAAATGTAAAAATAAAATAAACACATTTGAGAAATTTTGCCACTATGTAAAACTGATTTTTAACCGACTTCAAAAAAGGGGGTTAAAAATTCGATGCGTATGTATATAATATAGTTGGAATTGCACAATATTCATATACGTTAGTCTATGTGGGCTTCTAAACAAGTATGCCAAATTTCATAAGTGTGTATGGATGTATGTAATTATGTATGTTTGTCCACGTATTTCTCAGAAACAGGAAATCGAATTGCAATAATTCTTTTTTTATTGGATTAAATATCTTTCAAATTAGAGATAAATCCAAGTTTCATCAAAATCGTTTCAGTATTTTTGAAGATATGGACGATAAAGCTTCACCAGCAGAGGTACCCGGCATTGCCCGGGATAATTACACTTGTAGATAAACAGAACAATCTCAAAAAATTAAATTATAACTCCCAAATGTTTAAATAATAAGTCAATCAAAACAATACACAACAAAGCGACTACCCATTCTACGAAAAATACGAAAAACAGGAACTCTTGGTGATATACCGGGACTTAATCTAAACTCTTCTTGAATTGCCTCACCACTGCGGAGCATCAACAGATACTTTAGATTCAAGTTGCTCTTGCCCTTGACGTAGAAGCTCTTGCTCTATTCGAAATTCCCAATGTTCAGATGATTCAAATGCCCATATAGCTTTTTCCGTTTTAGTTGCAGAGTTTTTCTGACCAATACTCGTTCTTTCTCTTTCCTTTCCACACACATTAATTTTTGCCAGTCGTCTGGACGTTTGATAGGGAACTCAAGGGACACACGCGCGATTCCTTTGCCTCATCAACTGACGCTGTCTTATTTATGTTCTGTCAGTGCATCATCATTTTTTGAACATTATTAATAATTTTTCGAAACGAACGTTCAATCATCGCAATATCAGCATCTCAATTACCAAAATATACACATTTCCACATAACATAGTTAAAAGGTATTTTTATGAAATGTTTGGATATGTTACCTAATAAGCTAGGTGATAACCCCTGCGTGGCTCGGAATTTTTTTGGGATTATATTTGCAATATCTTAAAAATAAACATTAGAAAACGCTTAGAATTAATACAGTAAAAATTCTTAAAAAAAATTTTTAAAGGCTCACAGTTGATTGACCTCCCCAAGGATGCCACTGCTTGTCTAAATAATTTCTTACTCACGTAATCTTACTTTACATGTACACTTGATGTTGTTGCAATTCTCACTCTTCTCTCGATGTCTTGAAGCAATACTTAGCCATTCATCACCTTGTGTAGTCTAGCTGTTGCTGATTCTTCTATTTACTTGCTAATCATTTGCTCAATACAGCACGGAGCTAAAAAAGTGCTTTCTCTGTCGTCTTTCCAATTTTTCTCAATAATCTGCTAACTCTCTATTATCTCCAGTTACTGATCATTTTTGAAGATTTTTCAAGAAATTATTAAGTACTAAGAACACTCTTTTCCTAGAATACTCTGAATAATAGGAATTCTATGCATTGTTACAAATTGAAACTTATCTACATTGCACAAATTTTGCCTTGCATTGTTGATCGTGAGATATTTCTCATGAATATGCCTTGCCATAACCATGAATATCGATTTTTTTATCGATAAAAATTATTATTTTCGAAATCTGAGGTAGACAGTGACCTTCCTCATGCTTTGAAGGTCAAGAATGCAAAATTTCATCAAGATCGGAATAAAACAAGGTAGATTTGTATAAGATACAAAAAGTAATAGTTATTAATTAAATATACAAAATGAATAAAAAACAAGATATAATAAACAAAAAAAATTAAAAAATAATATAAAAATCAAAACCAAATAAAAAGCTGACGTTTCGGATAGAGACTATCCTTTATCAAAGCAGAAAGGATAATTCTCTAAACGCAAATAGAATATTAGAGAATTATCACGCTTATCACAATGAGAGAATTCATACTGCATCAGGTGTGGCGCAGGTTAAAGTCCCCCGCGTCTGGGAGTTAGGCAGAGGCTCTTGTTCGAAAAATAGTCGACAGTCTTCCAGCTGTTATCTCGTAGCAGTGTCTCTGAGAGGCCCCACCAGTGGAATCGCTATGTGTTTAGAGAAACGTTCGGGAGCAGCGCAAGCCTTTATTCAGGAGGAGAAACGGGTAAAGCGACAACCGGATCGGGTGCTGGAACATATTCTCCATAACAGGAAAGGAATCAGATTTAATGGAGGAAGCCATAAGGTATCGCATGGATATCGTAGGTATTACCTCTACGAAACGTCTAGGATCTGGAAATGTGGACTTAGAAGGAGGGTGGAAGCTTGTCTACTCTGGTATCGACCCTAACATGACTGCCCAGGCGAGAGTGGGGATACCAGATTATGTTGCAGATTGGACCCCCTTTGATGTTATGGCGCAGGGCGATGAGAAAAGGACTGCATGGTGGAATGGTGAAGTCCAAGAAGCTGTCAAAGCAAAGAAGGAAGCCTATTTGCTATGGCTTGCAAATACACTATATGAACAAAAATATCAAGACACCCCTCACAGATCATCGATTGGCCCAATGTCACATGATAATGACTTGCACATCATTTAAATAGCTTCCCACACCTTCAGACACAACTCTGCTTGGACATTGGCAAGAATGGGTCGTTCGGCAGAGCTCAGTGAGTTCCAACGTGGAACCATCGTTGGATGTCACCTATGCGGCAAGTCCGTGCGTGACATTTCCAGCCTTCTTCAGATACCCAAGTCAACAGTAGGCGATGTCAATATGAAATGGAAGACCCCGGGATCAACAACAGTTCAACAACGAACCAGTAGACCCAAGAAACTAACGGACAGAGACCGTCGAGTGCTTCGTCGTGTCACCCGCAGCAACCGGAAGTCCTTGGCGGAAAAAATTGCCACAGAGTTTCGAAACGCCTCTGCAAATGATGCCAGTACCATGACAATTCGTCGGGAACTGCACACGATGGAATTCCATGGCCGTGCTGCTGCCCACAAGCCCCACATCAGCAGGGTCAACGCCAAGCGACGTCTGGAGTGGTGCAAAGCCCACAGAAACTGGACAATGGACCAATGGAAACGTGTAATAAGGACAGACGAATCTCGCTACACACGCTGGCAATCCGATGGAAGAGTTTGGGTTTGGCGCATACCTGGAGAACGCTTCTTACCTGAGTGCACAGAGCCCACAGTCAAGTTCGGAGGAGGAGGATTCATGGTGTGGGGCTCATTTTCATGGTATGGACTGGGCCAGCTCGTTCCTGTGCAAGGAATCATGAACTCCGACCGTTACCTGAATGTTTTGGACAACTGTGCACTTCCAACGTTGTGGCAATTTTTCGGAAACGCGCCATTTCTCTACCAACACGACAATGCTCCGTGCCACAAAGGGAGGCGTGTACAGCAGTGGTTTGCGGACTCAGGGGTCGAAGAAATGGGTTGGCCGGCACAAAGTCCCGACCTCAATCCTATAGAGAGTCTGTGGGATGAATTGGAAAGACACTTGCGGGCCAGATCACATCGGCCAACTTCTGTACCTGAACTGATTCTCGCTCTTCGGGAGGAATGGAGGAACATTCCGGAAAGTACCTACCAACATTTCGTGGAATATCTTCCCCGAAGGGTAGAAGCTGTGATTCGGGCAAAGGGATGTGCAACGCCCTATTGATTTCCATGAAATCGTGGCTAGAGCGCAAACGTGCATGTGTCCGGATATTTGTGATCATATAGTGTAAGTTAAGTTCGAGTCGAATGCGGTACACTGAGGCGCGAAAAGCAGAAGCAAACACAGTATCAACAGCTAAAGCCAAGGCCTGGGAGAAGTTCGCGGAGAAATTGGAGGCAGACTATGGTTCGACAAACTATTAAGAGTTCAGATGGGAGGCTTCTGAAAACGGAGGAGAGCGTGCTGCATAAGTGTAAGGAATACTTTGCATCTCTCCTTAATCCAGTGAGGCACATGAGGTGCACCTTGGAGCAGATAATAGCCACGGTAGTATCACTGCAGTAGAGGTCAGATGGGCAATTAAGTCCCTGAAGACTTTCAAAGCTGCAGGTGATGAGGAAATCCGGTCCGAGATGTTAAAGGCCTTAAATCAGGATGGTATCTGTGGTAGACTCGAGTGTGTCAGGTTGCTTGGATAACTGGACAGGCCCCTAAGCAATGGCAGACAGGAATTGTGATCCCTATCTTCAAAAAATGAGATCAGAGAGATTGCAACAAATATCGAGGCATCTCTTTGCTCAGCATTCCTGAGAAAGTGTACACTGAGTGTCTGGAGAAGAGAAGTCGGGAAATTGTCGAGTCCAAACTGTTGGGGGAGCAGTGTGGTTTCCGACCTGGCCGAAGCACGACGGATCACATCTTTGCTCTAAGGCAAATCTTTGAGAAATCCGAGGAGTATGCAAAAGAGGTCTACGCTTGCTTTGTGGACCTCGAAAAAGCATATGACAGAGTTCCCCTGGAGAAGCTCTGGCAAGTGTTGCAAGAGTATGGAGTGGATGGGCAATTACTGGTTGCTATCATGTCTCTGTACGAAAGCTCTGAGATATGTGTCCGGATAAATGGCATTAAGTCAAGACCGTTCACTGTGGGTTTTGGA
Organism: Rhysida immarginata; assembly: GCA_023313115.1. Lineage (NCBI taxonomy): Eukaryota > Metazoa > Arthropoda > Chilopoda > Scolopendromorpha > Scolopendridae > Rhysida > Rhysida immarginata. The sequence continues at coordinate 25,820 of JAHWFO010089442.1, forward strand.
CTCTGCCAAGGGTGCGTACTGTTCCTCCACTTGTTAATTATCTCTGTGGACTGGATAGACAGGGGCAGCCGAGGCGATGAGTGTATTTGTGTGTGCGACTGCCTGGTGGAGAGGTTGCTCCTTGCTGACGACCTTGTGCTCCTTTGGTCTTCTCACACGAATCTTCAGCATACACTAGACCGGTTTGCAGCCAAATGTGAAGAACCTGGGATGAAGATCAGTGTGGCTGAAACTGAGGTTCTGGTCCTTTCAAGACAGCCTGCTCAGTGCGCTCTCCATGTAGGGGGGCCTCATTGATACAGTTGGGGGAATTCAAGTATCTCGGGATTGCATTCACGAGTGATGGATGGCAGGATAAAGAATTGGATGCTCGGATCGGTGGAGCAAGCTGTGCCAGACGTGAACTGTGGCGATCCATGGCAATGAAACCAGAGCTGGGTAACAAAGCCAAGCTCTCCGTCTTCAAATCTATCTTTATCCCCATTCTCACCAATGGTCATGAGGCTTGGGTAATGACCGAAAGAGTGCGATCGCGGGTACAAGCGACTGAAATGAGATTTCTGAGAAGTGTAAAGGGTTTTGTTGCGTTACTGACTAAACAGCGAACTAAGCGCGGATTCATTGATATGGGTGGTGATTTATTTCGAGCACTTTTCGGAGTGGCTACAACTAGCGATCTTTTATCTCTAAATAACAGAATTAATCAATTTGTAACAGTTAGCAAAGATATAATACATTTAATAGATCAACGAGCCGCACTTTTAAATCAAACCATTCAGGAAACTCTTTTCACTAGAAGAGTGGAAAAGGTAGTGGGAGATGAATACTTAAACAGGATACAGTTGAGGTATATGACTTATAACTAAATTTAAAACATATATTTGCTTCTCATCTTTAGTTTCTTTAAAGAAGGAAACTTTTATTAAATAAGAAAATCACTTTATAATGAAAGTAGACGGATATATATGAGAGAAGGACAAGACACAAAAACACTGGAAGACAATAAAAGTTATTAATTAAAAATAAAAAGTAAATAATTGATGATTACTAAAAAATAAAAATTTAATATTTAATAAATAAAATCAAAATAAAGAGCTAACGTTTCGGATAGAGATTACCCTTTATCAAAGCAAAGAAGAAAAGAGAATTATCCTGAAGTTATGAAAGGAATACTTAGGATGACTTTATATATAGTTAACACAGGAAATAGTAAGATGGTATTGGCTGAAATACTAGAAGAGAACAAATGGGAGGCCAGGATAAGAGACGTGTTGGGAAAGGACTGAAAAGAGGACAAATAGGAGGAGATAGAAGGGCGGCAAAAAATACATTTGGATAACACATAAGAATTAAAATCATAGAAACTACAGGGTTTCTGAAAATAACAGTTTTTTTCTATTCCATACAACGACAGATGAGATTGAGAAAGTCATGCCTAGACTAAAGACCACTTTAGCATTAACCCTTTGGGCCTACTCCCAAAGATACTGGTCGTATTTTATCCCCTTTCATTTACAAATTATCATATTATAACTTCTTCATCGTTCGTTACAAAAGTATTCAAAAACTTCTTCTATATATGGTTGTCGCTATATATACGAGTGTCGGGGCATAAGTCATGGCAACTATTTTTTTCTTGTAGATATGTGAACGGATCACAAACGTATATGTGTCGTGTGGAAAATCTGCAGGCATAGTGTGTAAGCAGAACAACAGATGGCTCTGTGATAGCTGGTAGGAGCGCAGCGAGGGCTGTGAAATCAGTCAGTTGGTGAGTGTCATGCGAGATGGAAGTAACTCGTGTTGACCAGCGCGCTTACATCAAAATAGACGTTCTCTGAGTGAGAAATGCGATGGAATGTCACAGTGAATTAGTGGAAGGCCTTGGGAATAATGCCCTACCATACCGTACAGTAGTCTGCTTCCTGTTCACGTAGCTCCTTAGCCACTCACACTTTTCCACTGCACTTGTTTGTGACAAGGAGCATATATTCTACATGGAAGCTTCTGTGGCTTCTCATTTATTTTTTTTACCCGCCCAATCCACCCTAGAAAAAAATTTTTTGTCTTTCCCTTAGAGTCGTTGAGACAAGTAATACTCATTACCGACACCTTGAGTCGGGATAGCAGCGTAAGCTCACTTAGAAAGTCAGGCCGTTAAGGATTTCATTCCAATAGTTGCTTTCGAAGCGGTTGCTTTAAGGATTGTATTATGCGTTAGCAGGCATAGTGCTTTCTCATTTGGGCGTGAGCATATATTTTACAAGCAGTGCGCATACAGGTAGTTTACCTCATTTCAATGCCCTAATTCAAGCGGTTGACATGCTAAAGTCCACTCCTATGCAGGAGGCAGTCAGTCGGTTGCATTTTCCCTACTTTTCGGGAACAACAAAAGAAGATCCCGAAGAGTTTAGTAGGCAGTTTGTGCTAGTCGCCACATGCAAAGGCATACTGCTGGACTGCGTAGAGATTATTCCAGCTTATTTAAAGGGAGCTGCGTCCAGCTGGGTATCGGTGATACTACCAGCGATTCATAATATGTCTTGGAACCACTTTACAGGCAGGCAGACTCAAATGATGAGGCGAGCAGAGTTACACAAGCTTCACTTCAAAGGAAATAGAGTAACAGGGTTCATTTCGAAATTTAGTCTCTTGTGTAATGAGTTATTTGATTCTTCGCGGTCGGAAAAACTCCACTTTTTGCTATAGGCGATTCCCGATAAGCTCGCAGCGCAGCTTTGTATGAAGAAGGAGCTTTCGCTAGACGAAGCCATAGAATTTATTGAACGTTGGTATCGGGCTCATGATGTGCCGGAGCACCGTTGGGAAGAGCCGATGCAAGTGGACGCTATTCAAAGCACACGTAACCGTAATGAAGTATGGGCCAAAAGCCAGGAGGTCCGATGTTTTAGATGCAGCCAAAGCGGTCACACCGCCCGATCCTGTAGGCAAAAAAAAAAGAAAAAGACCACTAGAGATCGACCGGGGTCAGCCGCACCCCATTTACGACTGAACTAATGTATAATTCAGATTGCCATCAAAGGCACCACATGTAAAGTGGACATGGGGGCCAGCGAGAATTACATTGACCAGGCATTTGCCAACCTCCTCAAGTTGAAGCTTAGTAATGTCACAGAGCAAAACAATCAGCTACGTTAACTGATGGCCGAATGATACCCATCAGCAAGACTGCATTATATGTACCAGTCAAGAGTGGGAAGTATACGGACAAACTGAATTTTAACCTCACTTCCCTTGGCAATTTTAGGCATGCAGGGGATACAATATAACCAGGTCAATATAACTTTGATTGGAACACTAAAAGGTGTGTCGTGAACTGACAGGGCCAAAAAGTATGGTTGCCGTAATGGAAAGAGCAGCCAATGGCCATGATCTCCATAGCCGACTTATGCCACATCTTGATACAGCAGCCAGACGTGCCAGTCTATGCTATTCGGGGCAAACTAAATGGGGAGGGGAATGACGAAAATAAAAATGAAAACTGTCATTATTTGTTTCAGAAGTTATTCGAGGATTTCAAGGACGTCTTTAGAGTTGAGCTACCTAAAGGGTTACTAACGGCCAGAGCCACTAAATATGAGATCCTCCTCAAGCAGACATTTAGACCATTCAATTCGCCTCTATACCCGTTATCCAAGGATGAAGAAGAGGAACTGGAAAAAACGATCACCAAGCTTCTGAGTAAGCACCTTATTAAGCCTTCCACCTCTTCCTTCTCTTCCTTTGTCTTATTTGTGACCAAGAAGGATGGCGAGCTTCGTATGTGCGTCGACTACAGGAAGCTAAATAAAATGACGTACGACAACAACTATGCAATACCTAGAACCGATTCCCTCTTCGATAAACTCAAGAGGGCGAGGTATTTTATGAAACTCGACGTTCTTCAAGCCTATCACCAAATCAGGGTGAAACCAGCACACAAGAAATTCACATCTTTCAAAACCCCCGTAGGCTCCTATGAATTTCAGATTAAGCCCTTCAGTCTCAAAGGAGCAGCCTTAACTTTCACAAAAGCAATGAACGAGGCTTTATAGAGGGTAATAAACAAAGAAGCGCCATCAAGCAGTGGCCAACACCCACCTGCACTAGGCAGATAAGGGGTTTTATAGGAACGGTACAGTTGTATGACACATTTATCATAGTGATACATGACAGTCTAGACCAATGAAACCAGTCAAGGGTCATAGCATAGCAGCCATTATCTCCAATTGGGTCAGTGATCAGGATCTAATAAGGATCTAAAGATATAAAGGAATTATCCTATATGCCCCTTCACCAGGGCTAGCATGGCTTCTTGCAAAAAGCTTTATTTCTTAGAAGAAGTCTTGCTATATAAGCATAACGGGAACACCATTAAACTAGTAATACCGAAGTCCCGATCAGTAATACAACGGCACTTGGCAGAACTGCACAAAGACCCGGCGGCCGGTCACCTAGGAGTCTATAAGACTCTAGCCAAAGCAAGAGGGCAGTTCTTTTGGAACTCAATGTCTCGCGATGTAGTAGAGTTTCTGCATCAATGCTCCGAATGCCAGGCGAACAAAGTAGAACATCATAAACCTTATGGTGATCTACAACCATTAGAAGTGCAAGTAATAGCCATCGGTTTTGTACTTCCTCTTCCCAGGACCGACAAGGGACAAGACTGACTCTCACCGACAACTTACCAAGAGGGTTCAGTTACTCCCTTGTCAGTCCAACATTACGGCCGAGGAAACATTGTTAGTAGACTGAATCTCAATCCAAAGTTGATAGTAGACAACATTATAAAAATACATGGGTTTCCACAGGCCATCGTGTCTGACCAGGATGTAAGATTTAATACCGACCTCTGGAAGTTTATCTTCAGGGTGTTGGGTGCATCCCTTAGGTTCTCCAGCGCCTACCATTCTCAGTCTAATGGTCAGTCATAGACAACCAACCAGACGGTTATCCATTACATCCATTTCGATAAGTTTGACTGGGATGAATCCGTAACAATGGCGGAAATTGCCATTAACGCGACAGTGTCGGAATCGTCCAGAATGACCTGGGAAGAGGGGTAGTAATTCCGCCTTCAGTGAATAAAAACGCTAATGCTTATGCAAGCAAAGGCGACTCAAGGAGGGCGTAAAGGTTTGGGTTTTGGCGACGCGACTAAAGCCTGTGAGACATAAAATAGGAAAAAAAACTATTCAGTAGATACGCAGGCCCATTCAAAATCATCAAAGTACTAAATGCAAGTGACCGCGCGAGTGCAAATACCAAAAACTAGGGAGGGAACAAAACTCTCCACTGTTCCTATCTTAAGAAAGACAGAGGGAGTAGTATTAAAGAGAAAAGTGACAGCAACAAACGGGCCCCAGGTCCGATTAAAGACCCAGATTACACCGACATCTATAAGGTGAGATTTATACTGGACGTTAGGGGTAAAACACCGAAGAGGCAATTTTTGATAAAATGGGTAGGATATGCTAAGCCTACCTGGGAACCAGAAAGTAACTTACACATTACAAAGAACTAATACCAAAGAAAGGCAAAAACGCTCAAACAGTGGTAGTCTACAAGATAGAAAGTGCAAACCTAGTAGTAAACAGGAAGAAAAGGGAGACACCCCTCCTATTGAACCTAATAGCGAGGACGATGGGGGGGCGAGCATGTCCCAAAGGACAGTTACGGGCTCCAGTAATTCTAGCAGATTACATAAGCTGGGAAATAATGTTGGAGTGCATCTGTCATCATCCACCAACAACGTAAAAGAAGGAGAAGGAAGCGGCACAAGCGAATGCGCAAAAAGAAGTCAGATCAGCGAGAGAATGGCTATTAACTGTGATTGGGAAGGTAGCCCAACAAACGGCTCCGCAATTCCTTGGAGAATTTTCTTGATAGTCAATGACCTAATCTTCAGACCCCAATGGTTGGAAAGAGGTTGGCGAGCTAAATAGTGAACGTGCGAACTGCGTTGCCATTACCTGTACACTAGACTTTGCTGATATTCCTTCTCACGATTCCATTACTCATTGCTCTTAATTATTTCCCGAGCAATTACTCATTACTCATTACTCATTGCTCATTCCATTACTCATTGCTCTTTTACGAATTAGAAGACAGCGCTTAAGCCAAGCCGAGAACTGCATTCTCGCCATCTCATTTGAGGCCCGACCAAATTTTTCTCTCAATACGCATCAAAGCTTTGCTCGTTGTAGTCACTGAACTGCGAGTCGCTTTATGCCACGCCATAATCCCCGCAACAGACTTGGTTTCATTCTCGTCGAACGATGTAGTCGCCGGAGCTTTTCCCTGGGCCATCCCAGCATATATAAGGGAAAAGCTCTGGCACCTTCGCCTCTATCACAAACTAAGCCGACATTTCTCTCTTGCAAGCGAGAATGCTCTAGAATATTTTGGAGGCCTAACAGCCACTCCTTTGAGGCCAGGCAAATTATCTCTCGCCCTCCGCTTCACACAGGAACCAACGATTTATGTTTGGAATCTGATTTGTCAGAGGGTAATTACGTTAGCATTGCCAACAGCAAGGATAAATTTGCTAATGAGCGTCGAGCTAGTTTCCAGCATAAACTCTTGCTTGCAGAGTTATTTAAGATACTTCGTTTATTTGTCTTACTGCACAAACTCTTTATCCACCCGGAACAATTTAACTCTTTATTAAATGGCTACTTATTTTGTCTTTTGTAGCTTAGCTTGCGGTTTAGTCCAGGATGTTCAAAGCTTTGCGTAGCCGATAGATATAATATGGCCAGCAGCGATATTTCCCCCCATTCGAAGGAAAACTTTATTATCAGCCCTAGGAAGTTGGGGCAGTGATGAATGGTCGCGAATTTCTACAGTGCAACTGGGATGATAAATTTAAAGTAAAGACAAAGCATCTTAATTTGTGGTTGTTTAGGAACGCCCGTCACATTGGACCTAATGTTTTCCCTTATTGGACCTAATTATTTTCCTTAGACAGCTACATTCTTCATCTGTTATCGAGGGTGATTTTCGACATGTAAGTGGAATTCCCCCTAGCCATTAAGCATTGTACGGTGCCTCACATCACTTTAAGTGAGTGAGTTTGACCTCTTCACATTTATTAATATATTTTATTCGATATAATTGGTTTATGAAAGTTAATGGTTAAAATTAAAATAATAAATATATGCTCCTTGTTCACGTACCTCCTTAGCCACTCACACAATTCCACTGCGTATGTTTGTGACATTTATACTAAATATCACTATTTTGAGTACTGAGAAAAGATGTTCATTATCAATAGAGAAATGAACATCAGAGTGTGTTCAAAGAAGCTTTTAGCCAACTACCGGTGTTGAAGATCTGTGATCCACTAAAACGGTTTCTTATTTACTGTGATGATTCTCAAGAGGCCATAAGTGTGATCACATCACAGAAAAGTGAGGGTAAATTTGCTACTCGTACTCTAAATTTGCAATCATGAACTCAATGTAATAAGAGTTTTTAGATTTTATATTATAATTAAAAATTAAATATTGTCAAACTTACTAATCATTTTATTACTTCTAAAAATTTAAAATTAATCTAAATCGCTAAGTAAAACACAATAATAAATATAAACTATAAATAAATGAAATATAAATTCCTCCAAAAAAGAGCCAATTCCAAACCTAGTCTACGGCATAAATTTGCTACCTACAGCATTTGAATCACGAAGATTTCGAGTAGGGGTACATGATTTTTCAGCTTATGATTGCGATCTACTAGCACTTGCACATATGGCCAGTTTATAGTGACATTAAATTGTTCAGAGATCAACAGTGACTTATACAAACAATCAGGCATAATCTTCATTATTGCAACAGCCCAAGCTCTCCAGATTGCAAGCATTAGTTTTGCAAAACCACCTCGATCACCAAATTACTATCATGTATACAGGGTGAGTTTCAAGTAGACCAACATGCTGTAGGGAATGATTCCTGCGTGGAAATGGAGTTAAAATGATATCACCATTTGTCTGGAAATGCATTGTTGCCACAATAGAGTGCCAAACCATTTCTGCATTATTGTTTCCCAACACCTCAACAACATCTTCCTTAGACGGTAGAAAATATGCAGAGACTCTGTTGAATGGTGTGTTCGATCACCAAAGCTAAACCTCCTGGATTATTTCTTCTAGGGCATCTAGAAAGCCATGTATTGTGCCAGAATGATTTATGCCAGAACGATTTGAACATGCACCCTCCATTTCCATACACATGATACAGAATTTTTGTAAGTTTCTTACCCCTTTATTTTATTTTATTTTTTTTATGTAAATTCTCTTGTCTTCAGACAACCGGATATGTTCTCTTTTCGGTCCGCGTTAAAACGCACCATCTCTGTACAACTTCTCTTTTGTGTATCTTAAATTTTTTTTTTTGTATTTATTCTATTTTATTCTACTGGCTATTACGTCCTTTTTGAACTCATTGGCCCCCTTGCTTTACATCCTATTGGTTCTTGAATGTATTTACGCTGATTGCTTAACTTGTACCACTGTTCTCTATATAAAAAGGTTTGCATGCCTCTTGCTGTATATCCCTGACAAAGCCGGGAATAAATGGCATAACTAGTTGGAACTCCTGATGTCCCTCTGTTATACTGTAAGGCCACCGCCTGTTTAGTTAATAGGAACAGTATTATGATCCATCCTTCCACCGATAAAAATCATAACAGTTCTCTGCGCTCATCTGGCAGGTGTGTGTTACAGCGATCAGTGTCAAATCCTCAGAAGAAAGGATTCAGTAGAAAACAAAATTCCGAGGGTTTGGCATGGAAAAGGCAGAAATCAAGAAAAGTGAAGGAGAGAAACCCCCAGCTGCATTGGACCCACGCCAGAAGGAGAGAGAAGAATGAAGAAAGGCAATTGGACGAACGAATGCGCAGGTGTGGCACAGAATCTTCCAAGCCGGAATAAAAGGAGGATGCCAAGAAGGAGGAGACAGTTAGTGTGTGATTCCTACCCGATGAAGATTAGCGAGGCCAATGATGACCATGCAGATTCCACTTTGCTGAGCCACAGGAAAGTATCGAGATGAAGCTGGGGAACTCGAAGAGCCTGGGCAAGTATAAGAGCCTGGGCAAGTAATATTTCAATTAGGCAAATTAATTCTAATGCCAGTGACTGTCTTAAAGCAAACATTTTACCGAAGATGTCGAGGCAGAAAAGTGGATCCGCAGGCCAACCTTGCCTCTCAGAAAGAAGACATCGGGAATCTCTGTCAGTAAGGAGTTATCGGGAAGGACCATTAACCCGTCAGCAGCCAAAACCTGCTGCCGCCCAAAGGGGACATAATTCAACTGAAGTTCGAAAGGAAATCCCCATGAGAGGGGTCGATATAAATTCTTCAGAGATAAGTGAGAGGAACGTTCCAAACATGTTTATTCCAACCTAGATTCATTGGAACTTAATTCGTCCTATAGAGAAAACTGCGACTTAGTGTATTGTTTAGATACTCGCTTGGAATCTGAACTTAAGCCGTCACTGGATGCCAGCAGAGGGACCAAAACTGATGAGGGGTCCTGCCCAGAGTTAAGCAACACGTCAGGTATCAGATCAGAGGGTCAATCCCAGCTGCTCCAGTTCTTCCAGCTACAACAGTTCTTCAACAAACCACACCAGATAGTGCAGTCCACTATAATCTTATCCCATGGGAGGTCGATGCATTGGAAATCGTGATCCCCATAGCAGATATAGTCGGCATTCTTGCGGGGCACCCTGCAGGTTATCTATGCTTGGACTCGAGGTCACCTAATGGTGCTATTAGAGTATTTAAGAGATTGACTTTGATATGCGTTAGATGTCATACATTTCTTGTCTTCATATTAAGTGCGGCTGAACATTGTTTAATATATTCATTCTCTCCCTCACAGTTACCATTGCACGGTCGACAAAACTTATTAAGTCGCTGCCTACTGGTTTAGCGGTGACAGATGCCATAAGCCCGTCGCTCCGAATTTTGGATGCCCTAGCAGCCACGCAACCCAATTGTTCTCCAGGACAGCCTAAACCAGAGACGTTCTCCCAGGAGGACAACCAACCATTAACGAACTTCGCAATCGAATTGGACTGACAAACTGTTTCATATTATATTAATTTGTAATTTTGGAATTACTTTATTAAACACAATGGTTTTTATTACATCGCTATAAATAAATAATTGTTCAAATTACCACCCCCTGTTTCACTCTGTTCATTTATCATAAAAATACATAACAATCAGGAGAGAGGCATTTCAAAATAAATATTGTTAGAAGGAAAACTACCCCCATAATGCTGAAAGAGACAAAGGCTACGCAGTTTTCAAAACCGACATCAGGAGATGGGATGAAGCAATCAAAGAGAGTGGACCTCAGGAGAAAATTGCCTTTGGCAATGGAGAATACAAGAAGCTGCAGCCAATTCAAGGGTGGAGGCCGAAATTTCTCATTGTCGTTTAGTCGGATCATTACGGGGAGAAATTCTAACTGAATTTTAAAGGATAATTGTCATTGGTAATGCTAGGTAATGCTAGGATAATTGTCTCAGCGGTATGAAATCTAATTTTAATAAAATCTCGAATACGAGCAAAATTAAAATAATAACATTTGGACCATATAGATTTGAAAATAATAAAAATGAAGAGAATTAAATGTTGTCTCCATGTCGAGCGCCTGTGGTCCGGGTACAGGGAGCAAAAAGTGCCACTTACGCCTCAGTATGATCGCATATAGATGATGCAGAGCTCATCAATTTTCATCTTCGAATCGGGTTTGAACCCCTAACCAACGAGAGGTCGATTATGACATGAGAAATGTGGAGAGGTCAGAGACAGGTTTAAATTGAAGCCAAAACTCCTTTTCTAACTCGTTGTATTGGGCACCAGTTCGTCTCGCAACCACCTGCAAAAGATATAAAACATGCAGATGGTATATGGCTGAGGGCCATTAGTATATCTTCAGTGATTCTTAATGGTTATTGGAGGACGAACTTTCCTTTCTTGGGATCTCTAATTTCACCCCCGCATCTTGCTCTTCCTTCCATACAGACCCGTTTCTATTAACTGCTGTAATTCTCAAAGGCTTCAATCTGTCTTGAAGCAGGTATTAACTATATGGCTAATCAAAGAGCCTGTCAACATTTGCTCACGGAAAAGGGAAATGAAAGAAAAAGGCTTTCTGCCTATCCAGTGTAAAAAACAATTTGAAAAGGGAAGACAATTTTCTCTTAAAAGAAAGAGATTTAAACTTCTAACAAAAATTATTTATCCAGTTTTAGAATTTCGTTAAAAGGGGAATAAAATTCTCATTTATAGCTTGTCTCATTTCATAAATGCCTAAATAAACAATTCAATCGCTTTAGTAAAGCAAAATGGAAATAATTATTGCTCGGGATCCCATTCTTATACGAATAGATATAATTATAAAATACGGATGTTTACACTACTCTCCTTTTTTCAAAAATTGGTTCTTTATGAAGCCATTCTTATAACTTTTCTGCAGCCTTCTGCTTGCTTCTGCTTGACTGTCAAAAGAGTGTTAGGTGATTTATCTACCATGACACCTTAATGCTACATATAAGGTTCAGTAGAAGAATTATATTCAAAGGTTTACACAAAAATGTGAATACAAATAAAACGTAAAGTTATTTATGGTCAGTCACTTGAAATATGGTCAGTGAAACAAACAACATTATGAAATATTCCTAAAGAGTACAATAGTTAAATCATTATGGAATATTAATTGGATAAATATTGAAGGTAAACTTTATATTACTACATAAACTTTGACAAGTAATGGAGCTATTTAGTAAAATATTTGATAAAACAAGTAATTACACTAACCTTGGGCAAAAATTCATTCAATGGAAACAATCTTCAATAAATTCAAATTCAAATTTCTTTTATTATTTAGATGGTTGAATAATTTTTTATTTCATGTTCAGTAGGTCAAGTTATTGTTAATGAGAGATGGCTATAATTTAATGTTAATGTTTTTATGTTTTGATTTTTTATGTTTCCTTTTTTTAAAGAATAAATCATTAGATGGTCAGTGAGGGTTTTAATGGTACGCCTACCTCAGCTGTTCGAATTAATGATGAAAAATAGAAAAGAAAATTCCGCAGCCCGGATTCGAACCAGGAACCTTTGGTTTTTTGAATTATTTTTTTTTCTTTTTTGTTTGAATTATTCAAATTTCAAATTAAAAGAAATTTAAATTTTTATTGAACGAATATTGCTTTCAATGGCTCTTATCACTAACAGAATATAACAACAAATGTTTCATGAGAAATTCAAAGAAAACACATCATTATTATAATCATCCATAAGCAATTAAAGAATAGTAATTATCAAAAAATAATATTTAAGTGTTTAATTTCCATTGGTAATAAGCTAACTATATGCCAGTATGCCTTTTACTTGTTGTAAACTTTCAAAATCTTCCACCTTAATTGTTTGAAACATAAAAATATTAATATATTGTAATTCACATTTCGTGGTTTGAGATAATTTCACTAAACGCACTATTCTAAGTTCTTTCACACAAAAGTTTATAAAAATAATGTCCTAAAAATATAAATGAGACATTATAACTTAGCAACATAGTCAATTGCAATGAAAGTAAAAGGTTCGTTGCATACCAAATGTCGGATTGCAGAGGTCATCTTTAATGGCCCTCTAGAAAGGACACGTTCACACGTGCTATTCGAAATAACTCCCATTGCAATCCAAATATAGTTGCCAACGATTTGGCAGCTTCTCAAGCCCTCTCCGATAGAATCCATGGTCACAGGACTCAATAAATTCCCGGAATACGTTTTCGATATCTGCTTGGGTAAAGAATGTTTTCTTCGGGAAAAAAATGCCCAGACTCTGGAAAAGATGGTAGTCGGTAGTGGAGAGGTCCGGAGACTACGAGGGTGTGGAAGGACCTAGTAACCCATCGCCTGTAGCGCCTGCACGGTCGTTTGGGCAACGTGCAGACGCGCATTATGATGCAGCAGAAGTACGCCTTTGCTATGCACAAGTGCAGGTTGTTGCTGACACAGTGTTGTGTGCATACAATGCAGTTCATGAAAGTAGATCACAACAGTGATCTCTCCCCCTGCTGCAGGAAGCTGTAATTCACTACACTACAGATGTTCCACCAAACAGTAAACATGAGCTGCCTAGGGTGCAACGAGGGTTTAGGGAACTGTCATGGAGATTCATCAGCATCCAGCCACTGTGCTGACCATTTCCTGTTGTTATATAGGAGCTACTTCTTGTCGCAGGTGGCAATGCGATGAAGAATCCCCACTTCTCCACGGAGCAAAAGCAATTTCATACACATCTCCAACCGATGCTCTTTTTGGTATTCCGTAAGTTCATGTGGGATCCATTTGTCTTGCTTTTTCACCTTGCTGATTGTCCTAAGGTATCTATTGACAGTGGACGCTGATACAGCATGATCCCCTGCAAGGTCCCGAACAGTTTCTGACGGGGCGTCTTCCGCTTTTTGGAGATAGCAAAATACCGGCCAGCCATAAAAATGGTTTGAATAGCATGTCGAAGTCTTTACTATTAATAAATAATACAAAGAAGCATAAGACGGATGTTTAGCCTTCATTTGGATACAATTACGTAATTAAACTGTTGGTACATATCAGCAATAAACTTCTAAAGATCTTCGCAGATCACACTACGCTGCAGCCGAGAAATAAATAATTTTTTCTCATATATTTTAGCACTTCATGCCTTTAATGGTCCTTCACAAGTATCATTAGTGCCTACACGGAACGGTTTAGGGCCACGATTTTTATCTAAATTAGTATTTATAACACATGCCTGTGAGCTTCTGACATTATTACTGCTATGAACTGTTCGGCGAGACAAAACCTTGCAGGATGGAGTATCATTGCTGTTAATTCACATTGACAGCAGAGCAGTATCAGGATGAGAAGAAGTACATTCCATTCTCCTCTTGGATTTTCTTGGTAGTGTTAATACAGTCGTTAACAACTGTAACCAAGCCTCTTATTGCAGTTAACGGTTTATTAAAATCATCTGCTTTATCTTCTCTCACATCGTGACGAGAGGACTTAAAACTTAAGTCCAATTCGAGTTCATCTAAATCATCATTCAAAACAGCTTTGGCGCATTTTTTCAGCGCAGCGCCATTTTGTCTGAATGGCTTAGAGCAAATTTTGCAACATTTACGCAGTTAGCATGAAAGATCAGTTTACAGCTACCTGTACATGAAATATACGGTTGTCGAGCGTAAATTGCTGAACCACATGAAGGGCACTGCCCCATCATTCCTTTTTTTTAGATCAATGAGTGGAGAGATGTCAACACACGTCCGTGGCTGAGCGCTGCCTGGTTACAATAATAATAATAATAATTTATTTATTTATTTTTATTTATTTATTTATTAATTGGATCTAATACGTCCATCCAAGACCTGTATGGCCAGAGGCCGACGAGTTCGGTCCCTGGATTCACGACTGCTGTATGAAGGTCGTAGCAGCCGGGGGGGGGGGGGGTAAAGATTGGCTATCACGGATGATCACCCATCCAGTGACGAGCCGTGTCTGATGTAGCTTAACTTCACAGAAGTTGTGTTCAGTGAAAGCCCACCAGGCCACGGCCTCCCCAGGTAATATAATAATATTAATAATATAAACAACAATTCCAGGTATGCTCCAAGATGACAATAGACTGAATTATATCCATATCAATAATGGTTTCTAAATCATTTGCATCTGTTGTAGTTGCTGTAAAGACATTCCTGCTTTCTCTAAGTTTGTATGGTCATCATTTTTTGCAAGGAATTTCAAAATGACGGATCTTTTGCAAGAAATTCAATATCAGTAGCATTGACAAAAGTGGTAATGTCTGGAAGAACCGTTAAATCCACATGAGCTGGACTAAATTACCTTCATCAATGAAATAATGGAGGTAAAAAGTAACCTTTTCTGATTCGGACACAAGCCTTCTCTAATTAAAATCCATAAGTACCTTCAAGTTTAACAAAACTTGTACGTTCAAAATCCGTTCTAACCTCGGCACGACACCTCTGTTACTAGTGCTTTGCAGAACACTGTAGATTCAGTGACCTAAATTATCATTTCTAAAAAATACGAGAGCTGAATTTTTAAGTAGATGCTTTTCACATAAGCTATTGGACAGTTGATTCCTCACCAATAAACAAAGGATAATCGCAATTTTGGAAAGTTACAGTATATATAGCTGATCAAAGTGAATAAATACAATGCAGCAATTCAATAACACAAGCAAACAAGTCTGCGGAAGAATAACAATGAAAAATAGTCAATATCTTGAAATGACAAAGTATGGATGCAATGAAGGAAAATATGCAAATACTTACAAAGAATGAATTTCTACAGGCACACTCAAAATTCGATTGATATCAAGGTACCCCTAAGATACAACCAAAAGGAATCTTATGAATAATCTTAGTTTTCCGACCACTGCCGCGGCAATGAGAGAAGCCCAACAATAAACACTGTATAAAGTTTCCCAAGAAGGTGCAACAATAAGTGTAATGAGAAAACCATCATGATAAATTAGATCACTGCATCTACAGTGTTCCGTAAAGCTTGAATGGGTTACCAAAGCTGAAAACCATCTCGGATACCAATGCTACCAACTGTTGGTACAGAAGCACAAAAATTGGACCGATGAGTATTGGAAAATGGTTGCCTGGTCGAATCTAGGTTCCTGCAGCCTCATGTTGATGGAAAGCTTAGAATATGACAAAAACAACATGAAGCCATGGAGACCTCATGTCTGGTGCGGAGTTTGCAAGGTGGTGAACGCGAAATAATGCTGTAGGGAATATTTTCATGGCATGAATTGGATCCCATAATATTTACAGGCAGTCGATTGAATACAAAAGCATATTTAATATTATTACAGATGAAATTCACCCCTTCCTACAGGATTATATGCAGATTATAATCCTGCAGGATTATATCCCCACCAGCATTCAGGGCCAAAACACTCTGGATTGGTTCCAAGAAATGACAGTGAGTTCTTTTTGATGCATTGCCCGGCTTATTCCCAAGATATCAATCCTATTCCATATTTGTCGGATGAGATGAAAAGGATCCTACCTTGCCTTCATCGATTTTCCGGGAATTGCTATAAGTTCTTAATTCTACATGGTTCAATAATATTGTTAAACGTTTTTGGCATTTGGTTGAATCCATGCAGAAATGAATACAGATGATTTTCAGGTCTAATGTAGGTTCATCACACTACTAGACAGGAGTACATAACTAAGTAGCAGCTCCGTGTATAGGATTCTTAGACTTTGGTACATTACTGCTCTACATAATGCAAAACCATAATATATCTAGTTTATGTTAATATAAATAACTGTAAGGTATTATTGGAAGAACCAGGAGAAAAACCATCAATTGACCAAAACTAATTGACATTTATTGGCATAGTTTACATTTCGATCACAATATGCTCATTATTCAGTATGCAGATATTCCAACTTGAACAGAGTATATTAAAAGTGCTTGTGTATTTGAAGGGTCGAGTTGTTGTATGTGTCACGAATATTATACTTACGCAGTGGAACTAAATTAAATAACTAAGGGAAAGACAGCTTTGCAGTCATATTAAACTACAAAAGTTTATTAATGAAAAGTTATTAGATAAATAGGGAGTGCAAGTGTGACGTCAGTCCTTGAAATTCTTCAGTCACGTGACTCTATTTGGTTCCAAACAAGTCTTCTCGCTTCGGGATTTAACATGGTTCCAACGTAGGGATGGAATAAAATCGCTTTGTATAAGCCCACTGTTTATTTAAGATGTGAAATTGTTTAGTTCCTCACTGCTCAAGAAGGAGCCAAAACAGCGATTTAGACATCTATCGTTTTCCTAAAGAAAGAAAGATCCGCGAACGATGGCATTCTTTTGCTAAGTGATTAAAAGTGATTAAAAAGCGTTCTAATATTAATGTATAAATTATATAATGGGATTAAATGTCTTAATAATAGTATCAATTACACAAATTAACATAATAATTTAAGAGATGTCATTTTTACTGGCCGCCCGTTTCAACGTTACTAGTACGTATATTGCGTGGTTCCAATGTTTGGAACCAGCGATCCCATTTCCTAGGCTCTCGGCCCGTTCATCGCGCAACTGACGTCAGCTGTGACGTAGTCACTTGCACTCCCTATACATGACATAAGGTTCCCCTAAGGATAAAATGAACCACGGAAGGGAGCACCCTGTGTATCCTCTAACACGAGGAATTGCACAGGAGAGACGGGAATGGTCTCTGTACAATAAAAATTAGGAAACTTAACGCTGATAACGCGTACAACAAATGTACGACACTACCGTACGCCAATCGCAGGGAATGAGTGAACAATAGGTGGGGGTAATTAAGAACCCCCTTAGTGCGAACGGTTTTACTTGCTAAAGATGCGCTTACGCGCAGTTAAGAACATGGATGCAGAAAGAGATTCTGTCCGAAAATATCTTGGATTGACTCTGTGGGTCTCATAAGCTACAGCTGCAGTACGGGACTTCCTCCCCTTTTCGCAGCGACGCAAAGGCATTTAAAGTCAGGGACAGCTACTGCTGGTCCTGCAAAGAGAATAAGAAAAAGGTGCATGAGCACTTGCGAGTAAACTACATATGCGCTAACGAGAGCATGGTGCGGGAGAGCCACAGCTATCAAAGTTTTACGACAGAGCAAATAGGAATAACAAAATGAGCCAGCTTACCTCTGATAAATGTAGAATGCACCCAAATCCTCATGCAGTAGTCCTGGAATATCCCACGGGGCAATTAACGTCCATTCAACGTAGTCATGGTCCATACCGTCGTCGTTACCTCGAAGAAAGGGTCACAAAGCTGGTCCAGGCAAGCCGGCCACAAGCATCAGGTTGCCTAATACATCCAGTCGTGGCGTTCAGAAGATGTGCCGAAGCACACACTCACGGAATCGGTTCACAAGCGAAGCTGCTCTCTGCTGCTCCTTACTGGCTGCCGACGACCGAACTTGCACCGGTGGGTCGACTCCTCGTCGTACTTCGTTCGCTACGACGTTATTCGTGTGAGCTCCTGCTCGCACCGGCCAGTTGTCCAATTCCTTGTGCTTTCCTATATCAGTCAGAATGTCATTAGTAGACGCAGGTCGCGGCGGCCCATTCGATACTATTGAATTTGAAAGTCCGTCCGACACTTGAACGCTCGTGTTGTCAGTCCCTGATGAATCAGTAGCACGCCAATATAGTATCGTCTCTATTTCTCAAGCCATTGGGCGCGTATAAAACGTCCTCGGGCTGCTTTCATCTCGTGGAACCGCGCTCTTGCGTCCAATCTCGATGGCTGGCTCGTGCTTTCTCCCAGATAGACCCTTGCGCCTCTCCCTTCTCACGAAAATTCCCTTATCGCGCAATTTCCTCTTACTTCCGTCCACAGGGTTTTTGTCCTGCCATCTATTGCCACGACGCCGCCCTTTCCTCCTATTAGAAGTAATAGAATTGCAGTTAACAAGATTATTGACAATAGATGGCCCCTGTGAACTGGAATTCAAAGCAGACGCCTCATTGCTCCGGTGATCGCGCTAACGCGCGTTCTCGCTCACAATCTATTGTGACGGTATGCTTTGATATCGGTAATCTCGTAAACCGTCGCCCGAAACCAACCAGTGGAAGAGGAAGGGGAAGGTGCCATCGCGTCTAGAAGGACTACTAACACACGAATCTTCACACATTTTGGGGTGCTGGAGACAGAATATTTGTTTCTGTTTGCTCTGCAATCCCAAAAATCTCAATAGGGTTATTCACGACCTATTATTCTGTTAATGCAATCCAACTCCTCTCTTGAAGTCTTGAAGTAAAACTTTGTGTGATTTAGCAGTCGCTGTTTCTTCTGTTGGCATGCTCACCATTTGCTCAGTTGCAGCAGTGTGATGGCGAAACCAATACATTCCTCTGTCTCCTTTTCACTGTTTCTCAATATGCTATTAATTCTTCATTATCTTCAGTTAGTGCTCATTTTTAAAGAGTTTCAAGAAAATGTTAAGTTTTAAGAACTATCAATTCTAAGAAAAGCCCGAACAACACGAGTTCTATGCATTTTAACAAATTGAACCTTATTTATAAAGCACAGACTTTGCCTTGCATTGTGGTCATAAGATACTGGTTATTAATATGCCTTCCCATCATTAAGAATAATAATTTATTATCGATAATTATTATAATTTCGAAATCCGAGCTAGACAGTGTCACAACATTTGAAATGAGCACCATGATGCTCTGAAACAATACAATAAAGTACGTTATCGACGTCACTGGCATAACAGCAATCATGCGCAAGCAATCAGTATATAAGAAGCACGTGCTTGAGAGTAGGACATCAACAGAGAAAGGGATGAGTCGCCCCTATAGTAGAAGGAGTTCTCCCCATTTCTCATTGGAGATGTAAATCAGGGAAGGTAAAAGACGGAGCCTGGGCTATATAAAAGGTAGAGCGTAGGAAGTAAAAGGACTGGCAATCGAATTTTTACAAGGTCTTGGAAAAGGATGAAGGGCTATGCAGCCACAGCCATTTCGCCTACCAATGTGGAACTATCAACAGGGAGGAACTCCAAGATGTCTAATGGGAACTCAACTGCCGAAATAAGCAATGAGGAAATAGCAAGGTGAGTTTCAAATTCGAATACTGAAATTAATAGTACGATTTTCGTTACCTCAGCCGAGAAGATTTCTCCCAGCCTTAGAGGCATACAAAGGAACCTGCATTCAACGTACTCTCTGAGGAAGGCCTACGCAGCTTGACGAATACTGTGCACAGGCATCAATCTATAGCTGCGATCAGCCCTCATGAGATTCCAAAACATGATATCTTTCTTCCTCTACTAACCTGATCATGCGAGGGGTCTTTAATCTTCACTGCATCCTCCTTGCATCCTGCTTATCATCAAGTCCAGTAATACATGGTACCGGTGCCAACCATTATCATCAACTAGAAGAATAAGATTTAATCTCCAAATTTAAAAATTGTTGATAGCTTTTTGTGCTTTATGAAATTAATTTAAATCAATTGTTTATAATTCAAGCAGAATTGAAACTTTTCTTCGATCACGTAAAAAACTGCTCCTTTCTGTCTTCGTATACGTGGCAGAGTGACCTTCCTCTCGCTTAAAAATTACGTGTATAATATTTCATCAAGATCGGAATAAAACTGTATATGTGTATAATCATAAAACAAACCCACAAACTATAGATAAGGATTTAGAATTTAAACTGGGAAATATCATTAATTAAACGGGATAAGGATCGCGAAAGTTATTTTTATCTGTGAGGAGGATTAGACAGAATGGAGTTATTATGCATGTGCCACTATGGTTAACGAGATGGAGAAAAAAGAAATTAAAAAATTTATGAATGTTTGTTTGTTTCTTTTTTGCGCAAAGTTTTGTTCTGGCCTTGATAAATTTTGCACACCTGATCTTCAAAACAAATAGAAAGTCACGGTCTACCTTAGATTTCAAAAAATAATAATTATCGATCGATGATAAGAGATATTTATAATGATGTGGGGCATACTATAGTCCATTCAACCTTAATTTGCATGAATTGTGATGGCAGTTTCAATTGTTCGACATTGTTACAACAAAAAATGAACAAGAATTATCACATAAAATCACATTCCACACAAACGAAGGCTGGATGAAATATAGTAAGGAATTTCATGACCAACAATGCAAGGCAAAATTTGTACAACAATACGCCTATCAACCCGAAATTCACCAACAATATGCATGGAAAAACAATGTATATGTAACTAGATGAAGTACCCGGCGTCGCTCGGAGAAAAATGCAGTTTTTTTCATATTTATGTAGAAAGGTTGGTGTACAAACTTGGGAGGGGTGATAGAGAGATAAAATCTAACCAGCATTTCCGTCTTTCATTTTTTTCTCTGGGTATTGTTTTTGAGATAAAAAATGTTAGACGTCGCGTAGACGTAACATGCCACTCAACCCGTAATTCTGGAACACGTCAAAATCATGGTCAATTATGTAATAAAAGAAACAAAAACACATTGCATACAGTACGATAATGTGACTTGTTTTTTATGAAACGTGTAAATGTTTTACAATAAGAATTCAAATTGGGTTCCTCTTTCATGAATGCATGCTTCACAACGTCGCCGCATGGACTGATGTAAAAAATTCAAAAGTTCTTGGTTCGTCGCGAATCTGGTACAGCTATGGCGATTCTGGCTACCAGCTCTTCATCGGATCCCAATGGTGTTTCATATACCAATGTCTGTAACTGTCGCCACAGAATCCAAACACCTGTTTACTCCTGATAGAATTTCAACATTTTTTATCTCAAAAACAATGCCCCAGAGAAATAAATGAAAGAGGTAAATGTTGCTTAGATTTGATCCCTCTATCACCATCCCCCCAAGTTTGTACACGTTATTCGAAAACACACTGTATACAGAGTCCGCCAAAAAATGTATACACACTTCAGCAAAAGAAAAAAACTATATAAAAGTTGTAACATTAAATTCATACAGGCGTCAAGCGATGAATATAAGTCCTCTTGACTTCTACAATTACGACAGCTGTTCAAAGTGATTATCATCAGCGTTAAGATATTTTTGAATACGGCGAACAGTTGCGCCTATCCATTTCCCAGCAAACTCTTGTCAGTAATCAGGTGGCAATTGAGATCTTCTTTTATCGGGATCGACTTCATTCATTACATGTAATAATATTGGGGTGTAAGCTTTCGATTTTGCTGTTACGGAAAATATTACAGATGATATATAGCAAAGTGTGTATACATTTTTTGGGCGGACTCTGTAGAAAATAAAAGATACATTGTATTCCCGCGCGAAAAACTTGCATCATTGTTGATACTGTTTCACGGAACAATCGCAAAAGTCTTCATTAGACAAAGCAAATAACGACTTCACAAATCCGATTCAGATAAAAAATAAAAGATATACTGTAGTCACGTGCAAAAGATGTGCAGTCATTGTTGATGCTGCTTCACGGAACAATCGCAAAAATCTTCATTAACAAAGCAAACGTCACAGTTTTTTAAGGATGCCAAATATCCATTTCAGCTCCAGGTAAATTGAATTTTAAAAATAAACTAAAATAGAAAGGAAGAAAGGAAAAAGAAAATCCTTTCTTAGCGAGCACCTAGAAGCCACGAGAAATATTCTTGCCAAATTCCAAGTTTGTAGGAGATTTCATGATGAATGAATGAATGAATGAATGAGTGAGTGTATACATTTTTCTCTCTTTCTTTTATATAATAGTATAGATGACCAATAATGCAAGGAAAAATTGCTGCAAGATAGGTAGATTATAAATGATTCATCGGGTTTTGAAGTCTTATAGTTTCCAAGCTATTGATAGCACTAAGGGGGGCGCACATTGAACATTTGTAGTGTTATGACTAAAATGTGGTCAGTTTCTGGTTCTTTTCATGTAACACTCATTATTTTGTCTGTACTACTTTGAGCAATACAGTCTTAAAAAAAACCCGATGAATCATTTATAATCATCCTGTAAAAACAACGTTCATCAGGGCATATAATGTAGTTTTCATTCCACCCCTGCGAATTATAAAACAAAATTGAATTTGTATCAGTGCATATATTTCCTGTTGGTCAGGCATTTCTTAGAATTCATAATTATTAGAAATGAACATTTTTGGAAAATCTTTAAAAATGATCAGTAACTGGAGATAACGGATTTACCAGACTATTGAGAGAGATTAACAAAACATACATCAACTCAACTGTTCAAATCAACAAAAATAGTTTATTAAGCTCTATAATAATTGTTCGAAGGATACATATTAATTCATATTTATCGAAATGCTACCAATGAAATGAAGCAATAGAAAACAGAAAAATTATCCAGGCATCAGAAAAATCTGAAAAACGGGAGCTTCGTCTACAGCATGAAATTGTAAACCGATTTTAGTTATTATTTAACTTCTTGAGGTTGTTCTATTTACCTACAACTGTAATTATCCAGGGCAACTCCAGATGTCTCTGCTAGTTTCAAATAAAATGAACCAAAAGAAATATAATAACTATAGATTTTAAAAAAATATAAAAAATATAGAAAACACAAGGCATAGTATAATGTAAAATAATAATATAAATTATAACACATAAAAATTTAACAAATACACCAACAACAAAATATAGTAATGATATTAATTGACATCAACACCGGCATATAGAAAAAAATCAACCAAGCTGAGTGGCCCACAAGAGACGTATGTCTAAAACCGGGTAATGTAGGTCAACTAGAGCAAAAAAACGAATAAAAATCGGCAATTACATTGTAAAATTCATAATACATAAAATTACCTTGCATAAATTCAATAATGAGCTTGTGTAAACGGAAAAAATAGCCGATTCTTATAAGCAATAGCAGTGTGTCACGTGAATTTTTTAATTAAGAATTAACAAACCAATTTAATGTGTGAACAGAGAGGGTAAATTAGCAAACGGGGATTAAGATCATTATACATTAAGGTCGTTTCAAAATTCGTAAAAAAAGAGACTCCATAAATTAATGCGCACAGTTTTCCGATTAAATTATACAAAGTCTAACTTAGTCCTTTAAAATCTTAATTATCATAACCTGTATTGTCTACAGCAATTAACTGGAAAAAAGGCCAAGCATATTATGCATCAACCAGGCCATAGCCGTGCTTTGAAGCACTAAATGAAGCAAAGTAATAAGGCAGACTTTAGCACAATTTAATGGCGATGGTACTGGCTTATTAAAATAATTCCTAGTATCTAACTTAGATCCAAATCTTAATGCTATCAGAAGATTTCTTACATTCGCAGCACATTAACTGCAAGCGAGGAACGGAGCAGTTACGCATCACGTGATAACAAAGACCCCCCCCCCCCATTACCTGCTATAATTCCTGGGAACGAAGGCTCCGTATGGTGAACCTCGCTGGCAAGCGGCATCCTTGTGGTGGATCCGCTTACTCGCAAAAAACGTACAGCTCTCGTAACCTCGCCGACTGGGCTGTGAGACTTTGGCATGAGGAAATGACGTAGAATCCTGTCTTGGTCCTCGCCTTCCACGCTTTTCCTTCATTTCGCTTCATTCAGGATTATTGGCCGTGGCACAATGGGCTTTTCCGTTACTGACGCTCTCCTTATTTCAATCGAGCTGCTTCCAGTCGGCGCCCGCTTTCCTAGACCTCTCGGTGGTTGCTGCTTTGACCTTTACCATGAGCACGACTCCCTCGTTAGCACAGCGAAGTTGTGTTGTTTACTTTTCTTGTCCGCTTCTGCCGCTTCTCTTCATGCATGCTCTCGGCAGTTCTTTGTCATCCTTTTCTATCAGTTGTCCATTCGCATCGTTTTTTCCTCCTTGATATTTCCCAAGGTCTCATTTTTCCATCTTATTCCGATCGTAAATTTTTCCGATCTTTTCTTTCTTTTCTTCTGAAATCAGCGATGCAATGCGTTTCTGTCACCGATCGTAACCATTGCTCATTGGTCTATTTTCCAATTTCTTTGCAACAGCAAATGCATTTTTCCGCTCGAATATATTTCATTGCAGCCTGGGCAATCTGGGTTGCGATAAAATACATGCTACCACCTGGTTGTTATTATAAATGCACGTTGGTACTTGCTGAATATATGGTCTCCGACATCTGGCTGCATGAATCACTGCCATCAACTCTCTTTCGCAGTTCGTAAATCGTTCCTCATCTCTTCTCTAATTTCGAGATTCGAATGCATTTAGAAAAAGCTTTCCATCATGCATTTGTAGGGCTATCAGCTCTATCGCTGTTTCCGAGGCGTCACATAAGATATGAACTCTTTTCGTCAGATCTAATATTTTTAATACTGGCAGACTGGTTAATGCCACTTTCAAATCCGTGAACACTTTCTTTTTTGTCCATACAAACGCCTCCCCTTGCTGTAGCAATTGGAATATTGGGGCAGCCAGCTCCAAATAATTAAAGATTATTAAATGAAAGGTATTAAGAAGACTTTTCGCGCGAAACCTCAGATGTTGATATTTTTGATGAAAAATAGGAAAGAAAATTCCACAGCCTGGATCGAACCAGGAACCTTCTGCTAATGGTGCAGATGCGCCAACCAATTGCGCCACCGTGGACATGGAAGCATTACGCTATCTACGTGTCCTTAGGGCTGGTTGCAGCAGTACCCAGTGCACTATTAGTGGCGCAATTGGTTGGTGCACTGTTGGTGCATCTACGGTGGCGCAATTGGAATTTTCTGTGGAATTTTCTTTCCTATTTTTCATCAATAATATCAAGAATAATTGGGTATGAAATATCTATAGAACTAGACGGATCCCATGAATGATCTAACTTGATGCATGTTCTTTGGTTGTGACCACCTTTTTACTGCTTCCACCAAACTATTTTCACAGGATCGATCCTAGGCTGCGTGTAGAAAGTAGCTGCGTAACGACCGCCTGATGGCCATGTCACATAGTATGGTCACACGCGGTCACATCTAGTCGCGGTGATTTTCAAGATGCTGTGGTTAAACCAGGGGTTCAACACGGCTGAACAGTCACAAGTCGCCATTGCTTCAGCTAATAACAACAACTTATTATTGAAAAGAGACGCGAGAAAAAAAGAAAACTACTTGCATTATTTGATATAATACGTTGAAATAAAAAGATATTATATAAAAATCTAAACACACTTTACAATAAATACAATTAATCAGAA
Source organism: Rhysida immarginata (assembly GCA_023313115.1). Taxonomy (NCBI): domain Eukaryota; kingdom Metazoa; phylum Arthropoda; class Chilopoda; order Scolopendromorpha; family Scolopendridae; genus Rhysida; species Rhysida immarginata. Next base: position 51,571 of record JAHWFO010089442.1, read on the forward strand.
AAGACAGATTTATTTAAAAAATACTACTGAAAAATTTAGAATTTTGAATGTAGACTAATTTTTTTTCTAATTTTAAAAAGTTTTCAAATTAAGGCCTAAGTATAACATTTAAAACTGCACATTATATTGCTTGAGAATATGCTATATTTAATGATATATTTAGCTATAAAGTATATTAGTTTAAATACAAATTTCTAAATTTATCTTTAGTATTTTTTAAATAGGTTTCTGATTAATTTTATTTTGAATATTTTAATGGTTGAAGTGTGTTTACATTTTAATATAATTTGCATTACTACTAAAAGAAGAATGCGAAAGCAGTAACAGCAGCTGCTGTTGTATTTCATTATTAACACCAGATTCATCTGAATCTTCAGATGAAAATAAGGCTCGGCCGCAGCTGATATATGCAGTCAGGGCATTTTTATTTCTTTTATAACGTGAATATATTACAAATGGTGACCGAGAGGAATCTAATAGCCGTTGGAGTGATAAATAAATAGGACTGACATCTCGTGGATGTTCTGGCACTCTGCCCCTTTACCCTTACTTCAGGATTACGAGAAAACAGTATGTGACCTCCTTGGCATGGAGTAGTTTATGACATCAGAATTTGTTTTGCCAATAAGATTGTTTCTTCTAAGTGAAAAAGCTGAATATTTCATTTTCAAAATGAGGGTGGTAAAGATGCTTCATTTTTCTCTTTATACTTATTTTTTATACCTTCTATATTGAAATGACTTTTATGATGTTCCGTTGCTTCTACCTCATCTGTAAAAAATCTTGTCGCATAACGGAGACTGAAAAATTCCCAGTGTGGCGACTTGAACATTTTCTATCGAAAGACCAGCAGCCATGATTTTTACTAGTATCGAAGAGCAAGCTCAGGAAACCGGCGAATGATCAGAGCCTCGAGTGGTTACTCGTGATGGAGAAGAATAACTATTTTTGAGACGACTCTCTGTCTACCATGCACACCTCATTGTGACTTTTGAGTCGGGTTAGGGTTCAAGTAGGCATGAGAGGTGGCGAAAATTCGCCTCGCAATTACTTTCTAGATGCAGACCTAGATAATGCACTTTTGTTTTTCCAAACTCGCATTTGGATAACTTTAAAAAAAAGATTTTTCTGTAACTACTCTAGTACTCTTTCGGTTCTTATTCTTAATTCTTCTAGAGTTTCGCAAACACCAGTATGTTATCGAAATAGGAGATTGTTCCGTCATCCAATAAATTGAACAAGGCCTCATTCATGACTTTCAAAAATGTTGACAACACTCCTTTTAATCCTAACGGCATTACTAAAACCTCATGAAGTCCGTAACTAGTTTTGAACGCAGTGAGGGGTATATCAGTTTTTTATGAGAATTTGGTGGTACGTGTCCAGTACATCAAGTTTAGTATAGTATTTAGCATTCAACAACTTATCAATTAGTGTATCAATACAAGTGATGAGTGGTTTCGATTACCGAAATCGAATTTTCGGTTTTTAGTAAAAACCGTAATCGACGGTTTATAAAAATTTCCATACGGTTTTTACGCGATTTCTCTTAAGGATGGCTCAGTGGACGATTCACTAATCTTGCTTTTTTTAACCTTGGTTTTTTTGAGTCTTATCGCTGAAAAATAAATTTAGCGACAATTTAATTTAAATCAGGGATGGATCAGACGTGATTACGTCATATGATTGCTCTTTTACTGGATTATCCAGTACCGAATTTATATAATTTATAACGAAATTTTGGGCGGTTTTTGGGCTGCTCTGTAGAGATCTCTCACTGTAAGGTGAAATGGAAGAGTTCACTTTATCGCGTTCAATAGGTAGGGACGTCATACAGATAGCACACTTAAAAAAAAAGTCGGTCTCTCTAGAAATGGAAGAGTTTACTTTATCTTCTTCAATAGGTGGGGACGTCATAGAGATAGCATACTTTATACCCTGCGAGCTTGCTTTATTTCACTCACGCCTTTGCAGCCTTAGAAAGTTGAGAGTTTTTTAGAGATTTGCTTATTCAATACACATTCAGTCGTTATTATGGATAAGAATCACACTTCGAATCTGCGACGTGGGAAGCCACTTGTTACTCAAGCGAGAGAAATTGTCCATAATGTCTTGGAAAATATGAAAGACATGAAAAGTAAGGAAGGATTTAATTGGAATCCATATGACCAAGCAGCTGCAATTATCGGAGTTGGAAGATCTGTGGTTTACAGAATCGAGAAGGAGTTTGAAGTGAAGGGAAAGTTTGAGACTCCTAACAAGAAAAGAAAGCGTGAAAGCCAAGTTTCCGATTTAGATGATTTTGACAAATGCAGGCTTCGACAGTTAGTTCTTGAATGTTACGAAACCAAAAGATGCATTCCTACTGTCTCATCTATTGTGAAAGCAGCACGTGAAGAAATTTGTTATAGCGGTCAAAATGCAACAATGGCGAAAATTTTAAAAGACATGGGGTTCAGATGGAAAAAGGTCGATGGCAGAAAACTCATGTTAGAGAAAAGTCACATTGTCGCCACACGAAGAGATTTTTTTAATGAAGCTGAAGGAAAATGCAAGAAATCCAGCGCCACGACAAGTTGTTTACTTAGATGAAACTTATCTGCACACAACCCATTGCCAGAAAAAAATGTGGGTGGACATCACGTCTCCAAAAGCGACCGGTTTGCAAGTTCCAGTGTCTAAAGGGATTCGTTTTGTGATCTGTCATGCAGGTTCCAAAGAAGTTTTGTTCCAAATGCTGCCTTAGAGTTTCAATCCAAAGCAAAATCCGGAGACTATCATGATGATATGAACAGGGAAAATTTTGTGAAATGGTTTAAGTGTCAGCTTCTACCCAATTTGGCAAGACCTACTCTCATAGTGATGGATAATGCATCGTATCACTGCACCGAAATTGGCAAGGCTCCCACAACGAACACTAGAAAAGCTGACAGTCAGAACTGGCTGAGTAGACATGGTGTTGCATTTGATCAACAGATGATTAAGATGCAATTGCTACAACTTGTAAAAAAACACCATTTGCCAAAAATATTTGAAGTTGACAAACTGGCAGAAGAATGTGGTCACACAGTGTTGCGTTTGCCTCCCTATCGAGTTGATTTGGGCAAATGCAAAGAATTATGTAGCCCGAAATAATACTTCACTTAAAAAAGATAACATTTTAAAATTGTGGAAAGATGCGCTAAACCAAATTTCTCCTCAGGATTGGAAAAACTGTGTTGAACACGCCGAGAAGATTGGTGAAGAATACTGGAGACGAGATGGAATGATAGATGAATTTCTTGAAAATCGATGCGAATCACTTAAAATTAACGTGGGTCAGGAGAGTGACAGTGAGTCCCTTGATTCTGATAATTCAGATGAAGATGAAATTTTTCCATTTCCATGACTTTTGTGACAATACAAAAAGTTTTGTTTCAATTTCAATAAACGAAAAATGAAATTAATGTAATAAATGTACATAAAAAAAATGAAATTATGATGAGTGTTTTTTTTTTCAACTTTATTTTGCACTTGTGATTTCTTTATTTCGAGAATCCTACACAGGGCAGGAAAAATTACAAAGGATGCAAATGCCCCCTGTATTCTAGCTCTCATTTATATTCTTATATATCATATATACTCAAGCATTTTTTAATATATATTTCATTTTGATAAAATATTTCCTTTGATAAAGAATGACATTTTTTTAAAGGACAAGCTTCTAAAAAATTTGAAAATGCTCTAATTTTCTTAAATCCTGGCACTTCAACAATTAGATGCAACGAGTAGAAAAAGTGAACTCTAGTTGGAAGCGCATGCCCGCAGGCTTGAGTGAAAAAAAAAGCAGCTGACGGATCGCGCATGTCGTCCCTACCTATTGAACGCGATAAAATGAACTCTTCCATTTCACCTTACAGTGAGAGATCTCTACACGAGTCTCGGGATTTTCGAGGTAGTAACACTCAGGGGAGATAGTATGGGTGATGCTAAGCAAAACGTATACAAAAAATATGAACGTGGGTCCGAATTTGAATGATAACTGAGATATAACAGAAATAAAAATGCCACCACCAAGATCAACAAGTTAATAACTCAAGTTCTGTAACATCTAGAATGATGAATTTTGGTAAAACAACAGGTTCCATAAAACTGTGTGTATCGCTTAAGTTTGATCGAATTATTATTATTATTATTTTGACGTTGATTTTATTTGGGAGAATATCACCGCAACGATTAGGTCAGCGATTCATAATAATATTCCAGTGCATACGAAAACTTCTAAAGCTTACAATCGCAGTGACAGGCACAGGAAATATCCAACTTTCCCTGTCTGGATATCAGACCATACTAAAAATGTCTGGCGTATCAAACAATACTGGCATAAAAGATTTAAAATTTCGGAGTCCAATTATGACTATATGGAATTTAACAACGCCAGAAGGCTCTTTAAGAGCAAATGGAATTCTGATCGGCAACTTTATTTTAGTCATCTTGAGGATCAGATCTGTACAAATCCGAGGTCTTTCTGGGACATTTCTCGTAAATGTCTTAATTTGAATAAACGTAAATCCGCGCAGCTCAATAACGATGAGCGTTTTCATTTGGGTATGTCTTTTGCCTCTTCTGTGGATAATGATATTATGTTAAAGGCGGATGTAACCATTCTTACTGACTGCTGGAAGCGTATCAATGTCCCTTTTCGGTTTAATACTGTATCTGTCGAGCAATTCATGGATCGAGCCAAAAAATTATCCGCGTCTAAAGCCTGTACGTCACCTAATATTCCTGATTTTATATTTAAGGGCTGCTTGACTGCCTTGATTTTGCCTCTTACGCATCTATTTAATACCTCTCTGACATCCGGCCGTTATCCCACTGCTTGGAAAAAGGTGATTGTTCATCCAATTCCGAAGAAAATTGAAGCGTCAGTGCAAAAAGCATATAGACCTTTGATTACCTTTGATTACCTTTGATTACCTTTGATTATCTTGATCTCTTTTCCGGCTAAATTTCTAGAGACACTGGTGTCGGATCAAGTCTCACAACATGTTGAACCCTATATTCCTGATGCACAGCATGGCTTCCGTGCGAATAGAAGCACACAATCGAATCTCGCTATCTTCTTACATTACGTAACTCGTCACTTGGATGCAGGTTGATGCTCTTTTTCTGGACTTTTCCAAGGCGTTCGACAAGGTAAATATTTCCTTGTTGATTGCTAAGTTAAAACAAATCGGTTTCTCCGATATTGCTCTGGAGTGGTTTAGCTCCATGTTAAAGGGAAGAAGTTTTAAAATACGATTTCTTGATCAGCCTGGCTGTATATTTCCCATCAAAAGTGGGGTACCGCAGGGTTCCCCGCTTGGTCCTTTACTATTAAATATTTTCGTTGCGGATCTTCCGCATGTAATTGCACCATTCCGATCAAAAATACTGATGTATGCAGATGACGTTAAATTATTTCATGCTGTTAATGGTTGGGACGCTTGTAAAGAATTACACGAGGCATTGTTGCGTGTACACCGATGGGCTAAAGACAATGGTCTTGAATTAAACGCTCAAAAATCTTTCGTTGTCTCGTTTGGACGGTCCGTAACTCCGTTTTTATATAATTATCACGTTAATAATGCCGTCCTCACCAGAACTAACACTATTAGAGATCTGGGTGTGATGTTGGCTGACAATTGCTCTTTTGTTAGCCACATGAACCAGATATATCTGGATATCTCTAGACATATTGGGATGATAAAGCGATCTATACATTTTTTTTCTAGTCCAAAAACTCTGAGTACTTTATTTAAAGCTTTCGTTAGTCCCAAAATTCTATATTGTGTTTGGATTTGGTTCGGTGGCAACTCGCAGGTCCTGAACAAAATCCAACGTAAATGTGTCAGTTTTAATTCTTTTGTGGCAACTCGTATGAAAAACATTAATTCGTTATCTTACCAATATAAAGATTATAACTTAAATCGCAGGTAACAATTGTTACTTAAAGATTATTAATAAGTAACAATCTTTTTAATATTTTATTAAGTGTTTTTCATCACAGAATTGCGGTACTTTCTTTACTTTCTGATTTTAATTTTCTTTCATTAAAGGCGACTCGTAGAGGTTATATTATTAAACCTGCTATTCGTTGGAATTCGCACATTGCACGGATTAATCCTATTAATAAATTAATTAAAAATTACTACGAGAATTTTAAGGATGTCAGTTTATCAGACTCTAACGATCTTCATATTTATTTATTCTCTTAATTTGTTTTAGTTATTTTAATTATTACTATTTTTATTTTTCCTTTCTTTATTAGTTTATTTTATATGTTTCATTAACCCCGTTTTGGGCTCCGGCCTATTGGGGGGCAACAAACGGATTCATCTTCCGGTTTATCTTGCGGATTGTATCCTGTAGTTGCTACATTATTATTATTATTATTATTATTATTATTATTATTATTATTAGATGTAGTAGTAGTAGTAGTTAGTGATGAGTCGGTTTCAAAATTTGGATTCGGTATCGGTATCGGTTTTTAAGGGGGACGAAACTGCGGTTTCGGTTTCGGTATCGGTTTTTACCGTACTGGGTAAAGTGAGTCATATTTAACAATTCCATACTGCACATTATTAGTGAAGATTTGATGTATCAGTTTGTTTTTTTTAAAAAAAAATACGATCTTAGTTTCAAGTTTTTTTGTTGAACATACAAATTTATTATTGGGTGATCCCATGTCAAGTGGACCAAAATAAGAAAATGTCCCCAGTTTACCTTCCCCAATTATCTTGAAATTTTACACACTTATTCCTACAGGGCAGATATGAAAATACCAAGCAAGAACATTCTATTTAGTTTGGTTGGTGTGCTATATCCCTTTAAAAAATGGCTCAAACAGCGGCCGACAAAATGTGATTGAGTGACTAGTTTTGAGTTGAGGCTATGTTTTAACTATTAATGCTGTAAATAAAATTCTTTGAAGCCATATACAGTTTTTTGGTGCAAATCCAAAAATTGAAGTTTTTAGGCTTGTACTAAAATATTGAGTGCCCAACTGTAGCCCAAAGTTGACAAAAAAAACCATTGTTATTTGTCGCGTCAAATTTATGCCCAAATTTATGCCCAAATTTATGCCCAAATTTCAATGTACACAGCTTCCATGGAAATGAACTAAATAAGATGCTAGTTTGAGATATCACTGACACTATTGATGATATAAAGCCTGCAAAGTTTGAAGCTCTATAAGCTTATATTTTTTGAGATCTGGCTGCATAAATTTGGATGAAAAAATAAGCTTCCAGAAATTAGGGTATGTTTGGGAGAAAATATTTCAAATGTCATAACCTCAAATTTCAAAATTTTTTATACTTTGTGAAAGAGAAGATTTTTCTCTATCAGAATCGTATTTGGTCAGCCTGAAATGTTTAAATACGAAAGAGTAAAAATTATTTGAAAAGTGACAAATTTTAGCTATCTGCCATTTTATTTTAATGTAAACTCTTTGTTATTAGTTTTTCTTATTACTTTTACTGTGTTTAACACGCTGTTGGCCAAATTAAGGTGACAGTTATTTCTCATATGTTGTACTTTTTGTTTGAAGCTACAGTAGTTGCCTTAATGGCATTATAGCCCATTGCATTCCCAGAAAACAACATGAATGAGCATTCAAGTGTGTATCATCTTTCATTGTTATTTTAAACAATACTTGTGTTTTGTTTAAATAAAGTATTATTACATTTTGGTTGGTTTATACAAGTATTTAAATAAAGTTTTACATCTTATTTGCAAGTTTAATCAATCGATTGGCTATAATTCCTTGGGGCTATGACATATTAAGAAATGGTAATCTTTGATAAAGAAATAAATTTCAAACATTATCACTTATATAGATAAAAGTTCTAAAATAGTTCTTTATTTATGAGTCAGCAAACATTTAAAAACTTAATCATCATAGAAAAAACACAAAAACAATATGATCATCTACGTGATATAAATGCATTTTCCCAATTTTTCAAGTAATTTTCAAGTACTCCTTTACTTTTAAACATACCAGACTGATCAAAGTCGATTCTGATAAGAGAAAAATCTGCTCCTTCACACAGTATAAAAATTTTTGGAATTTGAGGTTATGACTTTTGAAATATTTTCTCCCAAACAAACCCTATTTTCTGGAAGCTTATTTTTTCATTCAACTTTATGCGGCCAGATCTCAAAAAGTGTATACTTATAGAGCTTCAAACTTTGCAGGCTTTATATCATAAATAGTGTCCGTAACAGATCAAAATAGCATCTAAATTAGTGCATTTCCATGGAAGCTGTGTGCATTGAAAGTTGGGCATAAATTTGAAGCGACAAATAACAATGGGTTTTTTTGTCCTCTTTGGGCTACAGTTGGGCACTCAATATTTTGTACAAGCCTCAGAGTTTCAATTTTTGGATTTGCACCAAAAAACTGTATATGGCTTCAAAGAATTTTATTTACAGCATTAATAGTTAAAACATAGCCTCAACCCAAACTAGTCACTCAATCACATTTTGTCGGCCACTGTTTTTTTTTAGCCATTTTTTTGGAGGGCTATAGCACACCAACCAAGCTAAATAGAATGTTCTTGCTAGGTATATTTTTATATCTACCCTGTAGGAATAAGTGTGTACAATTTCAAGAAAATTGGAGAAGGTAAGGTGGGAGCCATTGGTCCACTTGACATGGAATCACCGTATTAAAATGACCTATTTCATATTTATGTTTAGATAAATAAGTTCATCTGCATGCTTTGGCTTTAATCTGTTTGTTTTCTTGCAAATAGTTTCACCAGCCTTAGGATAAAGTCTCTCACTAGAAACAGACGTACCTACATAGTATTGACAAGTATTGTCTTGCAATGTTAGCAAGTTTTGGATATCTGTGTTTATTATTCTGCCACCAATCAAATGCTGAAGAAAAAAAGTCAATGACAGTTTCTTGCAAATTCCCTGATTCTTCCCAGACCATCAGCAGCAAAAAAAGCCTATCTTGTTGGATCATTATTGACATTTTTAAAATTTTTCGTTCACATTTTGCAATTTCTTTGCTGATTTCCTAAAATTGTTTGATTTTTTTCTAAACTTCCCTGACTTCTCGTTTTCCCGATCGCCAGTGACTCTGACAAAACCTCCATGGAAAAAACACTTCATGGACAAATGCCCTAATTTTATGGACCAATACTAATAAATTATTTTTAAATTTAAATACAATTTAAATGAATAACAGACCCTTGTTAAAATTAATGATTTATAAAGATGATAAAAACTTTTATTTGGATGTAAAAAATTTTTGTCAGTTTGCACCAGTTTACGCCATATTTCTGTTTCCTTACTTATATATAGAAAAAGTCGTCTCTTGCACCCGTGTCTAGGAGAATCTTAATTTTCTTCCCCTTGAATTACGCAAATGTTATTTTTACTTGCCTTATCTACAAAATATATTTCTGCCTTTTCGATCCAACACTCTTTTCGGTTGTGTCCTTCTCGGCCGCATCAGAAGCACTTTATTTTTTTCTTCTTTGCATCCCGTTCCATTTGTTCCTCAGCGAACTGCTGCGGATAATTATCTTGCTTGCCTCGATGCCTCTAGATATGCAATTGCCTTCTCCGAGGTATTAAATTGCTTCAATCCATGGAGTAGCCCTTCTATCAGCCATAATATTTTATCTAATTTGGATGCATTTGTAATTCCAGATAACATTCTCCAGAATTGGGCTTAAATAATATTGAATATTATTTCTCTTCATTTTTATTCGTAATATGTCTCGCCTTATTGTAATTCTGCCCTTTAGAGAATGCTTGTTTAAAAACTACGATAAAGTCTATCCATGTCACTTGAGAATGGATAGTTACGTAATAAGAAAACCAGATGAATGCTTTATAGAGCCTGTTACTATGTGTATGCATCTAGCAAGTGGAATGTCCATTCAGCTAGCAATTACTTTAAATAATAAATCATTAGATGGTCAGTGAGGGTTTTAATGGTACGCCTACCTCTACTTTAAATAGTTTTAGGAACAGGCTGGCATCCTCATCCGGTTTGCCATGAAAAATTGGAAATGCTATACTTTCAATTGTTTTTTGTACCATTTTAATCTTTTAATTCTCGAGATATAACTTGATGCTATTTGACAATATTAAGATCTATATAGCTGCCCTGCTTCCGCAGGAAATTCGCCAAGTAATTCACAAAAACAGTTCACCTCGGAAGTTGCTAGCAAAAAAACTTTTTTAAACTCCAGTCTTTCAGCACCAAGTCTTTTGAAACCTTTGAAATTGCACGATTATGTAAAAGAAATTTTTTTTACAAAACTAATATATTAAAAATACATGTACTTACATAACAGAGCCGAGAATCAGGCTTCAGTACCCAATTCCTTTGCCCGGTTCGATGTATATCTGATCTCTCTAACAAGGGGACATTACGACCACGGAATTTTAGTTTAATACGTGACTTCGAATAATTATTTGGGTAAAGAAAAAAAATTGTTACAACTGGAATTCGAATCCGCCACCTCACACATTTCATGTTAATAATTTGAGAGCAACCACGCTGCCGTCTCAGCTATCGGATCACTTACAATCAAGGAGGAAAACTTTCCCTTTTGTATGGTGCTCGAAACTTTAAACTGTCTTTTTTCAAAATTGGCTGAATAGTGGGCCTCAATATTTAAGTATATTAACAACCCTAAAGGTACACTACAACTGTCACCAAGTTTGGCGACAAATTCTCAGGCCAAAACTCCCGATCGCTTAAGTCAATCGGGGAGCAAATTTGGCTTTGGAGTGGCGCCATCTATGGACAAAAATGTCCACAAATTAGGCTCCATTTCTCTCCAGAGCACAGAGCAAAAGCGCTCTAAGATTAAAAAGCGGAAGCGTGGCGCAAGAGGGCGGAAGCATGATAGATTCCAGCGGGAAAATGAAAATAGAGGAGAGACCTTGAAAATCGCTCCCGTTCTAAGAGAAAAAGACAGCGTGTGTTCTGTCGGAAACGAAGCAATTTCGTTGTTCTTCAGACGGCACATGTCGGAACCCAATTCGTCAAGAGACGAACGTTGTCGAGGAGACTCGAGCCCGCATCAAGCTTTGAGCGATAACGTATATGTGTCTAAATTAACTATGTTAATTCGCCCCATGTTTTTAGCGTCCGACAACCTTGGTGAAGAGCAGCTCACGCCCTCATTGAATGAAGGATTTACTGCAAAGTCTACGGGAGGAGAAACAATAAGGCCCATTGAAGCAGCGGTTTGTCCCGCCAACGAGGAGTCCACGCTAAGCCATATCGTCGCAGCACCAGCAGTGGCGAGCGTCACCCGAACGTTGGTCGTCGCGGCAGGAGTGGAAGCCCACGTGTGGCATCAGCGACGCAATTTAGACAAGGAGTTCGTGCCAGCAGGATTGAGTGCCTGGATCACGCCTTGGACCCAGGAAGCTTTCTGGCAGCGAGGATTGGGAGCCTTCATACACTTCACAAAGTGGGTGCTTTTTCCTAGTCCATTAAGAAAAAAAACAAACTCGCTGTTTGGTTTAAAAGAAGGTCTCTCATAGATTTTCCAGATTAACACCGCTTGAGCACGTTGTAGTTAAACTTGGCATTGGTGAGTGCGAGAGGGGAAGGGGAATTTTTAAGGTTCGTTTTACGAATGCGAAAATTAGGCTCGAACGTATATTTAATTGATAGGAGGAAGCGTTTTGAGTGTAATGCAGGCTGTAATTTATTCTCTCTTTTTTTTGTCTCTCCCTAACTATTTAACTGCAACTAGAAACGCGTAGTCGTCGCTGTTTACTTACGGTGCAGCGGAGCCAGAGTTCGTCTTTTTTTTTTTTGTTTGCAACGGGACGACCCCAGGTTCCATTTCGAGCGCCTGGAGTTTCCACCCAGCCACACGCCTCTGTGTCTTCCGCTGTGTACTCAAGGTTTCATTACTCGGCTAACTGAAACATTGTGTATGGTGTAAATCCTTTATAGTCCTTTAAGGGCTAATCTAATGATTCATTGGAATCCGGCTGATGGCAGCCGCTCACGTTAAAAAAGAAAAAAAAACAAAACAAATTTGTGTTAAGAAAGACGTATGTGGCTTTCTTTTTCTGGGCATTGTTTACAGTCTCCTCTGACAAGGGGGCGACCGCCCTTTGACTGTTAGAATGCACATTTGCATCTTTCCAGATACGTGCCTATATATACTTGTTTGTGTATTATTTTTTATTTGTTAAACGGAGCGTTAAGCTATCGTTCGGGCAGGGCAATATTCCCTTTGCGTTTCTTGCGAGTAAGCGAGATCGTCGCCCACTATCATATTGTAAAGTCTAGTTTTCTTAGTTTAAAGATCTTTTTATGTTTATTCTCAATAAAAATTAAGCCAAAAGTTATGCTCTGTCCACTTCTTTCAGCACATGTTTAATTTCCACTGCGCAACACTCTGAAATTCGTGACAACAACTAAAGTCTCGTATTAAACTAAAATTCCGAGGTCGTAATGTCCCCTTGTAAGATGTCTAAACCGTCTCTTTTACACAAATTAAATCCCGCTTTTGCTGCTAGATTCACTATCTTTGAGTTAGGATTTCTTTTTATGCAGTGAATTATACCCAAAAATTAACTGTTGAAACTGGGGGCTTCCCTATTTTTCACTTCCTTCGTGCAAACTTAAAAAAGGTTAGTAGATACATCATGGTGTTCATTGTGCTTATTACTCGCTATGTAGAAGCTGTTCCAGTGCAAAAACTGTCAACTGTGGCCAATGCATTTTGCAACATTATCGCTCCATGCAATTGTAAGCAGCAGAGGAACAAACTTTTTATCACACATCTTTGGTATAGTAGGTGAGGAGCTGGGGTTATTCGACCTACCGCCAATCAATGATTTATGGTGTAATAAAACGTTAATGAATCACATTAAGACTTTGTGCCCAAACCACCTGTCCAAATGGGATGAAATGCTATTATTCTCAACTAGCAGAAGAAAACCGGCATTGACAGAGGTATTCACAAGAAGTTAAATAATAACTCAAAATTATTTCTCGGTAATTCTACAAATTCCTCCTGTAGGTTATCCCGTTTTTCAGATGTTTCTGACATCCAAATAACTTTTTTGTCCCTGACCAAAACCCCTTCTTTTCTTTGGTGGCATTTCGTTAGATAAGAGTTATTAAAAGTTATCCTTTGCACAATTATTAAAAGGCATAATATAAGTTGCTTTTTCAGTTGAAGAGTCGAGTTGATGTATGCTTTGTTATTGGTTATACCATGAATTGTCGCCAGAAACCGACAGCGTAATTGTTTGGATAGGTCGTTATAGCAGTATTGTTAAGTTTATATTAAGAGATTAAGTTTTATCGTATTAAGTTTTGTAGTGTCAAGAGATGGCGTTACTTATGTAAGAGTTTTTAAAGTCCCCCCCCCATTGTTGTTAAAAATAGAATCATTATAAGTTGTGTTCTAATGAAAGCAAGGAGCTCTTGGAAGGCCTTGTGTTATGTCAACAGGAATGTAACTCAATAGTATTCTTGTTTATAGTGTTTTGACTCTTACTGAATTAATTAAATATTTTCCAGTTTTTCTGCTTGTTGCAAGTATTATTTAGTCACCATTTACATTCAAAGAGCGATCCACAACAAATGGTAGCAAAGCGTGGTTATCAAGAGAAATAGAGAAATTTCTTCTTTCTGGTGGGACGGATTTTTAGAAGAAAACCGCTAAGACCTTCTATCTGTAAGTAGAAAATAAATATAATGATCCGCATCTATATAAGAAAATGGATACACAAGGCTTAAGCAGAATAGAGACGCTAAATATGCAAAATTATTAAATTTGGAGTTTGAGATTGCCAGCATTACTTAGAGAATAAATCATTAGATGGTCAGTGAGGGTTTTAATGGTACGCCTATCTCAGCTGTTCGAATTTTCTTTCCTATTTTTCATCATTAATTCGAACAGCTGAGGTAGGCGTACCATTAAAACCCTCACTGACCATCTAATGATTTATTCTTTAAGAATTTACGCCTTAGGAAAGATAGTCCCAGCCTGCGAACTAGGTAACTGCTCTAACCAAGCCCTAAGGTCATGCAAATAGCGGTTCGCTTTCATGGCCGCAGTGGCGCAATTGATTAGCGCGTTGGCAGCCAAAGGTTCCTGGTTCGAATCCGGGCTGCGGAATTTTCTTTCCTATTTTTCATCATTACTTAAAGGTAAACATTTATATCATATACTGGAGGAAGATGAGCCAGACAAAAATTCTAAAGACGAAGCAGAATTGAAAAAATGGGAACTCTGGTCGAAGGAAAATGATGAGGTTTATGCAGCCATTATCCTTTTAATCTCTCCAGACCAGACCTTAGCCATTACGGGAAAAATCGTGCAAAGGATATATGGGAATGTTTAAAGAAAAGATATGCAGGGTTGGAATTCCAGAAAAAAAAAAAACTCAGAAGAGAGATTGCACGGCTTAGTAAATTAAGCAATGAAACAATGGATGGTTATTTGCTGAGATGCCAGAAATTAGTTAATGAGTTAAATGAGTGTTGCGAACGTGTTGAAGATCAAGAATTAATAAGTTATATAACAGAAGGTTTACCGGGAAAATATGCTCAGGTGGTTACCTCACTGTACTCCATATCAGATGTAAATTTTGAAATGGCCAGAGATGCTTTAATTCATTTTGAGGAAAAATATATACTCCAATCAGACGAAACAAAAGCGTTTAATGCGTATGAATATATAAAGAAAATTAAATGCCTCTCTTGCGTTAAAATCGGACATAAAACTCGTAATTATTGGCATAGAAACAGAGCGTCTACCGAAGGATTATTTAGACAATTTAAGACTAGTAATGCAGAAATGATAGGGAATAATAAGACATTAAATAGTTACTCAAACGCATCCGAGAATCACAAAAGTATAAAAATAAAAAAAAAGAAGAAACTACCAATTTTATGCAAGAAAATGCATTTCGTGCAAATACCCTTATTGGGGATGAAAATATGAATGAAAGTTTATCCAAGGTGACATGGATAGTGGATTCAGCAAGTTCATCTCATATGATAAATGATGATTGTAAATTGATTAATGCTGTTCCAGAATTTATACCAATAGCAACCGCTGAAAAAAATTGACAAATTGAATAGAAGGAGAGAGGATCACTAAAGGGATTTACTGAAACAAAATATAATACAAGAATACCTATTAAAATGGACGACATCTTAGTGGTACTCGACTTAAGAGAAAACTTAATGTCGGTCTCACAGCTGGTATTGAAAGGAAATAAAGTTATCTTTGATGAAAATGGAGTAACCATAATCAACCAAACAACCGGCCAAATGGTAGCATCAGGTTTATTAAAAAGAAATGCGTTCATGATATGAGGGTTGGGGCATAAGTCATGGCAACTATTTTTTTTCTCATAGCTAAAGGATGGTATCACAAAATGTTATATGTCTCGAAGAAACCGTTCATTCATAGTACATTATATTTCCACAACACCAGATGGCTCTGTGATTTCCTTTTGTTGCATAGAGAACAATGTTAAATCAGTTCTTAGTCAACCGCCGTGCAGGACGGATGTAACCCGAGTTGAACAACACTCGTCTATACATAGTATAAATCTAAGTCACTTCCCCGGTGTATGTGCTCGATAACCTTAAGAACTACTGCATCGATTTTTATGAAACAAGTTTTGTTTGTTAGGGGATTTATGTAGAAACTTTGTAGGCTAGGTATTAATTCATAAAAATTGGTTTTATATTAAATTATTTACGTTAATTACTCTCAAAATGCGTCAACATGGCTGTTCATCATATGGTGATCGGCGATCGAAACGCTTAGCGCCATCTCTTGAGCAAACAAACAAATATAAACTAATTCTACTTCATCTTAATAGCCGAGTAAATTTGCAAGAACATTGTTTCTCACATGGCCAACTGTATGTTGCCTGTTCTAGAGTTAGCGACCCTAGAAATTTATACATTTACAATAAAGATGCAACAACATTAAATATCGTTTATAAGGAAGTACTCAAGACTTACGTGTAGTCCAAAAACTTCCATTAATTTTTTGACATTAAATAAAGGTTTTTAAAATTTACCTATACTGTAACTCCACAACTTAATATTTCAATAAACTAATTCAATAAAAAAATAAAAAATATATAACACAAAAAAATTCAAAAGAACTCAATGAAATACGTACTATTTTTGCGATAGGCTGCCATGCTTTTTTCTCCTCTAACAGCTGTGTAAACAGAAACCATGCGAAGCGAAACCGAACGTTTCGCATACGATAAGGTTATTACAAGTGTACAAAATGGTGAAGGAAAGCTATTCTTTTTAGATGCTCCTGGAGGCACAGGAAAAACTTTTTTAACAAATTAATACTATGCAAAATTAGAAGTTTCAATAAGATAGCTATTGCCGTTGCATCTTTAGGAATAGCAGCAACATTGTTACTGGGGGGACGAACTGCACACTCCACTTTTAAACTTCCCCTCACAATTATACCAGGGAACACTCCTTTCTGCCAAATAAAAAAACAAAGTGCTACTGCAAAATTACTTCGTCAATCTTCCTTGATTGTTTGGGATGAAGCTACTATGGCCAGTAAGGTTGTTGTTGAAGCTTTGCATCGCACTCTGAAAGATCTTAGAAACTCCAATCAAATAATGGGTGGCTTGACATTTTTATTCACAGGTGACTTTCGTCAAACTCTACCAGTTATAACAAAAGGTACAGTTGCTGACGAAGTAAATGCTTGCTTAAAAAGTTTTTTATTTGGGAGCATGTTATTCACCTTTCACTCACTAAAAATATGAGGGTCCTTTTAAATAATGATCAACAGGCAGATGCATTTTCTACAAAATTGTTGAAAATTGGTTGTGGCAGTGAACCAGAAGTAAATGGTAGGATAAAACTTGATTCTTCATTGTGCAATTATGTCGAATCACTAGATTCTTTGATTGAAAAAATTTACCCCGATATTTCTAATATTCAGTCCAAGTCTTTAGGATGGTTCCAAGAGAGGACTATATTAACACCACGTAACGATTCTGATAACCTAATAAACTTAAAAATAATGAACAAAGTTGAAGGAAATGTAAAACAGTATTGTTCCATCAACACAGTTTTACAAACTGAAAATGCAGTACATTACCTTGTGGAATTTTTAAACTCATTACAACTTAAAATTGGTGTTCCTATAATGTTACTTAGAAATTTAAATCCTCCAACACTTTGTAATGGAACAAGGTTAATTGTGAAATCACTAAAAGATAATGTGATAGAAGGTTCAATTATTACTGGAAGTGGTCTTGGTGAAACAGTTTTAATTCCAAGAGTCCCTTTAATACCTACAGACTTACCTTTTCAGTTCAAAGGCATTCAATTTCCAGTTAAACTTTGCTTTGCCATAACAATTAACAAATCTCAAGGCCAAACATTGAAACTAGCTGGAGTAAATTTGCAAGAAGATTGTTTCTCACATGGCCAACTGTATGTTGCCTGTTCTAGAGTTAGCGACCCTAGAAATTTATACATTTGCAGTAAAGATGCAACAATATTAAATGTCGTTTATAAGGAAGTACTCAAGAGATAGGTGTAGTCCAAAAACTTCCATTAATTTTTTGACATTAAATAAATGTTTTTTAAAATTTACCTATACTGTATTTTTATTTCATGATTTAAAAAGCCCAGGCAACGCCGGGCGCGGGTTTGCTAGTATATCAATATAGCCGGTCTCACTATACTCTCCGGACTTTGGTAAGATTTGGAACACCCACTATACTCTCCGGACTTTTCTCCATGTGATTTTGATCTTATACGGACGGTAAGGAACCATCACGTGGTAAACAGCTTCGGACACGAAAGGACATTGCAAATACCCGTATTGTGCAACAGGAGATGACCAGATTTTCACATGGTGAGAGAAATGGTGAAGCAGATGATATGGGCGCCTGTCACATCGTTGGCAGCGTACTGTGAACGTTCAGGGGACTACTTTGAGGCCCTTTAGAATGGGTATGTGTGCTGTAATAATTCTGGAACATGAAAGTTGTAATGTTATATCAACTATCTTAATAAACATGAAGAGCAAAATATTTCCGTGTTGCTAAATGTCCGTACATTTCCTCCATTCCTTGTCCTTTCATCTATATATTTCGCATTTTCCACCAACGGTCGAATTCTAACAAAAAAAAATAGTTGCCTTGACTTATGCCCCAACCCTCGTAGATATGCTAATTAGTAGTTCGAAGTATGAGGTACGGTGTATGAGGAAACAGTCCGCAAACTGTTTTGACCTCCAGACATGGCACAGAAGGTTAGGACATATTAATGAAAAATACTTAAACAATTAGTCAATAAAAACTTAAGCAAAGACTTGACAAAATTATGTGGGAAAATTGAAAATAGTGAAATATGCATAGTTACTAAGCAGGTTTAGAAGCCGTTCTAAACGTGTGATAAAGACAGCAGTTCAGGAATATTAGAACGATTAAATGTAGATTTATGTGGCCCATTACAAGTATCGTCAATAAGAGGAAGCAAGTATTTCATGATAATAGTTGATGAATATAGTCGACGAATCTTCATAGAGTTCTTGAAATCCAAAGACGAAACCACTGAAAAATTAAAAGAGGTTATAGAAAATGAAACTGCAAGAAAATGAAACAGGAAGGAAATTGAAACCCATTAGAACGGATAATGGAGGAGAATTTTCCATTTCATTACCAAGTTCCTTCTCGTTAAACGAAAATTTTAAACACTACCGATTGACGAAAGGGATTAAACATGAATTGACTACTCCATATTCCCCCCAATCTAACGGAATAGCAGTAAAAGATGACAGGACTATTGTAACTATAACAAGAAATTTGTTAAAAGATGGTGAACTGCCATTATGTTTTTGGGCCGAGGCAGTAGCAACAGCGTCATATTTGCATAATATAACTCCTACAAAAGTAAGGAATAAAACACCATCAGAAATATGGTATGAGAAAAAGCCCTGTATGAGGCATCTGAGTCATAAATAGAAAATGGATATTTTCTATCAAGGAGAAAGATGGAAAACTTATATATAAAACGAGACTGGTAGCGAATGGCTCATGAAAGAGATGTGGAATAGATTACAAGGAATCTGCGAGTCCAGAAATGAGACTTGAATCACTTAGGACTTTACTCGCACTAGCTTCAATATAAATTATCAAATCAAATATTTTGATGTGGAAACAGATTACCTCCATGCGAAGTAGAACAGAGATGTATTCATGTTACCACCCAAAATTTTAAACGTGAAGCAAGATACGATACTGAAAGTCACAGGCAGCTTATATGGATTACCAGATGCAGGCAGACATTGGTTCTTAAAGTTCAAACCTGTCTTGGAATCGATTGGACTCAGATCTACAAAGACGGATCCATGTGTATATTATGAGGAGATCGACAATCGAACAGTGTAGTGTATCGGTATTCGTGTGGAACTTGAAGCATAGCTTCCATAATCTCACCCTTCATAATCATATTCCAAGGGAAATACACTGAACTAGAAAAGAAGCCTGATGTACCCACAAAGTTCATCCAAAGTATGAAAGAAAATTGCCTCCTCTTGGTGGAGGAAAATTTGATTGACGATTGTCTGAAGTAGGAGTATATTACATAGTAAGCCACAGAAAAAACGAAAGAATTTATGAAACCCAGTAATCTGGGAAGATGATATTATCAATGTCATCAAAATTGACATCAAGGATATGTCTTGGATTACGATGCCTTTTTCTATGTAGAGAATGTTTTAGAATGCCAGAGACTAGATCATTATCATGATTTGCCATAATAGGCAGCACGGTTTTCATGAGCTCTTGAACATATTTCCCGACATGGGTCATATCGAAATCATTATGAATGGAGTAATTGCGAGATATTCTCCTATCTAATTGTGCAATAGTCCTTAGGGTAATGTTCTGGAAAGTTTGGAGTTCCTTCCATCTTGTCTTGCAAATCGTAGCCCAGACGGGCATGCCATATAGCAAGATGACACGAACAATTATTTTGTATAACAGTAGTTTATTATCAACACTGAGGGCACTGTTACGACCCAACAGAGCAATTAAGCTGAACTTTGCTTTTTTGGCCTTGTTCATCGCATAAGTCACATGCATATTCCATGATAGTTTTGAATCAATAACAACGCCAAGGTATCTATAATTATCAACCCATTCCAAGTATTTGCCATATAACTTTAAGGAGTCAAGATTTCTCTTTTCCTTCTTAGTGATAAACATTGCTTTGCATTTGTCTACATGCAGTTTTAATCGCCACTTGCTAAACCAGGTTTCACATTCTTTAAGGGCTTTCTGCAAACGTGATACAACAACACTAGGCTGGCGTGCCCATGTCAGTATAGCAGCATCATCCGCATAAAAATATAGCTTGCAGTAAGAGATTTCAGGGAAGTCACGTATATAGTAATTGAACAGAACTGGCCCCAGCACTGATCCTTGTGGGACACCGCCATTTATCTCACAGGTATCAGATAATTCATCTTCAATTCTGGCCTGAAATGACCTGTTGGACAGAAACGAGTGAACTAGACTAATTAAATCATGTGGGAAACCATCAGTTATCATTTTATAAATAAGGCCTTCATGCCAGACCTGATCAAATGCTTTATGAACATCTAAGAAGATGACACCGCAATACATCGAAAGATTAAGGGGAGTGTTAACATCCGCTATAAGTCTCCAAACATGGAGCTGGCAAGAATGTTCCGCCCGAAAACCAAATTGTTCTGCACGGATGAGATTATTGGTTGTGCAGAAATCTAAAAATCTTGTAAGAATTGTTCTCTCCGAGACTTTGGATATAGAAGACAGCAAACTGATGGGCCTGTAGCTTACAGGGTTTGCAGGATTTTGACCGGGTTTAGGGATACTTAGAACAACAGACTGTTTCCATGTATCCGGAAAGTAACAGCTATCCCAACAGTCGTTTATAATTTTAGTGATATCACTACTTACATTTTGCGGTAAGTTTTTTAAGGCATTGTTATTAATAGTGTCTTTACCTGGTGCCTTCTTTTTCTTGAGTTTCTTAAAGCAATTTTGAATCTCAGCTACCTGTATTTTATGTTTGGCCACATGATGGCTATTGTTGTAATACTTTGTTATGCTGCTTTCTACCATTTTGGATATTTCTAGTCCTTCTGGACGATCATCCTTTGGAGTCACAAATTGTTTTTTAAGTGAATCAGCAATAAGCTGTGCTTTGTCTTGGTCATTAGTAATGAAATGTCCATTAGTGTCTAAAAGCGGTGTAATATTCATGGCCTTTTTGTTTCGTAAGGCTCGAATCATGCACCATATAGAATTGTTCTGGGTTGACAAACTCTTCACCTTCTCATTCCATCTATCGTTACGAAGTTTATTTACTTCCTCATGTACTCTTCTCGTAAGTCTGTTATATTTGGTTTTAAGCCAAGGCTCTCGTGTTTGGTGCCATTGCCTCCTTACCCTGTTTCTTTGATCTATTAGATACTTGATTGCTGGAGTAAGATCGAGATGATCAGGCCGTTTCACGTCTACTGGAGAAGCACAAGCATTGATGGCTTCAGTAATACGTGTAGTGACTCTTTCAACATTTATGTCAATCTCCTCCGTGCTATGCACATCATTGAGTAGATTACTGTCATTTTTGAGAAGATCTCTGAAAAGTTTCCAATCTTGTCTAAGCCCCATTTGTTCTCTGCAGTCAATATTGAGATTTTCAAAATTCAGTGCGACCGGTTTATGATCTGAAGATAAATCATCAACAGTAAAAATGTCGAATGGCTTATAGAAGCCTTTCAGCAAAACAATATCAAGGACATCACTTGTAGGTGGGTGATCACAGTAATACGTGTTATTTACAGGACCTATCGCAATGATATCAGTTTTGCTCTGTATATATCTAGATAATATGACACCGTTCTGATTATGACGTTTGGAGTTCCACTGCGAGTGCTTAGCATTCAAATCTCCCACCATTACTACTGGGATACTCCCAGAGAATAGCTCATCGAGCTTGACAACATCGATCTTATGCTTGGGAGAGTTGTAAAGAGCCAGGAATTTAACATCGCCAACAATAGTATCCGTGATAATAACAGAACCCACCTCCATTCCTGTATACATTCGTATGAGGTCTTCCTGATGCCGAATGCCTTTTTTAACGATAATTGCTGCACCTCCAGATGAGCTTTTGACATTGGGAGTAATAATTCTGTCTTTGCGGGATTCTGAAGTCCTGGCCCGGCTTTAGATGTGTCTCACAAACAAATGCCACGTCTATATCCCATTTAATTAAATAGTTATAAAACTCAATACGCCTCCGGGGAATTCCCCTGGCGTTCCATATGACGCAACGAAGCTTTCCTCTGTTAATAATAGTATAGCGTCGATCAGCCATAATCTCAGTGTTTGCTCGCAAGAATTCCACTCATTTGTGGCATTTTCTTGCCCAGTTCGTTTAACAAATTGCATACACTGCCAATTTGTTTATACATTACTTGAAAATCATTCACGTTAATGCTCTTATCTTGTTTGGAGACCATTGAGGCATAGGAAATCTCCGGGGACACTTTAGCACTTTGCACTCTCCTGACTTGCGGATATTTAGGACATTTTGTGTAACTGGAGGTGTGTTGTCCATTACATCGAATACATCTTGGGGGATCCTGTCCTTTTACATTTGGGCAGTCTTTTGACTGATGATCTTTAGCGCATTTGTTACAACGGGGGGATTCCGTACAACCCATAGATACATGGCCAAATCGCAAACAATTATAGCATTGTAAAGGTTTCTTATTACGTCGAAACATTTCAACACTGACAGCTAAGGGCCCTATGCGGGTCACACTTTTAAGTGTCTTATTGTGTTCAGTGTTTGATAACAGAACCAGAATCATGGGCATACCTATTGATCCTTTGGCTTTTTTAAGCCTAATCACTTTCTCAGGAAAGTAGTTAGCCTTTTTCAGGTCTTCCTTAAAATCGTTAAGGTCATAGGTCACGTCTACATTTCGTATAACGTATTTGAGGACTTTTTCCGATTTAAGTTGATGATGCTGAATCTTTAGCACGTTATCAGCCTTAATGCCAGACACCAATTTACTATGCGTTTCCTCATCAGGACACCTTATTTTGATCGTCTCTGCTCTGCCTGTGTGTACAGTAATTTGGTTAATCGCCACATGCTTTTGAATCTCGCCCAGGATTTGCTTGATTGGCTGACCGTGAGTACGTATTATGATTGGCGGAATATAGGAGCTGCTCTTGGTATTTGGCTTTTCAACATTTTTTCGCTGTTCGGACTTGCTTTCTCGAAAAGCAACAGCGATTGTATCATTTATATCAACAACATCCTTAATGTTGTCAATTTTCAACCCTTTTTTAGCCTTTTTAGATTTTGCAGGTATCCATTTATCCGTATCATTGTATAGCCGTTTGCGATTTGTACTAATCGGGTCTTTGCCATCGTTATCATTACCCCCTGAGCCGGAGGGGATAATTTCCATAGCCTGAGGATTCACACTCTCTGTTTCGCAAGAGTCTCTTCGATAGTCAGAAGTTACACCAGTAGGCTGATTACCTTTCATTAACAGAGCAGAGAATTGATATTTGAGGAACTGCTCCAACTTATTAAAGTTCTTGTTGGCTTCATTACGTGCTGCAGATATTTCAGCATTCATATTAGCAATTTTATCGTGGATTTCAGTTATGTTCCCTTTTAGTGACTCGACTTTTCCTTGTAAATTATCATATTTAGTGCACATTTCTTGGCGCATAACCTCTAGCTTATCCTTAATTATAGCATCAAAAGCTTCGAATCTGTAATCTTTACAGGCATCTTTATATATCTCGCCATACGTATATTTACCATCACTTGTTTTTTGGCTTGCAATGCCACTTAACGCTTTGCCTGAGTCTGGCATTATGATAAAATATAAAATAATAAGTAAAGAATAGTCAGACTGCTATCCCTGAAAAGGGCTTTTCCAGAATAAGATCTGTAGAAAAAACAGCTTTAAAGAATAGGATATAAAAAACCGCTGACCTTAAAAGAGTGTGCCTTCAATTATCATTCCTTCTCCAATCTATACCATCTATGAGTAGGATACCATCTATGAGTAGCTCGAACCCGTGATCTGACGTTATGGGGAGACAATCGACAATCGACAATCGAACAGTGAAGTGTACATTTGTTAGGATGGGACGAAAGCAGCGCTCATCCAACCAGAATAAAAACCAAATGAAATACACTGAGGTAGTCAAGAAGCCTAACCAACCCAAGCGGTCTTCCATATTATACAAAAAAGAAAATAAGATTGACGATTGTCTGAAACAAAAAAAAACAAACGAAATAAAAAAATACAAGGAAAAAATAAGATTATCACATCTTCCAGTAGTCTGGGAAAAAGACGTTGCTAATATCTTCAAAATTGATGTCAAGAACGTGCCTCGGTTTACGATACTTCGTATGCCAGTTCATATTCATTGAGTTCTCCAGTATCCCTTTCACAAGCTTATTGTCGTGATTCTTCATCTTCTGTATCATAATCAAAAGGAGATCCTGTATAAACATTCCGATATGGGTCATGTTTAAATCCATGTGGATGGATTGGTTTATCACCGTCCTTCTGTCCAGCTGGGCAATGATCCTCAGGGTAACATTCTGGAATGACTGTAGTTCACTTCATCTGCTTTTACAGATAGTCGCCCACGCAGGCATGCCATAGAGGAGTATGGTCCGGATAATCGATTTGTACAGAAGTAGCTTGTTGTCAATGCTGAGAGCGCTGTTGCGACCCATAAGAGCTATGATACTGTACTTAGCCCTCTTCGCTTTGTTCAGAGCATAGGACATATGCTGGTTCCATGAGAATCTTGAGACAATGATAATTCCCAGGTACTTGTAGTTGTCCACCCAGTTCAGTTTCTTATTGAACAGAACAAGAGAATCTGGGGGATGCTTGAGCTTCCTATTGAGGTACAAAGCCTTGCACTTTCCGACGTTAAGGTTCAACTTCCAGCAGTTAAACCAGTCTTCGAACTGCTTCAAGGCGCACTGCAGCCGAGTGATAACGTGAGTCGGCTGGTGTGCCCATGTCATAATGGCAGTGTCATCCGCATAAAAATACAGATTACAATTATCGGGTTTTGGGAAATCATGTACAAAGTAATTAAATAGCACAGGCCCGAGGACAAAACCCTGAGGGACACCGGCCTTTACAACACGGGGTGTGGAAAGATTTTCTCCAACTTTGGCTTGATAGGATCTGCCGTCAAGAAAGGATTTCACCATCAAAATCAAATCGGCAGGAAACCCGTCTCTGATCATTTTGTAGACAAGGCCCTCATGCCACACTTGGTCAAAAGCCTTACTGACATCGAGAAATACCACTTCAGGATAATTCTCTTTTATTCTTTGCTTTGATAAAGGGTAATCTCTATCCGAAACGTCAGTTATGAGGAGATCAACCATCAACGAATTTATATAGGAGTGTATGTGGATGATTGTGTAGTACTTGGTGACTCATCAAATGAAATAGATCAATTGGTTGATAAGCTCATCCAGCAAAATATAAAAATAAAAATGTCTACAGATAGCGATAAGTTCCTTGGAATAAGAATAAAGCAACATCATTGGGGCTACTCTATTGATCAAACTGACTAGATTAATGAAATTTTATTGAAATTTGGAACAATGGAAAGTAAACCAGTTAAAACCCTGGAACCGTGGGACAAAACTTGGATGAATTTGAAAATTCTGACAAAATAGTATTATCAAGAATTGATTGGAAGCTTTGGATATCTTGATGTAGCCAGAAGACCCGATATTTCTTTTACTGTCAGCAAACTATCACAATACCTAAAAGATCCAAGAGATATTCATTTGGTGGCAGCTAAAAGGGTACTGAGATATCTTAATGGAACGAAAGAAAAGAAACTCATCTTCAATGACATTCCAGGAAATTTAAAATATTTTGTGATGCTAGTTGGGGTACATCGTTCGTTAAATGGTTTCTTTGTGAAGTTAGGGGAATCGGTTATCAGTTGCCGATCCAGCAAAAAAAAACTTGTGGCTATGTCGACAATGGAAGCGGACTTGATCAGTGCTTCAGAGGCCATAATTGAAGGCATTTGGTTCAAGAATTTCTTGAGTGAGCTAGGTTTCGACACGTTGGTTGCACAACCTATATCAATATGGAGTGACAGCAAGTCAGCCATTGACTAGATTGACAGCCGGAAGACATCTCGTAAAAATTGGCATTTTGACTGTCGAAATTATTTTGTGAGAGACGAGGTTCAAGTGGGACACTTTGAAATAAAGCATGTGGCTTCGAAAGATTTTGAAGCAGACATTTTAACAAAAGATGTTCCTGGTGAACTATTGAATAAACACTTAAATAATATTAAATTAACTTTTACTTCAGTTCGTTATACTGTCAGAACGAAAAAAGGGTGATTTGTTGGGATAGTTCGTTGGGATAGCAGTATTGTTAAGTTTGTTTTGTTAAGAGATTAAGTTTTATCGTATTAAGTTTTGTAGTGTCAAGAGATGGCGTTACTTATGTAAGAGTTTTTAAGTGCCCCCCCCTCCACTGTTGTTAAAAATAGAAGCATTATAAGTTGTGTTCTAATGAAAGCAAGGTGCTCTTGGAAGGCCTTGTGTTATGTCAACAGGAATGTAACTCAATAGTATTCTTGTTTATAGTGTTTTGACTCTTATTGAATTAATTAAATATTTTCCAGTTTTTCTGCTTGTTGCAAGTATTTTTTAGTCACCATTTACATTGAAAGAGCGATCCACAACAGTAATTATATACTCAACCCAAGCTGCCATTGCACCTAAACGGTTTTACGCCGTTCAATGGTTCTAAACAGACAAATCGTCTGAAAATTTGTTAAAGCTCAAGTATGACACGTATATCTCTTTGCCTCCATGAAAGAGACCACCCTATGTGCACTTATACTCATTTCCTGCTCATTGTTACTAAGTTTTGGAAATGAATGTTCTGTGTTTCAGTTATGTCGTGAACTGTCAACCGAGTGAAGGTACTGCTGTCACTTTTCCACTTTTTTTCAATAGTCTGCTAAGTGTCACGGATTAGAGAGTATTGCCCAGTGGAAAACCTAAATACTAAGACAGACAACACAGTATAGCTTTTGGCTTAGATAATTTATTTAACATTAAATAAAAGATGAAAATCACAAAAGATTAACTATATTAGATGAGCTACGATCTTGCTTACGCACAAGAAACACATGAGGACGTTGCTTTGACCGGAAGTAGGAATAAATTCCCGTTTCAGAAAATTTATAAAAGAGTATCAAGATTACAAAAAAATACGGGCATCGCACTAACAATAAAACTAGCAATGACAAAACTTATACATCAACGATGCCTTGCCCAACCTAAGGAACGAGCCTTAGATTTACAATTAACTAGCTTATAGAGAAAGTCAATCTCGCTCGCCCCCCTCTTATGGCGATGAGAATTTTGCAACTGAACTGGACATTTTGCAAAACACCCGACTCACAGTTTAAAATCTAAAAGGCTAATGAAGCCCCGATAAGAACTGCAAGGAGATGCAGTCACAATACTATTAACGTTTTATGATAACAAAAGTCAATTAACTAGAGGCGGTAAAAACAGTGGAAGTAACCTGGTGCCTATCGCAAAAGAAGGAAACTTGGGCGCTTGTGATACGGCCGGAGTTTCCCTGCACGCAGGCTAGTTGCTACTCCCACTGCACCGTTCGGAAATGGCGATGCACTCGCGTTTATTTCTTGACTCGAAGCCGTTGATAACTTAAGTAGGGCAATAGGGCGCCCAATCCATTTTGCCCAAAGACTTCTTTCGTCCATGGGGTGATCTACACACAGGATCCTTTCGGTATCACGATGGTGATCCACACATAGAAAAAATTTTTAAAACTGACAGTTCTTAGAAATTATCCGTTATTTGAAATCTTTAAAAATGAGCACTAAAAGGAGATGATAGAAAGTTAGCAAACTAATGAGATAAAGTGTAAAGGTGACAGATAACACAAGCAGTCCCTTCACTCGGGCAACAGATCATGACAACTGATAACAAAGCATACATCAATTCCACTCTGCAAATCAAAAAGCATATTTTCTTATGCTATATAATATTCATTCAAAGGTGTAGCCTGCAACTCTGTAAAATCACGAAGATCATAGTGGGGGGACTTTTTTATGTTTGGACAATGATTTACCTTTTAACTACTCTGACGAAAATTCGCGGCGAGGTGGGGATTCCTGGACTCTATTCTTCAACGACAGCCATTGGCACTTTCCTCAATGTTACGAGGAATGCCTCTTGTTTTTTTTATATAATGACTGTCGGACAGGAAATGTAGAGCTTGTGTAGCCGTGGTAGGCCCTTTCGCAAGTGTTCCAAGGGAGGATACCCTGTCCCCCTCCTGGGCGATATTAAATGGATCACTCGACTCCTTCTGGCTGCATTGTGTATTGTTTTTTGGAAGACTACCCTGCCCAAAAAACACCTCTTTTGGTAGCCGTGAATTTCCACGTTCTATTTGCCTAGCCAGGCTTTAATAAATGCAGCTTTTCTTTCCTGCACAAAAACCCTGAAATTATTAATTTTAACAGAAACCCTACACAAAAACCCTGAAACAGAAACCTAAAAGTTATTAATTAAAAAATAAAAAGCAAATAAATAATAAATATTAAATTAATAAATAAAATCCAAATAAAAAGCTGACGTTTCGCATAGAGACTATCCTTTATCATAAATTTAGGATAATTCTCTAATATTCTTTGGTTTTAGAGAATCATCCTTTTTGCTCTATCCGAAACATCAGCTTTTTATTTTGATTTTATTTATTAATTTAAAATTTTTATTTTCTATTAATTATTATTTATTTGCTTTTTATTTTGTAATTAGTAACTTTCTTTCACTTTAGGAATGTTTGAGGTTTGCTTTTGGCGCTGACAACTTCCTTTTCTGAAATGAAATAATATTTTTCTTCAGACCCTTGCTTTCTCGTTCAATTCCTTTGTTCCAATCATTTTGGCTGCTTTTTCGAAATTCTATATGTAATTGTTTATTTCTACAGAAGAGACGCCATTGGCGAGTATTGCGCTACATTGGGCCGCTTGTTTAACATTACTTTTTGGCATATTCATGCTCGTTAATAGAGCAATGATTAAGTATTTAATGATACCTCAATCAAGCCGGCCTCAGCTATTTGGTACAATGTTAAGAGTTTTCACAAAAACTACTAAATAATAATTTTTATTAGACTTAAAATGTTTATTGTAGATTGTGGTAAATTCCATTCCTTTTTATAACGGATTTTTAAATCGGAATTTTTTTTAAATTAAGTTCTTTCCATTTTTACAAGCAAGACAGCTGTTTTATTAAAAAGATTTGTTTTGTTTCTTCGCGCATTGTGCGCGTTTTGGAATTTAAAAATGGGTTGCTATGCATTTTCTCAAAGAGTTGACAGTTTTTTAATTGCTCACATAGGAGTTAGTTGGGCAGAGGAATGGGAAGATCACGGTCATGTCTTGTAGTGGCTCCTCGATTCTCATAGTTTTCCACTTGCTATTTTTGGTACATCATTCCTTAAACCATTTAGCCGTTGTTGCTTTGTTTGATGTAGGAGCTGTCCAGATTAGAAACTGAGCTTTTCTTCTTTGGAGATGTCAACAAACGCATCAGTCGACGTAGCTTCGAAGTACACTACCTATCGTTGTGTGTTTTAGAACCGTAATAATGAATTCCCTACCGGGTTGGATGACAGTATCTTTTGATGATTTACTTCTTGCTTGGCACCGCAATGGAGCTGGTACTTCCCTCGTTGTGGCAGGCAGCAAGTTACTTAAAAATCAAAAGTTTACTGTGACCGACGACTTGTGTGCCTCATGCATTCAATTAAGCGACGATCCGTTGTTTTGACTCGATTCTCATAGCACCAATGGTAATGAAATTCTGTATTTTTCTTATCGTCCCTGGGTTTGGGACCGCCAGAATTTTGGTTTTTACTTTGATATTCTATGTTCCGTCCTCTGCCTCTGGTGTCATATATTTTTTTATTTACCGAACTGTTTGAACTTTGGTCTTGATTAATCTATTTAAAGTTTTCTTTTATCAGATCTTAACAAGTTTGTTTTCTTGGAATTTCTTGGCACCAGTTTTTATTTTTTACTTTAAGTGATACCTTGTGTTACTGAAACTTTACGTTTTTCTTTACCTTTACTAAGTAAGGGCTCCTTGTTTAGTAGTTTGTAGTTTCACCTCTACCTTTACTCTTCGTTTCCCCCCCTCCTCTGGTCCCACGATTTTTTGCGTTTGTTTCCTTGTGTTTGTCTCGCCCTTCCCTTTCATTCCATTCGTTTCCTACCCTTCTCCTCTTATTTAGTAAAATTTTTATTCTTTCAGCCATTGTGTAGTGAGCCTTGGCTCTATTTTTCTTTTTCTGTAAATTTGTTTTTTACTACAAATTCTCAATCCTTTTACTTTCTTTTTGCACCTAATATTACCTGCTTCTTTCTATTCCTATTATTTTAACTTCGTTAGTTCCTTGCCATATATCTGGATACTTGAAAGCATGCCCAGTTACTCCAGTCGACCGTTATTGGTGTTGGTTGCGGACCTGGAACTTGGCACGCAATTATTCCGCTATGGATAAATATATATAAATGCCTCGTTGCAATTCTTTTTACTTATCCATTCAACCTTATTAATTTATTCCTGTCCTTTTTGGAACGTGTATAATTATGATGTTATTCTGTTTTTCACTCTTTTCTTCCTTTATCTTATTGCAGGTTCCTGTCTGATTCTTTTAGGCATTATTGGTGAACCAGGGAATCAGCTGGTTTGCATCCACTGAGGTCATCCACCATCATCCTCTATTTTTGTTTCCAATTGGGATTGTTGAAGACCGCCTTTCTATTTAGAATGAACTTTATTGTCACTATCTCACGATTTTGAAGAACCTACTCATGCACCATCTCAGACGGCGATCCGAATTTTATTTTTTTGCCAACCCATCTCAACAGATTGTTCTGTCCTCATTAAGATTGTAGCATCTTCCACCTTTATTATTTCAAACCATTGTTCCTTTTCACTCTAGCATAATTTTCTCTGTGCAGCAATAAATATCTATTTCAACGATTGGATAAATCGTCTGCCTTGTATTTCATTTCTTTTCCCGTAGGACAGTAAAAATTGATAATCAGTTAAGAGGGCTCTACCAGTAATATTAATCTTAACTTTGAACTTTAATCATAGTTTCTTTGCCCCACCCTTAAAACCCATTTGAACTTCCTTTCAAGCGAAAGTGTCTAATCATGAAATCTTTCTTTACATTTTATAGATGGGGGGGGGGGGGGTATTTTTTTTATTTTGGCTATGTGCTGAACGTGCTAGCTCTGTCAGCACATTATAGTACGTTATTTTTCCTATCAAAATTGATATTGCTTTGTGTATGTACCCATTTCCAGGGCCTTAAGGATTTTTGCTTTTCGAGGCAATTTTTTCTCTCTTCTTGGGGACAACATCCTTTGATTAAGTTTTTTCTCCCCCCATATATAGTTCACTTTTGAAACTGAAGTTAACAAATCTATCCCTATCCTTGATGTTCTCATCACTAATGACCCCCCACCCACCGTTTCTCTTTCTCTGTCTACGAAAAACCCAGCACGTCCTCTAAATTAATCCATTGTACTTCATCACACCATTCTACCCATAAACATGCCTCCGTCCACTTCTTTGTTGATGATGCACTTAAACTGCCCCTCTGTCTTCTCCCGTTTAACTAATTTCCTTTCTTCGTTTGGTCTCCAATTTCCTTTTGTTTTCCCACCCTCTGTTTATGTACCTTAAACCCTCCCACCCGTTCTAAAACCAGTAACTTTTCCTGTTCTGGAGTATATCGTTTTAAATGCGGATTTTGTGGCAAGTTTTATATTGGTTTGTCATCTCGCAACTTCACTGTCCGTTTTAAAGAGCATATGGCTTCCTACCAAAAGAAAGATGACAAATCCCATTATGCTAACCACCTCGCTATTACTGGACACACACCAAAGAAACAAGAGGAAATGGTATCCATTCTCCAGTATTGTAAAGACCCATTCAAAACTGCAATTCTGGAATTTATAGAAATCTTTAAAGCCAAGAACTCTTCACCGCATCATCTCTTTAAATATCAAACCAATTTCGACATATTTCCTATTCTTAATTCTGTATCAGATTTACTGTAGTTTTCTATTAGTTTGTTTATCGTTTGCTTTTTGTTTTATACATCAATTCTTCTTGATTAATTTATATTAGTTTGTTCTTTGTTAACCATTATTTATTTATTTTTTTTTGTTTTCATCCAGTTATTGTGTTTCCCTCCCCTTATTGTAGCAATTTCTTGACCCTTAATTGTAAACATTCTCTTACCCTGTACATTTTAGCTTCTACCTTTTCCAGTAATTGGACCTAGACTGTATTACTCATTGAACTTGTCATGCCATACATTGCATTTTATCCAATCATATGTATTCCATTGTACCATATTTCTGTATAAAAGGGCGTGAAGCCTCTACTGTGTATCAGGAACGTGCCTCGGTTTACGATACTTCGTATGCCAGTTCATATTCATTGAGTTCTCCACTATCCCTTTCACAAGCTTACTGTCGTGAGTCTTCATCTTCTGTATCATAATCAAAAGGAGATCCTGTATAAACTTACCGATATGGGCCATGTTTAAATCGAGGTGGATGGATTGGTTTTTCACCATCCTTCTGTCCAGCTGGGCAATGGTCCTCAGGGTAACATTCTGGAATGACTGTAGTTCACTCCATCTGGTTTTACAGATAGTCGCCCACGCAGGCATGCCATAGAGGAGTATGGTCCGGATAATCGATTTGTACAGAAGTAGCTTGTTGTCAATGCTGAGAGCGCTGTTGCGACCCATAAGGGCTATGACACTGTACTTAGCCCTCTTCGCTTTGTTCAGAGCATAGGACATATGCTGGTTCCATGAGAGTCTTGAGTCAATGACAACTCCCAGGTACTTGTATCTGGGGGATGCTTGAGCTTCCTATTGAGGTACAAAGCCTTGCACTTTCCGACGTTAAGGTTCAACTTCCAGGAGTTAAACCAGTCATCGAACTGCTTCAAGGCGCACTGCAGCCGAGTGATAACGGGAGCCGGCTAGTGTGCCCATGTCATAATGGCAGTGGTCAAAAGCTTTAATGACATCGAGAAATACCACCCCACAGTACCTGGATAGGTTCAGTGGGGTGCTCAGGTCTTCAACAAGCCTCCATATCTGCACAGGACAAGAGTGGGCAGCACCAAAGACAAACTGCTCTTCCCGTAAAAGGTCATTTACTAGACAGTGATCTAGGTATTTGACGAGGATCATTCTCTCCAACACCTTGGACATCGAGGGTAGCATATGAATTTTGAAGATATTAGCAACGTCTCTTTCCGAGACTACTGGAAGATGTGATAATCTTATCTTTCCTTGTATTTTTTATTTCGTTTGTTTTTTTGTTTCAGACAATCGTCAATTTTATTTTCTTTTTTGTATAATATGGAAGACTGCTTGGGTTGGTTAGGCTTCTTGACTACCTCAGTGTATTTCATTTGGAGTTTATTCTGGTTAGATGAGCTTTGTGAAAGCGCTGCTTTCGTCCCATCCTAACAAATGTACAGTTCACTGTTCGATTGTCGATTGTCGATACTGTGTATCAGTGTATTTCATTTGGAGTTTTTTCTGGTTGGATGAGCTTGTGAAAGCGCTGCTTTCGTCCCATCCTAACAAATGTACACTTCACGGTTCGATTGTCGATTGTCTACTGTGTATCCTTGTTAAAGCCGTGAATAAATGGCGAAACTTCGAGGGTGGGCTGAAAAGTAATGCCTCCATGGCTTTAACTTTTTGTATCTGATACTCACATTTCTTCTCTATGCAATGCACTATTCAATTTTCGACATAGTCCCCATGCCTTTCCACGCATTGTACCAACGCGTGACTAGTCGGGTTAACCCGTCGGAGAGGAATTCCGGGGATGTCGTCGAAACGAGGATTGAATGGCAGCTTTGGATCCTCTTCTGCAGCACGATAACGTCCGTCCGCACACGATCGCCACACATCAGAGGGGGTTGCAGCGCCTACAGTTCAAAGATGAAAAACTGCAGTTCAAAAATGAAAGACTTTACACCTTGCGACTTTCACCACTTCCCACAGAGGAAAGAGTACCTTAAGGGGCATGCGTTGCGTCATGACGACGACATGAAACCTGCCGTTCGGTCTTGGTGTCGACAACAACCCCGGAATTCCCCTCCGACGGGTTCACCCGACTAGTCACGCGTTAGTACAATGCGTGGAAAGGGAAGGGGACTGTCAAAAAGTGAATAGTGTATTACATAGAGGAGAAATGTGAGTATCAGATACAAAAAGAATTTTGAAAATCGGTTAAAAAATAAAAAAGTTACAGTCATGGAGGCATTACTTTTCAGCCCATCCTCGTAGTCAGAAACTCTTTCTCCCTTTATTGTATTGCAAAGTCTCGACCAATTTCATTGCTAGAAGCAATATTAACGACTCACTATTTAGTGATTAATGATATTAGTTATATCTATACCCAAGAAGTTCCAATCATTTGAATGGATACGGGACATATGTGAGAGAACGGATTTGCCTGGGACGCCTTTGTTTGCCGCGTTTTCTCAGCCAATACAAATGTCCTATTGGCCACCCACCAAGGGTACGCTGATGAGCCTGGTGTCAGATTTCGTTGCTATAATTGCGGTAAGGCCAATATGCGCAAACGCGACTGTGATTGTCGTTTTCAGGGAGAGCCATTATCCCAAGAACATTATTTGTACATCCATTTAAGGCAGTGTGGGCGAAATTGTTTCCTCAGAAATTTTTATTCCCGGCTCCCCTTTTCTCCCTCATTTTCTCTTAATTTACTAAATAAATAAGGCAAGGAACAAGTAATGATATGGTAGTATGATTTTATTACGCCATTGTCGGAGGCTAAGCATCTACAAGTTGTTAAGCTGGCTAGGCCAGGTAAGCATCAAGTAGATGTCAGGTGTATCAGCAAATGGGAAATTTAAATACACTAGAAAGAAGTTGATTGGGTGTGTAAAGCGCGGACCTTATAGAGATCTGGTTGGTATCATCCGCTTATTGATCGTGCGTAATGCCGAAACGCGTTAGGCATAAATAAAATCATACTATATCATTACATGTTCCTTGCCATATTTATTTAGACATTATGATACTCGACGAAGCTCAACCCATGGACTTAATTTACTATTCATCTCTCTTACTATAGTCTTTGAGCTGGCTAGCCGTGGTTCTGGAGGGCTCACCCAGCACTCATACTGCTTCCTTATGGCGGTTAGACAATCCTAAGGGATTGCTGGAATGGAGAGTCGTGAGCAACGATGTGATTGTACTTTACGATTTTTACTAGAAAATCTTGTCTGGCTCATTGATAAGCATAACTTTTTAATGTTTATTGATTTATCAGGCAAATGCGATAGGAAAAATTTTTTATAATTTTTATTTTTTTACGCGAGGGGGAAGTTGTCATGGGAAACTCTGTGAAAGCACAACGATCTTAGTGGAGGGATCTTTTTTTCTGTTTGGGCAATGATTTACATTTTAACTCCTCTGAGGATCACTCGCAGCATGGTGGGGATTCATGGAGTCTCTTCTTCAACCACAGCCATTGGCGCTTTTCAATGTAATGAGGAATGCCTCTTGTTTTTTTTATTTAATGACTGTCGCACAGGAAATTGTAAGGGTCCTGTTAACTTCACCTTAATTATCATGTCCAATAGATTGGAAAATGACTGCGCCACCCAATTACTATCGGGAAAATGTTAATAAACTAACTACCAATTAATCTTGAAACCAACTGCCATTTCTTCCATAATAGGTCCGTGCCTGGAGGGCTGAGAAGGAAAGAGGAACTCAAAGTTTTAATTGTAACAATAACAAGAAAATTTATTCATATTAAAATAATGAGTTATGAGTTGGCACTAATTACCATGACTAATTTAATTATGTTCCAGTAAATATGAAACTGAACCATAATGTAATTAACAAAGTATAACCAATGAGAATTTATAAAAAAGAAAATGCTTGTCATGGCCAGGGAACATATAGATTACATGTACTCTTCTTATCGAGTCAAATGGTCTTGCTTCTTATGAATCTGGGCTGCCAGAGATCTTCTTTGGCTCACGAGGAGTCTTCGATCATGTTTGCATTATTTTATGGGGAAATACTTACTGAATCTTATGGGATAACTGTCATTATTTGAGTTGGGTGACAACTATATGATATCTAACATTAAAAAGCCTCAGTTTCGAGAAAAATTAAAATTATAACCATGAAAAAAGAAAATAACAGAATTGAACCAAAAGTATTTTGGTGTTCACTCTACATGATGTAGAGGGCAGGATTGGAGAAAGCTGCTAGTATCCTAGACAGTGCAGAATCTAGGAGAACACTGAATCTCAGAAAAATACAAGTTCCCTCGTTCGAGTTGTGGTTTGGAAATTGACCAATCTGCGATTGACTATGATGTCAAAGGTCCGGAATCTGGGGGTCAAATGTAAGGTTAAAAATGAAGCAAAAAGACCGTTTCTGGAATCCTGACTAGGCACCAATTCATCTCACAACCACCTGCTAGAGATTGACAACTTGCCTTCTGCTGCTCTTAATTGTCGTTGGGGGTAAACTTTCCTCCTTGGATGACCCCTGCGATCCACTTTTTCTTTCCAAGCTGATTAGTTTCCATAAACAGTCATAATTTTCATAGGCTTCCATCTGCCAGAACCGAGGTTCTAATCCAATGGTTCATCCCACGAGAGCCTGTCATCGTTGTTTGGAGAAAGGGGAAAGAAAGATAAAAACCATTCCGAAATTAGGCAGTAAACAAACTTGAAAAGAGAGGGGGACATTCCTTCAAAAAGAAGAGATTCTAAACTTCTAACAAATTTATTTATCCAGTTTTAGAAATTTAATAAAAGAGGGATAAATTCTATACTGTAACTTGTTTTAGTTCAAAAATGTTCAAATAAACAATTCAGTGATTTTAATAAAGCAAAAATATTAATATAAATTATTATTTGGAATTCCATTCTCATATGAACAATTATGATTACAAAACTGGAACATCACAAAATGTAGAGTTTGTGTAGCCATAGTAGGCCTTTTGCAAGTGTTTCAAGGGAGGTTACTGTGTCCCTCTCCTAGGCTGATATTAAAGGGATCACCCGTTCTGTTTGGAACAAATTTTAAAGTCATTATCGCATGATTTTTAAGAACCTACTCGTGCACCATCTCCTTTGCAATCCGGATTTTATTTTTTTGCCGACCTGTCTCAACCGATTATTCTCTCCTCATTCAGGCTGTAGCGTCTTCCACCTTTCCAACCATTGTTCCTTTTCACTCGACCATAATTTTCTCTGTGCAACAATAAATATCAATTCCGATTGGATGAGTCATCTGCCTTGTTATTCATTTCTTTTCCCATAGGATAATAGGAAAAATTGATAATTACTTAAGAAGGCTCTATTTTCAGGGGAACCAGTAATAATAATCATTATATTAAACTTTAATGGTAGTTTAGTTGCTCCACCCTTGAAAAATATTTGACCTTCCTTTTGAAACGAAAGTGTATAATCATTAAGTCTTTTTTTACATTTAAAGATTGAGGGGTTATTTTGTTTATTTTGGCCTTAGGCTGACTGTGCCAGTTCCACCAGCACGTTACCGTATGTTTTTTTTTCAATTGAAATTGATATTAATTTGATTGTGTACCCATTTCAAGGGCCTTAACGATTTTCGCAATTTTTTCTCTTTTTTATTGGGGACAACTTCTTTTGATTTGAGTGAGAATATTGTACTACAGATTTAATATTTTTCGTCTCTTTTCACTGTTTCTGCTGTTCATCGTTTGGATTCTCTTGTCTTCTTGTACCGCTGAGTTGAGGTGATTAGTTTAATCCTATTAGTTAAATCTATAACCATAGAGTTCAAATCGTTTGAATGCTTACGGGTGACATATGAGAAAGAACGGCGATCCCTGGCACGCTTTGGTTTGCCGCGTTTTTCATCCAATGAAAACATCCTATGACTCTACTTCTATTGGTCCTCTACATCTATTGCTCCTCTACTTCGATTCCTGCTCTACTTCGATTTCTCCTTTACTTCGATTCCTGCTCTACTACGATGACTACTCTACATCTATTGCTCTTCTACTTCGATTGTTCCTCTACTTCGATTGGCTTTCTACATGAATCGGCTAACCAAGGGCATGCTGATGAGCCTGGCATCAGATTTCGATGCAGTAATTGCAGTAAGCTCAATGTGCGCAAACGCGACTGTGATTGTCGTTTTCAGGGAGAGACATTATCTCAAGAACGTTAAATGTACATCCATTTAAGGCAGTGTGGGTGGAATTGTTTAATCGGAAATTTTTTTCCGACACTCCTTTTCACCCTCATTTCCTCTTAATATACTATCAAACTCTCTTACTATCTTCTTTGAGCTGGGTAGCCGAGGGTCTGGAGGGCTCACCCGGCAGTCATGCTGCTTCCTTATGGCGGTTACACAATCCTAAGGGCTTGCTGAAATGGCGTGTCGTGTGCAACGATGTGATTGTTCTTTACTATTCTTACTAGAAAATCTGGTCTGGTTCATTAGTGACAGTAACCTTTTAATATATGTTGATTTATCAAGCAAATGGGATAGAAAAAAATTGTTTCCAATTGGGATTGCTGAAGACTGCCTTTTTGTATGGAAGGAACTTAATTGTCACAATCGTACGGTTTTGAAAAACCTACTCGTGCACCATTTCCGACGGCGAACCTGATTTTAATTTTTTGACGACCAGTCTCAACATATTGTTCTATCCTCATTCATATTGTAGGATATTCCATCTTTATTATTTCAAACCATTGTTCCTTTTTACTCTAGCATAATTTTCTCTGTGCATCAATAAATATTAATTTTGATTGGATGAGTCGTCTGCCGTTTATTTCATTTCTTTTCCCATAGGACAGTAAAAACAGATAATGAGTTAAGTGGGCTCTACTTTCACGGGAACCAGTAATATTTTTTTGTTTATATATTATAATCCAATACGTCCATCTAGGATCTGTATGGCCAGAAGCCGACGAGTTGGGTCACTGGATGGACCTGGATTAACAACTATTGTATGATGGTCGCAGCAGCCGGGGGGGGGGGTCAACATTATGTCTCACTGGTGGTTGCCCATCCAGTGAATCAGTGAATAGGCGTGCCTGGTGTTACCTAATACCTTTGAAGTTGTGTTCCATGAAAGCCCCACCCATTTGACCTTCCTTTCAAGCGAGAGTGTATAATCATTAAATCTTTTTTTACATTTTAAAGATTAGGGGGTTATTTTGGTTATTTTGGCACTAGGCTGAATCTGTCGGTTCCATCAGCACGTTGCAAATGATACATGTCAATTGATATCTATCGAAATGCCACCGAATAAAAGTATGAGTATTGATTATAGAAAACAAAAATTTATCTGGTGTTGGAAACAGCTGAACAATGGGAGATTCATCTACAGCAGGAAATTGTCGACTTACTGAAAAACAATTGTAGTTATTATTTAACTTCGTGACGTTGTTATGTTTACCTACAACTATAAATATAAATCAAAGTTTGTAAAATATAAACAAGGTTCATTTATATAGAAGGAAAAATAACTCCGAAAACACTATTCCACATAATAAATTTTAATGACTCAAAGAAGAGTGTTTGTATGTTTGTTTGTGTGTATTTAATACAAATCTATAGGTTATTCCGATCTTGATGGAACATTGAATACTTGTTCTCCAAAACATGAAGAAAGTCACTGTCTACCTTAGATTTCGAAAAAATAATCTCATGATCAAGAAGTTTACATCAACAAAGGTATCATCACGCAAAAAAGTTTGTGTTTATAAATAAGGTTGACTAAACTATGTAATGAAGATTCGTTCGACTCCCGGGAATTATAAAACAAAACTGATTTGTAACGAAGATAGAATCCCTGTTTTTTGGGCTTTTCTTAGAATTGATAGTTCTTAGAACTAAACATTTTCTTGAAAAAATTTAAAAATGATCAGTAACTGGAGATAATAAAGAGTTAGCAGACTCTTGAGAATGAGTGGAATGGTGAAAAGAATTCTGCCTTTCACTCTTTACTGTACTGATTTCGCTATCACACTGCTGCAACTGGGCAAATGAAAGCGTGAAAAAGCGTGTCAACAGAAGAAACCGGGACTCCTAGATGCCCAAGTATGTTACTGCAGCAACAGATTAACAATAGAGAATAACCCTATTGAGATTATTGAGATTGCAAAACACACGGAAACAAATGTTCTGAATTCAGAACATTAACATATGGCTCTAACTTTATAATGATCCAAACAGACCTTTGAAAGGATTTCAACACGATTCTCGAGAACAATTATTTTTTGATCTTGAGTCTCAAGGGGTCACGGGGGTATATTTCTCCCTAGTGAAAGATTTCTTTACAGCGCGAATGAATGTAATTGAAGTAACACCTTCTGTATCTCACAATTCTGAGCGTGGTATAATACAAGGATCAAATATAGGACCTCTATCTTTCGCTATATATACATCGTCGATATATCAACTTAAATTTAATTTGAAGATATGTAGCTAAGTGGATGATAACTAGCTCTTTATCACGTATAAAGAACAAGAGTATGATATATTCACGAATCAGGTTCAACTTGACTTAACCCAGTTAGATGAATGGTACCGTTCACGAGGCATGAAGGTAAATGCTTCTAAAACATTTGACATTTCTAGGCTTTACATTCGATAATGTTCTCAAGTTTAATATTCAATGTGAAAAATTAATATTACCACTCAAAAGCCGCAATTATCTAATTAAAAGATTACGTACTATCCTGTCTATCAAGGATCATACTGACAAAAATTCTTCCGTTTCCATACTTCACTGTAGTCTTTTGGGCAAGTATATCCGCCAAAAATTTATCGAAAATTAAAGTACTTTACAATGCAATAATAAGAACAGTAATTAACGCATCTCGATTCGATTCAATAACAGCGTTATGCCGTCAATTAAATGTACCAACTCTGGATATGTTCCGTAAAATCAATTTGATCATTGAATTATATAGTGCTCTTAGAAATGTTCATCATCTAGCTTCTTTTATTCACATGAGGATTCTGAAAGCCTCGAATTATCGAGCAACACATAGATACAAAGTCGAACCACCAGGGATTGTATCCACTTTTCTTTCTAAGCATTTTCCATACAATGATATTGCTATTGCTATTTGGAACTCTCTACTTTTATATATTCGCAAAATTGCAATTGAATGTAACTGCGTGAATTGTCAGGCAGCATGCTTCCATTTTAATGGATAAATTTAAAAAAATTTTATAATTATAGATGGGGGTCTGATTTCAAGGGACGGTAGTCTAGTGGTCGAAAGATTAATAACCACGGTTGCACCAGGAGTGGAGGAGTTGGGGCTGGTGGAGGGAGGTGGATTGTTTTTAGACAGGGGTTCAGAAATAGGTGGATAAAGGATTAGAGAGAAAATCGGATTTATAAGGGAATGAAACAGGTCTCGGATTTATTACATTTCTTAGAGTAAAGAACATCAAGGTTTTTGCAAATAAAAGTATAAAATTGTCAATATCCGGGAGAGGCGTGTTGCGTAATGTACTGAAAGAGGCTGCTGCAAATGCTGGAGGAATGGTTGCAAATGATTGGAAGGACGTTATCAGTAGAGTCAGAAACATTGGAATGAATTTGCGACAGTGTAGCAGAGGGTAAGGGACCTAATTGGATGCTGAGGACAGAAACCAAACCTTTGGGGATTGTACTGAGAGTAAAGTAATGGGAAAAGGTTATTCTGTGAGCATGGAGAGTACTTTTCCCTAACAATAAATTGTCCACAAATCAATATAAGAAGCCCACCCACCAGCACCAGTGCTTAAATTATGACAGCGGCCATCCACGCCATTGCAAGGTAACATGCAAGGTAACATGCCTTTAGGCCAGTTAAATCGCATTCATAGAATATGCACTAATCAATCTGACAAGGACCTCTAGGCTAACGTATGAGGCTACCCCAAATCTATCATACGCACTTCTATCTATAAATATGGTAATTCCCGTTCTAAAAACAATCCTAAAACTGCTCCAGCCATGGCAACACGAATGCCAGTTCTCGACCTTCAAACCATGAGGAAGGTCACTGTCTACCTCAGATTTCGAAAAAATTATAATTATTGATAAAAAATCGATATTCATGGTTATAGCAAGGCATTTTAATGAGAAATATCTCATGACTAACAATGCAAGGCAAAGTTTGTGCAACAATAGGTTTATCATCCAAACCCCAATAGTACTAAAAATGTCCTAAGGAAATATCAACATATTATTGACAACTTTCCTTTTCTCCATTCCATTCTACCGGAATCACCAAAAGTTTTAACGAACATCTAATTTTTTAGGATATTCTTGTCCATGCTGCTTTCGCTAAACCACACGCTTCTACTAAGGGCTGTTCTCCTTGCAATGGAAAACGTTGTGGCATTTGCCATTTTCTTAACCTGCCACCTCCATTTCCAGCAGTGCTTCCTCCTTTACTCCCAAGATCAACCAGAACCTGACCTGCACTTCTCACAACCTGATATATGTGTTACATTGCAAAGTATGCCAGAAGCAGTATGTCTGAGAAACGGATAATACCAGACGTACCAGATTCGCTAGACATAAGTTCGACATCCTTAGCAATGCTGATACCCCTGTCGCTAAACACTTTAATTCCCCTGGCCACTCTTTACAGGATGTCAGCCTATATATTCTTCTTCAACTACCTCTTACCCTCATTCCTCTCCAACTTCAGGTAATCTCTAATTTATTGCAGGCTCTTTTGGGCCCTTTCTCTTTCGCTTTTATCAGTTATTTCCTCTTTTTAATGTTCTTTATAATTTTCTTCGTCTATGTTTATTTTATGTCCGATCCCCATACACTTTGATTTCAGTTCAATCTGTGTGTGGTAGCCCCTGTGGGCATTCACCTTTAACCCAGACCTCTTATATCTGGACCTCTATCACTCCTAATCTTTTTTTAAAGTTTCTGTCATTTTCAGTTCTGTGTATGTAATCCTGTTCCATTTCTCTCCCCGCACTCTTATCATCTTGCATTTGTCTTTTCTTTTCCTATCCCAGCATGTCTTTGAATTCAATTCCTGGCCTCCCATATGTTCTCTTCTAGTATTTTAGCAGTTGATAACTGATACAAATAATAAGCAAACCAAACCGTCTAGAATTTCAGCCAATACCGTCTTGCTACTCCATATGCTAACCATATATACTAACTTCTTTCATAACTCCTTTTTCCTTTCATAAAGGATAGTCTCTATTCGAAATGTTAGCTTTTTATTTTGATTTTATTTTTCATTTATTAATTATTAATTTTTTATTTTCTAATGTATAACTATTATTTATTGTATTCCAGGGTTTTTTTGTCTTGTCCTTCTCTCATATACAAGGTCTTTATAATTAAAGTTCCATTTTGACATGGCCATAAAAAAAACCACTGGACCAAAAGCTATAATACTTGGTAATATTATACAAGAGGGCATGGGAAGTCATACCCACCCAAAAAATTATTTCAAAAGGTCACCACCAGCATGGAATGGCGCTCTACTCAATATTCGTATACGAAATTACACACGAAGACACAGGTTAACAAGTCTTTAATCGTTACTAAAATTAGTTACATGTTGAATATGAAAGCCTCCACCATTTACTGAAAGCAGGTTACATCAGATTACTGCGTTCTCAACTATAGTTCTTTACATATCAGGAGGAATGTTGCGCACTTGTCGGCATACCGCATCTTTCAGTTCCACCAAATTCCTGACGTTATCACAATAAACAGTGGCTTTGAGGTAACCCCACAGCCAGAAGTCACAGGGGTTGATATCTGGTGACCGGGATGGCCAAGAAAGGGGGAAGTTTCGGACTATATTCCGTTCATCTGTGAAATGTTGCTGAAGGAACTATTTGACACATGTACCAATATGTGGTGGAGCCCCATCCTGCATAAAAATCGTTGTGTCTAAAATGCCACATTGCTGAAGTTCTGGTATCACAAAACTTCTTAGCATCGACGCCATGCGAGCAGCAGTCACAGTGCATGTCACGAGTCCATCTCTCGACTGCTCTTCATAAAAATACGGTCCAATTATGACATTTGCTGTCATACCACACCACACGGTAACTTTAGGAGAATGCAATGGATTTTGGTTAGAACATGAGGGGGACTGGTGGGCCAAATCCTGCAGTTATGGGTGTTGACATCCCATTCAGGTAAAAATGGGCCTCGTCCATCCATAAAATGTTCCATGGCCAATGCTCGTCCACCTCCATCCGTGCAAGGAATTCAAATGCGAAGGTTTCTCAACGAGGAAGATCGTTAGGTTCAAGTTGTTGGACAAGGTGGATTTTGTATGACTAGTAT
The DNA here is from genome assembly GCA_023313115.1 of Rhysida immarginata. Lineage (NCBI taxonomy): Eukaryota > Metazoa > Arthropoda > Chilopoda > Scolopendromorpha > Scolopendridae > Rhysida > Rhysida immarginata. Next base: position 96,154 of record JAHWFO010089442.1, read on the forward strand.
CGCAGCAATTTACGTACGATCTCGTACACCGCACTCAGTGGTAAGTCCATTCGACGTGCAATAGCATTTACGCTGCACGCCCCTTGTGAGGTTTCCATTTTTGCTTCCTCTACGGCTACTGAAACAGCCTCCACGGTTGCCTCAGAGACAGGTTTCCTTCCTCGGCCAGGTGCTACCGATAAGAAACCTGTGGCTTCAAAATTTGTCATCATCTTCTTCAAACTCTGCAGTGTCATTGGCCCCCGACGTACATGTATTCGTCGAACGGTACGATAATGTTGCAAAGCCTTCCATACATTGCTATTGCATTCATAATAATATTTAACCAGAACGCATGGTCTTGCATGATAACAGGCATCGTCGACTAGTAACAAATGAGGCGTACTGACAACGAGGCTCCCTTTCTTATTTCTGAAAACCAAATGACTTGTGAAGCGCATATGCATAAACCACATTGTTAACCTGTGTCTTCGTGTCTAATTTCGCATACGAATATTGGATAGAGTGCCATTCCATGCTGGTGGTGACCTTTTTTTGGTTGGTATGAAATTCCCCTGCCCTCTTGTATAATATTACCAAGTATTATAGCTTTTGGTCCAGTAGTTTTTTTATGGCCATGTCAAAATGGAACTTTAATTATAAAGACCTTGTATATCCGTCAATTATAATAATAATAATAATAATAATAATAATAATAATAATAATAATGTGTAAAATAAATTTCTTTACTTACAATGTAGTACTTAACTCTTTTCCGTGCTACAGACCAATTCTATTTTTTCGTCCTCTACTTCTTCTGTCAGGTTTGCAGGTGTGAGAGAGAGAGAGAGATAGAGATAGAGTATGGGTTCTTTTCGAAGATTAGCTGGCTGGTTGGATTCTGAGTGAATGCTCCATGTCAGATTCTTCTTGCATTGAAGTCACACTTTACATGGTTATTGCATTGATCACGTGGTTTCTATTTCTTTCCAGAGTCTTCTGGTAGATTCCTTCGAGATCAATATGACTTCTCTTGCTGAATTTTATGACTTTTTTTTTTGGTTTCCAGGACATGGGTCAATAATTTACCCGTATTTTGTTTTGGGTTCTCCACAACGTATTCAATATGGTAGGGTAGGGTTGGGGCAGGTTTTGCTCTCCTTTTCTCACCTGTTTGCATCCAATTGTCGTATGTTTTTATGTCCTGCCAAGTCTTTTCTGTTCTGGGCATTTTTCTTCTTAAAATTTTGCACTGTCTTTCAACTTATCGTTGTTTTGGATTAGTATAGTTCAAAAATTCTGTTTGAAAGTATGTACACGGTTTCATCAATGTTTGACACATGTATATTTTGCTCATTTACCTTAATGTTTATTCATTCTGGTTTTATTTTTTTTACACACTGTTATTGAACTTCACTTGTTCGTGTGTTTGAGCGCAAATTTTGTAATCAATATTTTGCCCACTTCCTAACTATCTACAACTCTGAAACTTTTCCCAACAGCATCTTATCGATAACAATGCATGTTTCAATTGTTAATTATCATTGTTAATTGTCAGATGTAATTGTTGTTAATTTCATCATCAATGCTAGGAATGTTTATGAATAGCCAGCGTAATGTATTGTTGTTAACGCTTAACCGAGATACAAACGTAGCCAATGTAGGCTTCCAAGATCTTTTTTTGGTTTTGTAGTTATCTTATAAACGCTTAATCTTTGTAAATAAAGACTAAAAAGAAAATAGAATAAAATAAAATGTATAAAAAAAAATTTAAAGGACACACTTTCACCTTAAAAAGTGGAGTAAAAAATAAAGTATCTAATTTTAAAAAGAAAAAACTACATAATAAAACATGCGCCACCAAACTTTTACCTTTTTCTCTAATTAGATTTTTTTATTTTTTACTGCACTTTTTAAGGTGAAAGTGTGTGCTTTAAAATTTAGATTTTTGTTGTTTTTTTTGTTTTTTACATTTCATAAAAGCTCTTCTCAAATCTACGTAAATGCAACGATGTGTTTTCTCACTGCATCGGGTTATTGTAAACACCTGTTGTTGTCTGGTCCTTTTTCTTGAATGCATTTTTGTTCGTAGTCGAGATTTTACATTCGCAAAATCTGTTTAAAGGCAAAATTATACCATCAATGGTAACACAAAGAGCCAAAACCGCTTTTCCACAACAAAATATTTATTACGCCTGGATACGTATTTCGGACGCTAGGCGTCCATTTTTCAACAAGACTCTA
>JAHWFO010089442.1:98386-152827 GCA_023313115.1 Rhysida immarginata
ATACGTATCCAGGCGTAATAAATATTTTGTTGTGGAAAAGCGGTTTTAGCTCTTTGTGTTACCATTGATGTTATTTATCCACAGTTAAGGTAATTTGGTTTTTATTTTGTTATATGCAAAATTATACGTTAAACAAAATCTGTTCAAAGGCGACATTTTACGTTCGCGAACTCTACTCAAAGTCGCGATTTTTTCATGTGGTTTTGACTTCTATGGCATGTCCAGCATTCCTTTGGATAATGAAGGCGGTTATTTGTTCCTTTTTTTTCCCTGCTCACGACTTTTGTCTATGTTCCAAATTTTGCTCTTGCTGTTTGCAATGGCGGCTAGAAAACTCTGACTGGAATTCTAACCTTGCAATATTTTGCGATTCGTTTTCTAGTATCAGTACATTTTCATTCATTCATTCATTAAAAAATATTTTAATTATGTTTAATACCTCTACTGACACACTCTTTTCAAAATATTATGGGTCAACATGCGGTTATTATCTGCCAAACTCGTTCAGTACAAGTGCATTCATTTTTATAATCTATCTATATATATAAAGAAGGACGTTTGTGGGTCTGTGGGTCTGTTTGTCTGTATGTTTTTTATACAAATCTACAGTTTTATACCGATCTTGATGAAATTTCGCATACATGACCTTCAAAGCATGAGGAAGGTGACTGTCTACTTCAGATTTCGAAAAAATAATAATTATTGATAAAAAATCGATATTCATGGTTATGGCAGGGCATATTAATGAGAAATATCGCATGGCCAACAATGCAAGACAAAGTTTTTGCAACAATGGTATCAACAAGCAATTCACAAACACTCTGCACGGACCAACAATATGTATCTCATGACCAACAATGCAAATAAAAGTTTGTGCAACAATAGGTATCAACAATGGTTTCAACACGCAATTCACCAATAACAATGAGCTCAAAATGATGATGCAATGATAAAGCAATCCTTTATAAGAATTATAACAATGAACATAAAATGATGATGCAATATGGATAAGTTTCAATTTGTAACAATGCATAGAATTCCTGTTATTCAGGTTTTTCTTAGAAAAGAGAGTTCTTAGTACTTAACAATTTCTTGAAAATCTTTATAAATGATCAGTAGCTGGAGATAATGAAGAGTTAGCAGACTACTGAGAAAGAGTGGAAAGACGACAGAGAAAGCAAACCTTTAGCACCTTGCTGTATTGAGCAAATGGGAAGCAAGTAAATAGAAGAATTGGCGACCGCTAGACTACCCAAAGTGATGAAAGGCCAAATTTTGCTTCAACACAACGAGAGAAGAGTGGAAATTGCAAAAACATCAAGTGTACATCTGAAGTAAGATTACCTGAGTAAGAAATTATTCGAGCGGTCCATCCATTGTGAGCCTTTAAAAAGATTTTTTTCGAATTTTCATTAAGAATTTTCACTGTATTATTTCTAAGCATTTTCATGTGTTTATTTTTAAGATATTGCAAAATTTAATTTAATTTTTTGAGATTGTTCTGTTTACATCCATGTGTAATTATCCCGGGCAACGCCGGGTACCTTTGCTAGTCTTCTATATATATAAAGAAGGATGTTTGTGGGTGGGTCTGTTTGTAGGTTTTTTATACAAATCTACAGTTTTATTCCGATCTTGATAAAATTTCGCATACATGACCTTTAAAGCATGAGGAAGGTCACTGTCTACCTCAGATTTCGGAAAAATAATAAATATCGATAAAAAATTGATATTCATGGTTATGGCAAGGCATATTAATGAGAAATATCTCATGACCAACAATGCAAGGCAAAGTTGGTACAACAATAGGTATCAACAATGGTATCAGCACGCAATTCACAAACACACTGCATGAACCAACAATATATATCTCATGACCAACAATGCAAGGCAAAGTTTGTGCAACAATAGGCCCATTGCGTTCGCATCAACAATGGTATCAACGCGCAATTCACCAATAACAATGAGCACAGAATGATGATGTAATGTTAAAGCAATCTTTCCAAGAATTATAACAATGAACATAAAATGATGATGTAATATGGATAAGTTTCAATTTGTAAAAATGCAATTCAGGCTTTTCTTAGAAAAGAGAGTTCTTAGTACTTAACAATTTCTTGAAAAATCTTTAAAAATGATGAGTAACTGGAGATAATGGAGAGTTAGCAGACTATTAAGAAAGAGTGGAAAGACGACAGTTAGCTCCGTGATGTATTGAGCAAATGGGAAGCAAGTAAATAGAAGAATCGGCGAGCGCTAGACTGCACAAAGTGATGAATGGCCAAGTTTTGCTTCAACACATCGAGAGAAGAGTGGAAATTGCAACAACACTAAGTATACATCTGAGGTAATATTACGTGAGTAAGAAATTATTGGAGAGGTCCAGCCATTGTGAGCCTTCTTTCGAATTTTCATTAAGAATTTTTACTGTATTAATTCTAAGCATTTTCATGGGTTTATTTTTAAGATATTGCAAAATTTAATTTAATTTTTTGAGATTGTTTTGTTTACATCCAAGTGTAATTATCCCGGGCAACGCCGGGTACCTTTGCTAGTAAAAAAATAAAATTTGAGTACTACGTACTGTTTTATTATTTTACCAAAAATAATTATTATAATAATAATAAACACACTGATTTGTAATCTCTATATATATAAAGAAGGATGTTTGTGGGTCTGTCTGTGGGTCTGTACGTTTTTTATACAAATCTACAGTTTTATTCCGATCTTGATAAAATTTCGCATACATGACCTTCAAAGCACGAGGAAGGTCACTGTCTACCTCAGATTTCGGAAAAATAATAAATATCGATAAAAAATCGATATTCATGGTTATGGCAAGGCATTTTAATGAGAAATATCTCATGACCAACAATGCAAGGCAAAGTTTGTACAACAATAGGTATCAACAATGGTATCAACACGCAATTCACAAACGCTCTGCATGAACCAACAATCAATATTTCATGACTAACAATGAAAGGAAAAGATTGTGCAAGTGTAATTATCCCAGGCAACGCCGGGTACCTCTTCTAGTTTCTAATACACGGGAAAAAAAGTGGTGAATTTACTTTCTTTTCCGTGTACAGCATACTATACACAGAATAAATTGGTTTTTATTTTCATGGCTACTGTGTGGTTATTAATTTATTTTTTACCGCTTATTGACTAAATTGTACAGTTGCTTCAATTAATTTTACTTGATGTCACATTCGTTTTAAAAAGCACATATACTGTCAATTTTTAATTCCGCAATATTGCTAAAGACGGGTTGGGTTTTGACTGTTGTGCACCATCTATGTTCTAAATTCCGTAATCCTGGATTTCGGTTTTCCGATGAATATTTCAAACGCGATAAGTTTTTGTCTAATTTTCTTATGTCCTGTACATGATAATTGGATTGGTCGACCTTTGTTTATGTTTGTACCAATTATCAGGTTACATGGTGTATTGTTCTTTTGTATTCATATGCAAACAATACAAGGAGGGTGTTTACAATTTTTCATAGTCATCTTGTGGCTGGTTGAATTTTTGGTTTGAATCTTCTAATCTCTACATAAATTTAACTGTACTGTCTGCTTCCCACGAAAATGCCCCAGCGTTGTTGAAAGTGTTCACTGCGCGGGCTGCAGTCGTGGATGCGTCCCACAGATATAGAATAGATCAGCAATGTCCGTACCTTTCTCATTGGGGCTAGTGAAGCCGACTTAAGTCAGCTGCCGCCATCTTAACGTACTACACGTGTAAGCAGCAAGTACTCGATTCATATGCTTTTTCTTAGAATATTTAATGTTATAAAGTTAATTAAGTAAGTTAGAATACAAGGTACAATGGTGAATACGTGTGTGATGTTTGGTTGTAATTTTTCGTATTCTGTAGTGACCTAAGAAGGCAGCGGAACGTAAGCGAGGCTTCAACGAACACAATGGCATTGCCAATATATTGTGTTCAAGTTCTTTCACGGACATTGACATTTTTTACAACACCTTTATTCACGTTCAAGTTGTTCAAACAATCAACTAAGCAATTGTAACAAAGTGATGGGCTGCTTGTTTTAAAAATGATTGTTTGGATGTGCTTTGTATTGAAGGTGCAAATTTCGCCAGTGAGTATTTTGTTATTATTTCAATCTCGTATTTTAATTATTTTACTACCTTCTTACGATCTTTTATTCCCTAGAGTATGGCTCCTTCTTGAAGGTGATCACCGAGATTGCCGAGATTGCGAACAGTTCATCAAAGCATTCTGCCTTGCCATTGTGCATAATGGTTGCGTGCAGCACTCCATTGTTGATGTTCAAACTAATCTGGAGGCAACCTGCCTTGCAGGGATAGTGAATTTTCATTCCACTACTTAATGGATTACTGAATCGAATTTTCACCCCCCCCCCCACTCACCATCAGGTTGGTATACGCATTTTAAGGGTAGGTAGCTACCCTATTTTTCACTGATCAAGGTCACCACGCAGCTGTTTATAGCCTTTAAGCGATTTTTCGTAAACTCTGATGCACAATAACAGATCGTGCGGGAACTGTTACCCAAAGAAGTGCCTGTGTTCTACAAGGTTAGTGAATTCTGATCCTACCACCGCGTTAGCGTTAAGCTATTTATGGCAAGTGAGTTATGCATATCAAAACTACAATAGCTTCGTTGATTTGCATTAAGCATGGGTTTGTGAAAAATGCTTATTTACAAATAAATTGCACTGATTTTTGAACATTTTTTGCTTTACTTCTTTTGTACTTCTTCACACAATTTTTGTCAAATAGAATAAATTTAAGTAAATTACTAATTTTACATCTTTTCAATACTTTTATACTTTTAGTCATACAAGTTTAGCACCAAGTCTATGGTGCCGCCAATTTTCCAGCATTTTGGCAGTGTCGGATGGAAGAGTTTTCCACGACGCAGAGAACGTCATCAACTTCTATGATGACATCAACGTGTTCGCCCCGACTTTTGATGGACTCGTTGGAGCATTGCAATAAACGCTACATTGATTAGACAACCACGGCTTCCATCTTAACCGGAAAAAGTGTGTGCTCCACCTCCTTGACCTGCTTGGGACATGTAATAGATAAGAATGGTCTGCACAAGTCCATTGACCATATCATAGCCATCCAGAGGACCCCAACAGCTTCGTCTTCCGAGGAACTCCAGCTTTTCCTGGGAAAGGCGACCTACTATAGTGCTTTCATTTTTAACCTGTCCCACCGAGCAAGACGACTTCGAGAAATGCTGGGCCAAGACAAGTTCGTGTGGATCAAGGAAGCGCGAAAAGCCTATGAGGAGTTTGTTGTGTCTTTATCTCTCCCATTGTTTCATCACCTTCGTTGTTCGAGATGAACGCACTCCATCATTGAATTCCATTGCGAATGAATGTAGATGTCTTCATCCTCTGCGACCATAGCGGACGATCGAATGGGAACCTATAGAACATTACCGACAGGTAAATAAACGTAGCGATAGTAATATACGCCTCCCCTCCCTCTTCACTGAGTTCCCAAATACGTAACAAGGTGATGTTAACTTTTTAAAATAAGTTTTTACAGTGTCATTACAATAAACCAAGTTTAAATTTTAAAGAGATTCATTAGGTTTTTACAGTTGTTGGATACACACCTATGTGTGTTTGCTTTTCTAGAGTTTATTTAAAATACAGTAAATAGAGCCAGAGTCACTTTTATTTCTTTTTTTTTGACTTAATTTATATTTATACAATCTCTGACAATTAAGTTCGGTGAATGAGTTCAATCAACAAAATGCAAAACTGATAGAGCCACATTTACTTTATTGTTCTTCGAAATAATCACCCTGGAAGGCAATACACTTAGGGATGGCTTTAAGTTCACGTGTCACATTTGCTTGAATGTCTGGAATGTCCGCAAATCTGTGTCCATTTAAGACCTGTTTCAGGCGTTGGAACAAGAAAAAGTCTGCCGGTGCCACTTCTGGTGAATAAGGTGGATGAGCTACGGATACGACCCAGAAACTGTTGCACGATTACGGTAGTGTTCCTCTTTGATCCATTAACCACAGTTACGCGCGCACGCTACACCTTCAACTGAAGAAACGAGCATCTGCTAAACCTTTGCACGCACAAACGTGACCTGTCTGAACTTGCTTAAACAATGACTGGGCTTGTATTCACATGCTTTGTTACTCGCGTAAAGCTCGCACAGACTTGGGTGTGATGTCATTCACCGAACTTAATTGTCAGAGGTTGTATAATATTCACCAGGTGCTCTTTAATTCTTCATCATAATAGCCTTAAGGGAAACGCTTTGCTAAATTCCCTGGGATTGTGAAGCGCTTTTGATTTTTACAGTGAGGTCATTAACAATGGGCTGATTACTTATACAAGAGGTTTCTACAATTTTAATCGTTTTATATCAAAAGTGGGCATTGATTTTCTCTATGTATATATTTTGCTTGATCCGTCTGTCATGAAGTGAAAATGCATGAGCAACAATATGCGCAGACCAACAATGTATATCTCATGCAAAGCAAAGTTTGTGCCACAATTGGCTATAATAAAAAAATACTTGCGTTAAATTAAAATCAAATTTACCGTTTCCACTGTTGTGGTACCGGTTGTCCGTCGGGCTGTACTGTTAAATGATGCAACAAAAGAAAACAATTACAAATCTCTTTGTTTTTAACAATATAACACCAATTATCATTTCAATTCTACATGTGGGAGATTCGAAAAATAGCTCAATAATTGCTTGATGTGTGTAATAACAATTAGTTATCAGTGTGATTAATGACTCCTATTGAATAGGGCAATAGCTTCGAAGTCATTAACAATCTCGGAAGTCAAAGAAGCCTATGCGAATCCAACGGATTCTGGAAGTCGACAGCATCGATTGCTATGCTATGTTCGTGGTCCAAAATCATTTGAAGATCTTCGAAGAGTTGTTGGTATATTGCAAAATACTTTCCAGGAGGCTTCAGATGCTCTAAGGCTGCTAAAGAGCGATAAAGTATGGCATCGTTGGATGTGATGAGTTAAGCAATAGCTTTCCAGATTTGACAACTCAGACATCTATGTGCGGTCATTCTGGCATATTCCAAGTCTCCAGGAACACACGCGAACTTGGAACAGTTGTGCAGACGCGTTACCAGAAGACCATTAGCATCAATACAAATCAGAATCAACCAACCTTCGAGAGCTGTATCTCACATTAAGAGATTTAAACCAATATCTGACGAACAATGAACGCCGACTCAAAGATTATCCCGGAATGCCTCAATTGCATGAGTTCGCTAATCAAGAATTTGAAGCATTCCAGGATTCAAATTAACTTGTGTCGCTGGAGACCGCATACTTTCAAGCAAGATTCCAAGATTTGGTGAATCAAATTTCGCTCTTAATTGAATAACAGCTGATTGTGTACAATCACATATTAAATGCGGTATGCAATGAGACTCTGTTGTTGGACAGTCCTGGTGAAACCAGTAAATCATTTTTGCTGGAAAAAGTGCTGACGACTGTTCGATTGGAAGGTAAAATTCCCCAGGCAGCGGCAACAAGTGGATTTGCAGTATTTTGGTCGGGCAAACTGCACATTCAATGTTGCTTATTGCCTCTGTCCGGTTGCGCCGGGCACAATAACTATGCAATAAAAAATTACTTACATATTTTCAATGCTACTTTATCGCGTTGGTTACATGGTGTGTTCGACAACCTTGATATTGTGGGTTCGAATACTTCTGAATACACTTTTTAAATCAGAAGCTCTTAGGCTGATAAAGGGCGATGAAGAATGGCACATGCGCGTGAAGAAATTGCTTTCCAGATCTGACAATTCAGACATCTATCTACAGTCATTCTGGCATATTGTAAGTCCCCAGGAACTTAAACGAATATGGAATAGTTGTGCAGACGCGTTGCCAGAAGACCATTAGCATCAATTCAACTCAGAAGCAACCAATCTTCGATTGCTGTATCTCACATTAATAGATTTGGACCAACATCTGGAGAACAAAGAACGCCGACTAAATGATTTCCCAGGGATACCTCAATTGCATCAGTTCGCTGATCGAGAAGTTGAAGCATTCTGGGATTCAAATCCACTGGTGCACTGGAGACTGCATAACTTCGGGCAAGATTTCAAGATTAGTAAATCAAATAAGCTCTAAATGAATAGCAGCTAATAAATGAGACGCCAGAATGTTACGATAAAAATAAGCTAAATGTGGTAAGTAAACAGAAGTGTGGAGGCAGAATAGAATACGAGCTTAAAATCTATCAACAATAAATTTTATTCGTAGAATGTAATGCAATACTTAAATCCATCGGAATTATTCATTCTTTTAATAATGGAATTAATAAGCAAGTAAACTTGTAAATTAAAGCCTTAGATAAGTTATTGATGTACATCTTTTCTAATACAACGCGCAGTGGAAAATAATTTTTATATCTTGTAGGGAAACCTCTTCCGCTACCACAGTAATCCGGGTCCATAATAAATTGAAGCACTAGGATGAAAAACTCTCTTTAGATGGCGTATCACGCTCTCGTAAGTTTCCGTCGAATTTGAAAACGGTGGGTCGCATTCAATGGCCTTTCAAATTCGCTTGTCCTCTGGCAGTCAAAACATGAATGAAGAGATCCGGAAAGAAATAAAAAAATCTTCAATTAACAATGGAATTAGCAAGAGCTATCCTTAGCCAAAACGCTTACAATCATGGAATTTTAAATTTCCCGATATATTATCATTAGGACCATCCAATATGCAATGCTATCCATATTACTTCAAAATTCTTAAGCCAAAAAATAACAGCTATATTAGCATACATAAACTTCATACAATTAAATAAAAAAATATGAGGTTGCTGCCAGGAACACCAATGAGCTTACAATAAGCAATAGCTCGACAATTATTGAAACACCTCCAAAAATAAATAAGTCAACTTGGTTGTAACCCGTCTCCAGATAAAATAACGATAATTCAATTCATTAACTAGTTAGGAGTAATATTTGATATTGCCCATTCCTGTATCAAGATATCCATGTATCGTACAGGGGAAATGCCCTACTGTATGAATTTTTTTTAAAACAATTTCGTCATGGGTAAAGCCTAATTTAGTGTTTCTTTCTATGAAGGAATTTATCTGCTTACCAGTCAACCACTGACTCGGGCGCGTGGCGAGAGGCATTTCATATAGTGATACATTTCTTTCAATTATAAATGCTGCATTTTCACTTCTACTATTAACACTCCTCTTGTCAGACAAATGTTCTTTATAAACGCAATGAAACGCTTCAGGAAATTTATCCAAATTTAAATGGTTACTAACCTTAGGCGTGGGAGTAGAATTTCCGCCCGTGCATTTTCGTGTGGAACTCGTACTAATAACCTTCGTCCTTGCTTCTCTGAAAATGTCTCTCAAACCAGATAAAGTCGAGCTTTCTTTTCCGAAGTCCGAGCTTTCTTCCTCATCGTTCACATACCGTTCAAAACTCCTCTCTCTATACCACACTATTGCCTCGACCTTCCCTTCTTTCCAACTCTCCTTCTGTTCTCGTCTCGCGCTCCTGTTTCTCCACAACTCACTAGCGCCATCTCTTGACGACCTTCTCCAACTTTTATTCCAAAATATTTTCGTGTTGTGTTATAACGCTCGTAACACAGAAAGTGTAACTCAGCAGTTGGACAGTTTTGGCGAAACCAGTAAACCATTTTTGCTAGAAAAAGTGCTGGCAACTATTCGAATGGAAGGGAAATTTGCTCTGGCAAAAGCAACGAGAGGAATTGCAGCACTTTGCTGGGGGAAACGGCACATTCAATGTTCAAGCTAGGTCTGGACCTAAGTGTATCACCAACCTGAAATACCCCCATTCATTGCAACATGCAGAATTGCTATGCAAAGGCGGATCCTGGACATGCGAGTTATTAATATACTAGCAGAGGACCCGGCGTTGCCTGGGATAATTACGCTTGTAGGTAAACAGAAACACCTCAAAAAGCTAAATTAAACCTCCAAATTGGGTAAATATAAACTCAATCACTACAATATAGAGCGAAGGGACAATCCATTCTAAGAAAAATCCGAAAGACAGGAATTTACCTCATCACTGAAAAACTCCATTCTAGGTGATATACCGGGACTTGATTTACCGAAAAAAAATTTTTTAACGGTCCACAATGGATGAACCTCTCCAAGGATGCCTTCTAATCTAAATAATTTTTTACTCACGTAATCTTACTTTAGATGTACACTTGATGTTGTTGCAATTTCCTTTCTTCTTTCGATATCTTGAAGCAAAAATTGGCTAGTCATCACTTTGTGTAGACCAGCGGTCGACGATTCTTCTATTTACTTGCTTACCATTTGCTCACTACAGCACGGAGCTAAAGGAGTGCTTCCTCTATCGTCTTTTACTCTTTCTCAATAGTCTGCTAACTCATTATCTCCAGTTACTGATAATTTATAAATATTTTCAATAAATTGTTAAGCACTAAGAATTCACTTTTCTAAGAAAAGCCTGAATAGCAGGAATTCTATGCATTGAATTCTATATTGCGTAAACTTTGCCTTGCATTGTTGGTCATGAGACATATATTGGTCATCCTTGCATAATGTTTGTGAATTGCATATTGATACCATTGTTGATACTTATTGTTGCAAAAACTTTGTCTTGTATTGTTGATCATGAGATATTTCTCATTAATATGCCCTGCCATAACGATGAATATCGATTTTTTATCAATAATTATTATTTTTTTCGAAATCTGAGGTAGACAGTGACCTTCCTCATGCTTTGAAGGTCATGTCTGTGAAATTTTAACAACATCGGAATAAAACTGTAGATTTGTATAAAAAACAAACAAATCCACAAACAAACAGACCCACAAACATCCTTCTTTATATATATAGAAAGACTAGCAGAGGACCCGGCGTAGCCCGGGATAATTACACTTGATGTTTTTGCAATTTACTTTCTTCTTTCGATGTCTTGAAGCAAAAATTGGCCATTCATCACTTTGTGTAGTCTAGCAGTCACCGATTCTTCTATTTCCTTCCTTACCATTTGCTCAATTCAGCACGGAGCTAATGGAGTGCTTCCTGAATAGCAGGAATTCTATGCATTGAATTCTATATTGCACAAACTTTGCCTTGCATTGTCGGTCATGAGACATATATTGTTGATCCTTGCATAGTGTTTGTGAATTACGTGTTGATACCATAGTTGATACCTATTGTTGCACAAACTTTTATTTGCATTGTTGGTCATGATATATATATTGTTGTTCCGTGCAGAGTGTTTGCGAATTGCGTGTTGATACCATTGTTGATACTTATAGTTGCAAAAACTTTGTCTTGCATTGTTGATCATGAGATATTTCTCATTATTATGCCCTGCCATAACCATGAATATCAATTTTTTTTGATAATTATTATTTTTTCGAAATCTGAGGTAGGCAGTGACCTTCCTCAATCTTTAAAGGTCATGTATGCGAAATTTTATCAAGATCGGAATAAAACTGTATATTTGTATAAAAAAACAAACAAACAAACCCACAAAATAACATCCTTCCAACTACCCCCCCCCTTTTAACAAAATAAAGAAATAAACTTTGAATACACCCCTACTTAATGGTGCCTAGTCGTTTCGTTACACGTTCAGCTCTTTGCATTCACTTTGTTCCAGGATCGTTCTGTCACTAAGCTGACTCGACACATTTAGCTCATTATATACGTAGATAGTGGGACCAGTTATATTATACACTCACTCGCCAAAAGTCATGGCACGCCTGCCTAATAACGTGTTGGTCCCCCTCTGACCCGGATAACGGCGGCGACCCATCGTGGAAGAGAGTCTAATATCCACAGGCACTGCAAGTCATGCCGCCTTCACTGTATTCTATAACGATGCTGCATTTACCAGTTGTTTTGGTGACGACCTGACAGATCGTTCGATGATGTCCCATAAATATTCAATGAGATTGCAATCTAGGGAACGTGGAGGCCAAATCATTGTCGTTAAGTCGGAAGAATGTTCCTCCAGCCACTGCCGTGTCACAAGTGCGTGTGTGGAAGCGCATTATCTTACTGGAAGATGTTGTCGCCCGCAGGGTAAAAACAGTTCATGAAGGGGTGCAGGTGGTCCCCAAGCAGATCGACGTAGGAAATAGCACGCAGAGTGGATGTCAGATGCACCAATGGACCCATTGCATGCTACGAGAAGTATGAACCTGCCTGAGTGGTTCCCACCTGACAAGCGGGGACCATGGCTTCGTGTGGCCTGCGCTAGACACGGACGCGACCATTGGCCCGATACAGCTGAACCGCGTCTCGTCGGACCAGGCAGCCCTTTGCCAGTCCTCAGCAGTCTAATGTCGATGTTGGTTGGCCCAGGGTAGGCATTGCCGACGATATGCAGCTGTCAAGTGTGGCACCCGTCTTGGCCTCTTGCTCCCAAAGCCTGCAACTGCCAAGGTTCGCCAAATTGTCGTCATGGTCACAATTGTGGGACCTCCCTGGTTGTACCCCGTGGTGATTTGGCCCACTGTCACCCTTTGGTCAGCAGTTTCAAGCCGGGTGACCCGGCAAACACCCGGCCCGTCGTTTGTCCAACATGGGTTGTACTCTCGATAGACCCTTGCAACAATTATGTGGGAAAAATGCGGGGCGTTGGCTACATCCAATATTGAGGCACCCGTCTGTCTGGCACCAACAATCACCCCCAGTTCAAATGCTGATAGCTCTCGGCGTGCTGCTAGTTTTGCTTACAATGATTGTGTGATGTCAAGGAGTCCTGTGCATCTGCATTCCGAGAAATGGAAGCATCGGGAGCTTCATTATGGATTAGAGGTGCACCATGACTTTTGGTGAGTGAGTGTATATGGATAATCGTTGCACTTATAGAACATACATTATACTATTTAATTTGCTCCTTTGACCTATCACCTCTTTCAATAGCAACCTGTACACAGCATCCTAAGTGGCAAAATGGTTCTTGGACGAGTTGAATATGTAAAGTTGACTGTGTGACAAATTAATCTTCGGGTGAAATGAATGTGGCGATTTGAATGAGACGACCTGATTATGACCAAAAATTACAGTACGTATGGTATAACCTGCTGCGATTGAGAAATTCTGATGGTATTGTAGTTTATCATATTTCACCAAGATTTCCAACTCTTCCATTTTAATTTCCCCTAACTCGTTTTCCCTCTTTTTTCCCATCTTTAGTTCTCTTATTTTTGTTATGTACTCATTTTTTTCCAAACGCTTTTCCCCTCTGCCTATTTTTTGTTTTTAATCCGATTAAATAAACGAAAAAATTGCCTCTTACCTTTCTAATATATAGGTTTGGCTCTTTTTTTCTACATTATTTGTAATGGAATCTCTTTTCTTTAGAAAAATCTAATAAAAAGTCTAATAACTTAAAAAAAACAAAAAAAACATGTGTCTTTGTGGTGAATGACAGAGATAACAGAAATAAAGGTGACATAGAACGAAGAAAATTTATCATAGGGACAGAATTTACTAAATTGGCCAATGAAGAATCAAGGTGCAAACATGTGATGTAGACCTTCGAGCATAAAAATAGAACGCATTGGCGATTTCTATTTCTTTCTATTTTTATGCGCGAAATGTAGAACACCTTGGCGATTTTTGTCGCAGCGACTTCTTAACAATAGGAGAGTTATAAGAGTGGAATACAATGGCTAATAAATAGCAAATTAACCCCTTCTGTGCCTCGGGCTAAACACATCCATGTCGCGGCTCTGCAGTGTCGAGCGACAGCCACGACATTTCAAGGAACGCTTTACATTATATCCAACAATTGATTTGCTAAACCCTTCTTTTGTTAACCAGGTCCCCCTCTCTTGTTAAACAGCCATTATGACAAAAATTGACAGTGCGTAGAGGCCTTATCTGACTCATTTTCGCAAAAATGGCAGACCCAAATGAAATATCAAAAAAAAGGTAACATGAAAAAAATGAATTTGAAAATTAAGAATTTGAAAAGTATTTTTGTTGTGGTCAAAGAGTTTTTTATTTATTTTATATTATTACTTTTATCCACATTTCTTTCCCCTTTTTATTTTTTCTGGTGGCTGTGCAATTCTTTGCCAACTCCTGTTAAGTCTTTTATAATTTGAAAGAGTTTACTGTGATGTCACACTCATGGCAACACCCCCTCCCCCCCATGTCACGCTGTGTCACACCTTTCATACCCCCTCTCCCCCTAAGAGCATGACGTATTTTTTGAACGTCCCCCATATGGATTGACTCGCTGCCAGGTAAAAAACCACAGCAACGTCCGAAATTGTCAGTAGGGTCAGCGGTCATTAGGTTAAACGTTTTGGGTACTAGACAATACAACAGTCAATTCCGAATAATCAGCTTCAATATAAGCTACAATACTTAGCGGGATTAACGCAGGCAATTCATTTTAAGACCAAGAATACCATTACAGATGACTGATCATTTTGTAGAGTTCAAACGTCGGCAATTTCCCGTTTGCCCTACTTATGGAATGACAATTAACAATTGCTAGGATCAAACCTTAAACAACATGGATATATAATTAGAATAGATAGATACTGATACCAACTTTCGTTTTGACTTGAAAAGCTCACTATTAACATTTTTTATTAATAAACCCATAGTCCCAAATGAAAAGCGACGGAGCCACAGTATGTTTGATGCTCTGTTTTGCATCAAGCCATGGACGAGCTGCAGCAGCATTCCCATGAGCTTCCTCGTAACACAAATGCATATCAGCAAATTCCACGAAGGTATAATCACCTTTCATGAAGTTACTTCTTTGCAGATACGCTAAAGATTGTGCGATCGTGTATGATGGAGTAATAATAATCAGCAGATCACAGTGTATACTGAGATAATTTGTGGCGATCTGCAATGGGACAGTCCAGTAACAGTTTTGTACATAATTGGGTATGAAAGTCCTCGCTGTTTCCTGTCTCACAGTAAAGTCCATTCCTGAACTCATACAGTGCAAAACGTAGAGTGGAAAAAACCTTCACCCTTATGGAATGTTCCAAACTAACAACGATTTTTTTGTACCAACCTGATATGCAAGATTATGTGATTGGAGAATGTGCTGTGCATCCAGACCCATTTGAAAATAGCCTGTGAGCTGACAGTCTGCATAAGGCCTACAAGATGCAATGACAGGAGACATCGTAGTAAACGTGCCTAGTTCAATGCTTGACAAACCAGAACATCAAACAAGCTGTGGCTCTGTCGCTTTTCGTTTGGGACTATGGTTTTAATAATAAAAAATGTTCACCACATCATCCTCTACATATCCTTAAATTTGTGATATGTCATCCATTTACACCCTGTATACACACTAATAAACGATATTTTCTCTACAAATGTTTTATTTTGAGGTTTACTTTATGATAAAGGTGTGAATGAATTTATTTAAGAATTTACGCCTTAGGAAAGATAGTCCCAGCCGGCGAACTAGGTAACTGCTCTAACCAAGCCCTAAGGTCATGCAAATAGCGGTTCGCTTTCATAGCCGCAGTGGCGCAATTGGTTAGCGCATTGGCGGTCCGAGCCAAAGGTTCCTGGTTCGAATCCGGGCTGCGGAATTTTCTTTCCTATTTTTCATCATTAATTCGAACAGCTGAGGTAGGCATACCATTAAAACCCTCATTGACCATCTAATGATTTATTCTTTAATAATTATTGATAAAAAATCGACATTCATGGTTATGGCAGGGCATATTAATGAGAAATATCTCATGACCAACAACGCAACACAGTTTTTGCAACAATAGTATCAACACGCAATTCACAAACACTCTGCATGGACTAACAATATATATCTCAATATATATCTCATATAACAATATATATTTCATGACCAACAATGCAAATAAAAGTTTGTGCAACAATAGATATCAACAATGGTGTCAACACGCAAAGCACCAACACAATGCAAGGATCAACAATATGTGTCTCATGACCAACAATGCAAGGTAAAGTTTGTGCAATATAGAATTCAATGCATAGAATTCCTGTTATTCAGGCTTTTCTTAGAAAAGAGAATTCTTAGTACTTAACGATTTCTTGAAAATCTTTAAAATTGATCATTAACTGGAGATCATGAGTTAGCAGACTATTGAGAAAGAGTGAAAGACGATGGAGGAAGCACTCCTTTAGCTCTGTGCTGTATTGAGCAAATGGTAAGCAAATAAATAGAAGAATCTGCGACCACAAGACAACACAAAGTGATGAATGGCCAATTTTGCTTCAAGACATCGAAAGAAGGAAAAAAAATGCAACAACATCAAGTGTACATCTAAAGTAAGATTACGTGAGTAAAAAATTATTTAGAGTAGATGGCATTCTTGGAGAGGTCCATCCATTGTGAGCCTTTAAAAAAATTATTTTCGATAAATCAAGTCCCGGTATATCACCAGGAATGGATTTTTTCAGTGAAGAGGTAAATTCCTGTCTTTCGGATTTTTCTTAGAATTGATAGTCCTTTCGCTCTAGATAGAGTGTACAGCAGCACAATAAGGGAATCTTTAGGTGTTGAGCTGCTACTTCTCCGCATTGAGAGATTTTTAGTTGCGCTGGTATGGCCACGTAAAACGGATGCCGCAAACTAGTCTTCCTAGGCAGTTGTTATTTTCCAAGCCAGTTGAATAGACTACATGGAGTATCTGGGTTCGAATTGCTTGGATATTACCAGGGAGGACATGCGCCTGATGGCGGAAGATTGCGATCGCTGGAGATCCTCCATAGGGCTGCTGCCCCCGCGACCCTAATGGATATGCGGGTTTGAAAAGTAAGTAAAGTTAGTAATTTAACCAATTTGGAGGTTTAGTTTATCTTTTTGAGGTTGTTCAATTTACCTACAAGGGTAATTTTCCCAGGCAATACCGGGTCCTCTGCTAGTCCTGAATAAAATAAGAATTGGGTATAAATCTTAATAAATTAATGGTTTTCCTTTAATTCTGTGAGAGTAGATGCAGTAAAACCCAATAGAAAGCAAATTAACATAAAAATAATAATGATAAACATATTTATATATAAAAATTCTAAAAAACTCTCCACCCCTGATAAAAATGTAAAACTCCAGATTAAAAGGTTTGGAGAAATATATACAATGTAAAAAACCTTGATTATACAAAATCAGGAATTCCTACATATGCTGAGGCCAATTACCTAATTACAATATGTAAAAATAAAACTACCATCTGCCCTGTTTTTCATGCTCCATGATTTTTTTTACATATTGTAATTAATTACGCTTTATTGTTCATAGTACATATAACGAAAGGATGAAGCTATTTTCTCTCTGCCTACATCCATTATCTAGTCTGTCATCACCTCTGCATGAAATTTACATTGGCTGCGTTCGGAGTACAGACATTATTTCCATTTTGTCGTTCGAGAAACCTCCACCAGTGAATACACTGCATTCGGGATTCTACCGCGAATTTACTTTTTCCTCGATTTCTTTCCACTTTTCTCTCTCGCCAAAAACTATTGGAAAAAGTGAAAACGACGTACAATATCCAAGGTAAGTGGAGTATAAGATATGCTCGATTGCGAGGGTGATGTATATTTTAGTGCTCCGTTTCTTCACTGCGAGGTTTTAATGCAGCTAGCTGGTAAAGGTAATAACGAAAAATACGAACGGAAAACCGTGAAATTGCTTCGCGACTTAACTTGTCATCTGATGAGAGAAATGCGAGAGGAAATACTGTGAAAGCTTTAGAGTCGTTTAGTGAAAATTTTTGCGATATTTAATTGTTTATTGTAAGAATTAAATATAATAATAAGGGTCAACAGGCAGTTATTAAATTTGCAGCACCATTTTAATTGACCTAATCAGATAAAGCTATAAGAAAAATTTTGAAAGTATAAAGTATGAAATAAATGCTACAGGTAGAATATATACATTACAGAATAGATAGGCTTGTCCAACACGGAAAGCATCTTTTAAACGGGAGAGGGGGGTACACTAACCCTTAATGTGAAAGTCAATACAGTTTAAAGGGGCACTATCCCAGCACACAGTACACTATTTGTCGCAGGCGGCAAGAGAAGATCATAGCAAAGGGGTACTTACTGGAATTCCGAGGTCCTGGAGGTCTGATCCGAAGAAGAGGTGAATCGATACAGTCAGTCAGGTTACTAAGCTCTCGAAAGACTTTTCTACAGGGACCCCCGCTTTATATCTCTCAAAACAATCTCCCATTCTCCCGTACACAAATGCACGATCCTGGTTGGTGTACGCCCTTTCCGACCGTGAACTAGCATCGCTGGCGGGAACTCCTCATAATGTGGTCAATTCACCACGTGGCAACGTGGGATATCTTGGCCACGTGGAGGGGGTTTGAAATGTGAACTAGTTGCAATGTGTTGCAATTGACGTACATCACAACTCCCCCTCCCTGAAGAAGTATCTAAAATGTACAATGAGGTGCTTGTGTTACCACTGCTACACTGAACTGTGTTGGTTAAGTTTTGGCCTCCGTGAAGTTGCCTGTAGTCAACTCCTGGCCAATGTCGAAGTCCATAAGGTCTTTGGTTCCTTCGATGAGCATCCCACCCTGGCTGGTCATTCTGCGGAGCATGTTAGTCATCGTTTGGTGGAGTATCTGGCTCTCTGGGGGCAGTATTGATAATGGGAGTGTTATCTTCCTCTTCGTTGCTATCTTCTTTCTCTTTGTGGTGGTAGTGGTCTCTTTTTTCTGGGTCTACGATCCCTTCCCCCAGAGCATATGTCACTCCATGCCACCTTCAACTGGTCAATGTGTTCCACCAGCAATTCGCGTGTGCTGAGATTTTGTATTTCATAATTGACTGCCATTAATTTGTGTAATTTGATGTGGGCCCCCTATATTTGTGTCCTAATTTGTTCTTTCCTTTACCCTTTATCAAAAGTAGGATTTTGTCACCAACCTGCAAGTATCTTGAAACTTTACCCTGATTATGTTGGTCTAATTTGGTTTTTCTGCATGCATCACTTTCCTCATTGGGTACCCGCATTCTTGCAGCCAGCTCCGATTTATAGTTTGTTGCATCGAGTTCTTTTCCTTCGTGGTCTTCCCCCTTCCTAGGTGTGTGGGGGTCGAACCTATAAAGGTTATAAGCCAGAGTAACTCTGGTGCTTGTGTTGAATGTGGTACGAATGTTGAATAGGGTGGCATTCAGGTATTTGTCTCAAATATAAGGTTTCCCATTGCACAAATGGCGCAGGGTCTCGAGGAAGTATTGGCTCATCTCTTCGACCAAGCCATTAGAGTTAGGGCGGTATGCAGTCGTACAAGTGTGTTTGATATCTAAGTCATTGATAACGTTAGGCATAACTTCGGACGTAAAATTAGCTCCCCTGTCTGAAATAACTTCCCTAGGGATGCCATAACGGCAGACAATGTTCTTGTAAAATGCCTTCAATACAGTCTCAGCCTTCTGGTTTTTCATGCCTATTGTTTCCGGGTACCTTGTTAGCATATCGATGCAGACGAGGAGGTACTTATCCCCGTTACCTGTTTTAGAACTATGATGTTAAGGGCTAAGGGATAGCTAGCTTTTATTCCAGGCTGAAATTGAGCTGGGCCTTTTTGCAGCCGACATTTTTGACATGCATGGCATGCCCGTACATAGCGGCTAAATCATCATTTATTGATGGCCAAAAATACAGCTTTCTAATCGCATCAATTGTCTTGGTGATCCCTTTATGACGGGCTAACTTATTGTGATGGACTAATTGCATGATTTGGATTCGCATGTCCTCTCCTATAAAGGTCCTTTCATTGTTTATTAGGGTACCAATGTAAGAAGTTGTTCCATAATTCAAAGTTTCCGTATTTTCTGTGCTCATTAGGTATTTTGTTTATGTTTGGAGAGAGTTTAGTAGATGTCTTTGAATAGAGGATCATTAATTTGAGATACTCGAATATAATTAGCTATTTTGTCTCTAGTGATCCTAATGACCCCCTTACACTCTTTTACGGGCGGGCAAACAGGAAGTCAACAAATACATTCCCTTCTCGCTTGATGTGGGAAATGTGGAGGTCATACTCCTGTATTTCCAAGATCCAGCATAACAAGTGCTGAATCATCGCACCAATGTTGTTGAGGAATGAAACGCGCTTATGGTCAGGCAATTGTTTAATGGAAAAATCACCAAACCATATGGCAGAATTAGCGAAGTGCACACACCATAGCGAGTAATTCTTTCTCAATGACACTGTTGGTAACTTGTGCTCCTTTCAGTTCATGCTAAAAACCGCTATGTGGTCTAACACCTCTCTCAGTTTCCTGCTGCAGTACTGTCCCCAAAGCCTCGGCAGAGGCATCAGTGCAAAGCAGAAATGGCTTTCTGTAATCTGGGGGGATAGGACAGGGGGGTGCATAATCGCAGTGAATCGAATGCCCTCTGACACTGATGCGACCAATTGAATTTAACTCTTTTCTGGTTAGGGCAGTTGGGGAATTGATAATCTTAGACATGTTCTCTATAAATGGGTGTTAGTAGTTGACATCCCCAGTGAAGGAGCGCACTTGCTTAACTGTGCGAGGAGCTTCAAGATCAGCGATGGCTGTCACATTAGCCTGGTCAGGGATCAAATCCTAGCTGGATATCATGTGCCCAAGGTATAATACCTTATTCAACATGATTTTGCATTTTGATGGTTTCAATTTTAGGTTATTCCTTTTGAAGATCCAGATAATCCATTCAAGTATTTCTATGTGTTCGTCTTCAGTTTTGGTATAAATTAGAATGTCATCCTGGAAAACATGCTGGTTTTTGTATAATCGTTTGTAGAAAAGATCCGTCATGTAAGATTGAAACGTATGGGGCATGCACATCAACTGAAAGGTGTGTGAAAGGTGAAGCACTGAGACAGGTGTGGGGCAATAGGTAGTTGGTAATATCCTGAATTGAGATTGAGCATGCTGAAGTATTTGTATTCATGCAGTTCGTTTAGGATGTCATGGATCCTGGGCATCGGGTAGTCCTGGGCAGTAGTTACATCTTTGACTTTCCTAAGATCAAGGGTCACCCGTATATCCCCGTTGTCGTTTTTGACAACATGAATGGGGGAGTTCCACCTGGACATGCTACTTTCAATAATGCCCGCCTTTAAGTATGATTTGATTTTTTCCATTAAGAGCATTTAGGTGTATTTGGGGGATCGGGTATTGTCTAACTTATCAATATCAAATTGTACCACTAGATCCTTCACACCAGAGAGAGCTTCAATTTCTTCGGCGAAGTTGCCAATATTATCCTTTGAAAGGTCGTGTGATCATTTTTCATAGGCAGGGTCCATGTTCCCTTTTTTGATCCGATCAATAACCATGTTCTCGGCTAAAACAATTTCCTTCCATTGGCTATCTTTAAATTCGAATTTCGCGGTGCTATGAGATCATTACCCAGGATTCCTTTGTATGCCCTATCCTTGAAGTCATGCACCAGAAACTGCCGGTTCTTAAAACAGGTATTACCTATGTCAACGTCTGCTAGAACGACTTGACTGACTGACCTGGAATTTTTAATGCCTGATAGAATAATGTACTCATGACTATGTGTAACTTGTACCAAGAGCCTGTACAATTTCATGATGAATTAGTGATATTAAACTCCCAGTATTAATAATCATCAGGAGAGTCCTGCTCTCTATACAGACATTCATATAAGTACGTCTTTGGGTCAAAAATCATTTGATAAGTTTGTAATGGGCTGATCTATGACTGCCTGATTGGCCCCGGTTAGTTTAATGGACAGTTTTTGTATACAGCGTCGGGATTATTACACTTCCAGACGAACTTGCCTGCGTTGCTTCTGCTTATTCTTTTCACCCCCTTCTAAAGCGGCGATCTGTGCTTTTAGGTGCATTATTTGCTGGTTTTGAGCGTCGATAAGTCTCTTATGTTCCATTAGTTTTTCATCTATCATAGTTACAATGTCCACCAACATCTTGGCTTACAGCCTCTACGGCGTCGAAGAATGCCTGCGCAGTTATGGACCTTTTGTCACCAGAAAATGTCAGAATAAGGTTGGTGAAACCCACTATCGAATCACTTCTGACTGCTATCATTGGATTGCCGTGACTGCCTTCCGCATTTTGTTCAGGCACCAATGTGATATTCCAATAATTGTTTATTGAAAGAATTAAATATAATAATAAGGGTCAACGGCCATTTATTAAATTTGCAGCACAATTTTAAAAGACGCAATAACATGAAAGTATAAAAAAATTCTTGAAAGTACAAGGTATGAAATTAATGCAACAGGCAGAATATTTATATTCCAGAATGGATAGGCTTATCCAACATAGAAAGTGTCATGTGCCCTCTTTTAAACGGGAGATGGGGGTACCTTAACTCTGAATTTTTAAAATCAATAACAGTTTATATGGGCACTATCCCAGCAAACGGTACACTATTTGTCGCAGGCGGCAAGAGAGAATCATAGCAAAGGGGTACTTAATGGAATTCCGAGGTCCTGGAGGTCTGGTCCGAAGAAGAGGTGAGTCGATACTGGTTGGAAAATACTGGTTGGAAAATACCCCCTCTTGGTTAGAGGTGATTTTGATTGACGACTGTCAAGACTAGAAGCAGACCACTAGTATTAGATAAAACACGACCTATGAAGTCCAGTAATCTGGAAATAAGATATTATCAATGTCTTCAAAATTAATATCAAGTATATGCCTTGGATCACGATATCTCTTTCTATGCATAGGATGATTTAAAATGCCCGAGACTAGCTCGTTGCTATGATTTTCTATATTGGGCAGTATGGATTCCATGAGCCATTGAACGTATTTGCCAATATGAGTCGTGTTGAAGTCATTAGAAATGGAGGAATTGCGAACAATTCTCCGATCTTTTTGCGCAATAGTCCTAAGGGTAACGTTTTGGAACGTTTGCAGTTCTTTCCATCTAGTCTTACATATTGTGGCCCAGACAGGCATACCATACGTCAAGATGGTCCGAACAATGACCTTATAGAGTAGGAGTTTATTATCAATGTTTAGAGCACTATTCCGGCCCAGCAGAGGAATCAAGCTAAACTTGGCTCTCCTGGCCTTATTCAACGCATAAGTTGCGTGAGGAGTCCAGGTAAGTTTAGAGTCAATAACAACACCAAGATATTTATAAGTTTCAACCCAGTCCAATTATTTTGCCATATAGTGTTAGAGATTCTAATTATCTCTTTCTCTTCTTGGAGACAAACATCGCCTTGCATTTGTCTACATTCAATTTTAGCCTCCACTTGCTAAACCAGCTTTCGCACTCCTTTAGAGCCTTCTGTAGCCGCGAGACTACTATGGCTGGTTGACGAGCACAGGTCAGTATAGCAGCGTCATCTGCGTAAAAAAAGAGCTTACATATGGAAGGACTTGGAAAGTCTCGCATAAAGTAATTGAATAATACTGGCCCCAGAACTGAACCCTGTGGAACACCAGCTTTTACTTCATACATAGGAGATAGACTATCTCCAACTCTGGCCTGAAAGAACCGGTTGGAGAGAAACGAGTGTATCAGAGTAATTATATCTTGAGGAAATCCATCCATGATCATATTAAAAATAAGACCATCGTGCCAGACTTGGTCGAAGGCTTTGTGTACATCGAGGAAAACGGCCCCACAATACATAGAGAGATTAAGGGGCTCATTGATATCTGCAGCGGGCCTCCATGTTTGGAGTTGGCAGGAATGGTTTGGGCGAAAGCCAAATTGTTCATCGCGAATGAGATCGTTGGCATCACAGTACTCAATGAATCTCTTGAGAATTGTTTTTTCCAGGATTTTGGAGATTGATGGTAACAAGCTGATGGGCTTGTAGCTAACAGGATTTGCAGGATTTTGTCCTGGCTTAGGAATGCTTAAGACAACTGATTGCTTCCAAGCATCCGGGAAGTAAGTGTTCTTCCAGCAGTCGTTAATCACTTTTGCAATATCTTGAATTGTATTTGGAGGGAAATTTTTCAAAGCACTGATCTTAATAGAGTCTTTACCTGGAGCTTTTCTCGTTTTTAAAATTTTAATGATGCTTTGGACTTCATTTACATCAATGCTATGTTTTGGGAATTCATTGCCATGAATATTATAGAAGCCAGTTATGCAGGATTTTACTTTCTCAGACATATCAAGTCCTATTTGCCGACCATCAGTAGGCGTGACAAACTGTTCTGATAGTGAATTAGCAATAAGCTACGCTTTATCATTATCATTCGTGATGAATTTGCCATTTTGGGCTAACAGAGGTGGGATATTAATGGCTTTCTTGTTTTGCAAGGCTCGAACCATGCACCAAATAGTTATCATGGGTCGACAGACTCTTAACTTTATCATTCCACCTGTCATTACGAAGTGCTTTTACCTCCTCGTGAACTCTTCTAGTGAGCCTATTATACTTGGTCTTAAGCCATGAATCACGAGTTCGGTACCACTGCCTTCTAACCTTATTCCTTTGCTCAATTAATTGTTTGATTTCTGGGGTGAGATCAAGGTGATCAGCTCGCTTCGACTCTAAGGGTGAAGCACTAGAGTCAATAGCTGCATTTATACTTTTAGTAAGCCTTTTCACATTGGTATCTAGGTCGCTCGTACTATGTACGTTATTTAGTGGGTCGTCATCATTTTTGAGAATTTCTCTAAAAAACTTTCAGTCTTGTTTGAGTCTCAGTTCTTCTTTGAGGTCAATGTTTACGTTGTCAAAATTTAGTGCAACTGGTTTATGGTCTGAGGATAGATCATTGACAGTATAGATACTGAATGATTTGTAGAAGCCTTTCAACAACACAATATCAAGTACATCGCTTGAAGGAGAATGATCACAATAATATGTTACATCCAGAGGGCCTACTGCAATGATATGAGATTGCCTTTGCACGTAGCCGTACAAAAGGACACCGTTTTGGTTATGGCATCTTGAATTCCAGTGCGAGTGCTTAGCATTCAGGTCTCCCGCCATAATAACGGGAATATTCCCGGAAAACAGCTCGTCAAGCTCATTGGCATGAAATTTATGCTTGGGCGCATTATATAAAGCCACTAGTTTCACCTATCCCAGTGTGGCATCAGTAATGATAGCAGAGGCAGCTTCCATTCCCATATAGTCTCGGGTTGTCAAGTTACTATCGACAATCGACAATCGAACAGTGAAGTGTACATTTGTTAGGATGGGACGAAAGCAGCGCTTTCACAAACCTCATCCAACCAGAATAAACACCAAATGAAGTACACTGAGGCAGTCAAGAAGCCTAACCAACCCAAGTGGTCTTCCATATTATAAAAAAAGAAAATAAGATTGACAATTGTCTGAAACAAAAAAAAAACAAACAAACGAAATAAAAAATACAAGGAAAAAAAATAAGATTATCACATCTTCCAGTAGTCTAGGAAAGAGACGTTGCTAATATCTTCAAAATTGATGTCAAGAACGTGCCTCGGTTTACGATACTTCGTATGCCAGTTCATATTCAATGAGTTCTCCAGTATCCCTTTCACAAGCTTATTGTCGTGAGTCTTCATCTTCTGTATCATAATCAAAATGAGATCCTGTATAAAGTTACCGATATGGGCCATGTTTAAATCGAGGTGGATGGATTGGTTTTTTCACCATCCTTCTGTCCAGCTGGGCAATGGTCCTCAGGGTAACATTCTGGAATGACTGTAGTTCACTCCATCTGGTTTTACAGATAGTCGCCCACGCAGGCATGCCATAGAGGAGTATGGTCCGGATAATCGATTTGTACAGAAGTAGCTTGTTGTCAATGCTGAGAGCGCTGTTGCGACCCATGAGAGCTATGATACTGTACTTAGCCCTCTTCGCTTTGTTCAGAGCATAGGACATATGCTGGTTCCATGAGAGTCTTGAGTCAATGATAAGTCCCAGGTACTTGTAGTTGTCAACCCAGTCCAGTTTCTTATTGAACAGAACAAGAGAATCTGGGGGATGCTTGAGCTTCCTATTGAGGTACAAAGCCTTGCACTTTCCGACGTTAAGGTTCAACTTCCAGCAGTTAAACTAGTCTTCGAACTGCTTCAAGGCGCACTGCAGCCGAGTGATAACGTTAGCAGGCTGGTGTGCCCATGTCAAAATGGCAGTGTCATCCGCATAAAAATACAGATTACAATTATCGGGTTTTGGGAAATCATGTACAAAGTAATTAAATAGCATAGGCCCGAGGACAGAACCCTGAGGTACACCGGCCTTTACAACACGGGGTGTGGAAAGATTTTCTCCAACTTTGGCTTGATAGGATCTGCCGTCAAGAAAGGATTTCACCATCAAAATCAAATCGGCAGGAAACCCGTTTTGATCATTTTGTAGACAAGGCCCTCATGCCACACTTGGTCAAAAGCCTTACTGACATCGAGAAATACCACCCCACAGTACCTGGATAGGTTCAGTGGGGTGCTCAGGTCTTCAACGAGCCTCCATATCTGCATCGGACAAGAGTGGACAGCACGAAAGCCAAACTGCTCTTCCCGTAAAAGGTCATTTGCTAGAGAGTGATCTTGGAATCTGACGAGGATCGTTCTCTCCAAAACCTTGGACATCGAGGGTAGCAAGCTAATAGGTCGGTAGCTCGCGGGAATTGCAGGATTTTGCCCCTGCTTTGGGATACTCAGCACAATCGATTTCTTCCAAGCCACAGGGAAGTAAGAAAATTTCCAGCAGTCGCTAATGATATTGGTAAGAAAGTCAATAAAGTTCTTTGGGAGATTCATAAGGGCGTTATTACTCCCCTTGTCATTTCCTGGAGCCTTCTTCATTTTCAGTTTACTTATGATGTTGGCGATCTCTCCAGCCTCGATGTTGTACTTCGTAAAATGCTGCGGGACTTCATCAAAGTTGATAATACCTTCTTCCACACGCTGAGACATGCTTTGGCTCTCAGGCTTATCGTTGGTGGGAGTAACAAACTGCATTTCCAGTGAATCTGCAATGACCTGGGCCTTGTCCTGATCAGTTTGCACATAGTTACCTTGTGGTGTACGGAGGGAGGAAGCATAACATTCTTCTTCTTCTGTAAAGCTCTAACCATACTCCAAATGGAATTGTCGCGAGCCGACAAGCTTTTCAGTTTTTCATTCCATCTAGCGTCACGAAGCTCTTTTATCTCTTCTTGAACTCTTCGCACTAACCTGTTGTACTTGGTTTTGAGCCAAGGTTCACGATAGCGTTGCCATAGTCTACGGGTCCTGTTTCTTTCAGAAATTAGGTGTTGGATTCCAGGAGTAAGTTGGATTCGATGAGAAGGTCTATTCTCTGATGGATACTTACTAGCTTCTATGGCACTGTTAATACATCTGGTGATGTCATCAACAAGTTGTTCGATGTCCTCTGTACAGTAAGCAACGTCGGGATGGTAGCCATAGTCCTTAAGAATATCTTTGTAGAGCTTCCAGTCTAGATGATATACGAGTTCCTCTCGGAAATTTATGTCAACATTGTCAAAGTTCAACGCCACAGGCTTGTGGTCAGAAGAAAGGTCATCAATAGTGAAGATATTGTACGGTTTGAAGAAACCCTTCAATAGCGAGATGTCCAAAACGTCACTACTAGGGAAGTGGTCGCAGTAGTAGGTGTCCTCCACAGGTCCAGCAGCGATGATATAATCTCTACCTTGTATATTCCTATAAAGAATCATGTATTTGTAATTCTGCGTTCTTGAGTTTCAGCTTGGATGTTTGGCATTTAGGTCACCAGCCAGGACGACTGGAGTGTCACCACTGAAGAGTTCATCAAGCTCGCAAATGTCAAGATAATCCTTAGGTGAATTGTAGAGCACTACAAACTTCACTTCACCACAGGAGACGTCATTGATTATGATGGAGGCTGATTCCATACCTGCATAAGACTTGGATACTAATTCTTGGTTTTGAATTCCCCTCTTAATGATGATCGCAGCGCCCCCAGACGCACATCTTACAGCATTTGAAGCCATTCGATCCTTACGGTACACACAATAGCCAGGTAGCTTGAAGTCTTGGCTTGGTTTGAGGTGAGTTTCACAGAGGAAAGCCACGTCGATTTCTTGATTTATCAGAAAGTTGTGAAACTCGATACGCTTTCGGGGAATGCCCCTAGCGTTCCATATCACGCACCGAAGTTCACCTTTGTTGATTACAGTATAACGTTGTGCAGCCATACTAAAATTAGTTGGTCGTAAGGAGCCCACTCAACTGTGGGTAACTTTTGCCTAGATTAGAAAACAGATTAACGATACTTCCTAATTGTTTATACATACCTGGTAGGTCGTTGATGTTGAGACCTTTATCTTCCGGCGTAGACACAGCAACAGCATAGGATTTGCCTGCGGTCACTTTAGAACTAGACATCCTTTGAACCTGGGGGTATTTTGGACATCTGATGCACTTTGGGGGTTCTTGTCCTTTGATCTTGGGGCAATCTCTAGTCAAGTTACTAATCCCTCGAATGACTTTTCTACAGGGACCCCTGCTATATATCTCTCAAAACCATCTCCCATTCGCCCGTGCACAAATGCACGTTCCTGATTGGTGTATGCCCTTTACGACCGTGAACTAGCATCGCTGGCGGGAACTCCTCATAATGTGATCAATTCACCACGTGGCAACGTGGGATATCCTGGCCACGTGGAGGGGGTTTGAAATGAACCAGTTGCAATGTGTTGCAATTGACGTACATCACATTTTGATGTGCCGATGCTTCACCGCAAGGCTTTAATTTTTTTCTTTTTTATGTGTTTTACAGTTGCTCCACCTGTAGAGAAGATTCTAAAAGAGGACCATTGTTTTAAGAGGGATTGAGAAAATAGGAGCTGGTTTTTTTTGGGCGAAAGTGTGGGTGGTTGCAAAGATGGTGTGGGTGGTTTTTTATGAATTTTTTTTGGATTTAAAAAATGTTCTTTTTTGGTATTCTATTCTATCCTTCTGTCTTTCTATTCTTTTTCTACCATTTCACATTTTTCTTTCTTTCTTCGAACGTGAACTTACCGACATTTATTATTTACTTGTGTTTTCTTTTTTTTGCAGTGGCGGAATTCGAACCTGTGCCGACCGAATGTTGTATTACCACAAATGCGTCTTTTCCAACTGAGCTGTAAGTTTTTGAAGAAAAACGGAATTCACAATGCTTAATAATCTCCGAAATATTTAACGTCAGTTTTTGTCACAAGCTAGCACCCAAAACGCTACAAGTGCACTTCCAAAAATTCTCTGGAGTTCAGCTGCGCAAGAGTTTACAACACAGTTTCACTTCTACAAGTCTAGTTTCATTTATATGCCTGAGTAATCTGCTGTGGTTTTGATGGCGCACCCCCAAGACTCGTGATAACAATGCAGGGCGGATATAATATATTTTTGCTCATGAGGGAGAAAGGAAACTAAAGTAAACAATGCAGGGCGGGATGGAAATGTGCATGAAAAATGTTTGTGCGAACAAAAATAAATACTGCAAAGGTTAGTGGCTAACTATCATTAGCCTTAGAAAAGTGCATACTGTAAAATGAGTGATGTGGTTATATTATGTTGTGTTGCGTTGAAGGACGTCAAACAGCCTGTTGGATTGCAATGAGTGATTAGAAGAAGAAAAGACTCATCAGGCACTGTAACCAATCAGGGGGAAATCAACTGCCCACTGTGACCAAACAGGTTGGGGTATGTATATTTATCTTGATCCCAGAGGGGTAGGTCTAAAAGAGAGACCAATGAGGTCCTCAGGGCCGAGAGTTATGTGAGGCGTGAAGCGTCTAGCACAGTAAATGTTTGCTGATATTTGAGGGTAGTTAAAATTTTTGATATATGTGTATTGTAATAACCCAAGGCTCATACGAATTCAAGATTCGTCTATACTTACAGAAAACAAACGTAAAACTGAACGAAATATAAACGAAATTGGTAGTAACCTTACAGTATAACAGAGGGACAACAGGGATTCCAACTAATATCGCCATTTATTTCCGGCTTCAGCAAGGATAACACAACAAGAGGCTTGCCGGCTTATATATACAGAATCGTGGTACAGAGTAAGCAAAGAGATTGGAGAATGGAAATACAGAAGTGTAAACCAATAACAGAATATACTAGAAACACATCCAATGAATAAAATGATAAAAGAGAAAGGCAAACAAATCGCGGATCGAAAAGTAAGCATATCTGGTTGTCACAAGACAAGAGGATTTAAAAAAGAAAATGAGAGCAAAATGATATAAAACATATCTGAAAAAAAACAGACATAATTAAAAAAAAATAATACAAGGTCGGAAACAGAGTCAAGTATAGCATGCACATCAAAATCCGTTTGGCAATTGATGAGGAGTTCAGGGGTGGATCTCCTGGCTTTAAATATCTCGATTGGCTCAAGGGTTGCAGTCTTGGACGGGTCGTTGCATGCGTGTATGATGGACATCACTTTGTCTTGGGTTTTCAAAGCATGTCCGGAATCGGCAAGATTGTTGGCATAGTGGGAATTACCATCTTGTTTCTCGTAGGAGGAGACGTGCTCTCTGAAACGTACGTTGAAGTTACGGTTCGATAAGCCTATGTAAAACTTATCGCAGAAGGCCCAGTTCAGGCCATATATTCCAGACCGGGAGAAATCGTGAGATACGGTTAGGGTAGATGGGCGGAAGGTACGAAGAAAAGGGGTAGGGGATCGGAAAGAAACTTGGAGGCCAAGGGAAGAGAGGAAATTGGAGAGGCGGGAGCTTAGGTCCAAGGTATAATAGAGAAACTCACTTATTTTGTCGGGTTATAACATGGAGGGGGTGCTCGGGCTCAGGAAGGCACGTCTGTGGTGTTGAAGGATACGAGAAAAAGTAGAGGACGAGATGCCGTTCATACAGGCGAGAGCGTGGATGATACGGAGTTCAGAGGTACGGGAAAGGGGACGAGGGGTAACTTCAGGGCACGGTCAATGAAGGAGCGTAGGGAGGCGTGTTTGTGGAATAGGGGGTGTGAGGAAGAACGGTGGATTAGATTAGAAGATGTGGTAAGTTTACGGAAGACAGTGAATAAGAAACGGTTAATTTGGAGGTTGTTAGTAATGGGGATGTTCAAGATACGGGATGGAATTGTTAACTTCTGTTCCGTAAGTAAAATGGATATGGAAGAAGGAGTTGAAGGTGTCAGCAATGTCAGTGGGGAAGGAAGAACAGGAATCATAAATAATATGGATGTCGTCCACATATCGGAAATATGAGATGATAGTGGACTTAGCATGGAGGGGGTGATTAAGGTTAGTGCGAGGTGTTGTAGGAAGACTTCGGGTAAGAAGCTATTAAGTGGGAGGCCCATACCGAACCCAGTAGGTTGAGAATAGAATATGTTGTTAACGGAAAAGTAGTTTTGTGAAGAAATGACAGCCAGGTTTAATAAAAGGTCGACTTTATATAAATTTGCTGTCATTTTCTTTTATAAATCCTTTTTTCTTGTGACAAGCGGGTAGGTTTTCTATTCGTTCCGCGATTCGTTTGCCTTTCCCGAAACCCGATAATTGTAATCTGTATTTTTATGCGGATGACACTGCCATTATGACATGGGCACACCAGCCGGCTCACGTTATCACTCGGCTGCAGTGCGCCTTGAAGCAGTTCGAAGACTGGTTTAACTGCTGGAAGTTGAACCTTAACGTCGGAAAGTGCAAGGCTTTGTACCTCAATAGGAAGCTCAAGCATCCCCCAAATTCCGTTGTTCTGTTCAATAAGAAACTGGACTGGGTGGACAACTACAAGGATCTGGGAGTTATCATTGACTCAAGACTCTCATGGAACCAGCATATGTCCTATGCTCTAAATAAAGCGAAGAGGGCTAAGTACAGTATCATAGCTCTCATGGGTCGCAACAGCGCCCTCAGCATCGACAACAAACTACTTCTGTACAAATCGATTATCCGGACCATACTCCTCTATGGCATGCCTGCGTGGGCGACTATCTGTAAAACCAGATGGAGTGAACTACAGTCATTCCAGAATATTACCCTGAGGACCATTGCCCAGCTGGACAGAAGGATGGTGAAAAACCAATCCATCCACTTGGATTTAAACATGGCCCATATCGGAAAGTTTATACAGGATCTCCTTTTGATTATGACACAGAAGATGAAGACTCACGACAATAAGCTTGTGAAAGGGATACTGAAGAACTCAATGAATATGAACTGGCATGCGAAGTATCGTAAACCGAGGCACGTTCTTGACATCAACTTTAAAGATATTAGCAACGTCTCTTTCCTAGACTACTGGAAGATGTGATAATCTTATTTCTCCTTGTATTTTTTTTTATTTCGTTTCTTTTTTTGTTTCTGACAATCGTCAATCTTATTTTCTTTTTTATATAATATGGAAGACCGCTTGGGTTGGTTAGGCTTCTTGACTACCTCAGTGTATTTCATTTGGAATTTATTCTGGTTGGATGAGCTTTGTGAAAGCGCTGCTTTCGTCCCATCCTAACAAATGTACACTTCACTTTTCGATTGTCGATTGTCTTGTTGTGTTTTTAAGGATCGAATGGCTTCTAATGCTGCAAGATGTGCTTCTGGGGGCGCTGAGATCAACATTAAGTAGGAAATTCAATACCAAGAATTAGTCTCCAAGTCTTATGCAGGTATGGAATCGGCCTCCATCATTATAAATGACGTCTCCTGTGGTGAAGTGCAGTTCGTGGTGCTCCACAGTTCACCTAAACATTATCTTGACATTAGTGAGCTTGATGAACTCTTCAGTGGTGACACTCCAGTCGTCCTAGTTGCTGACCTAAATGCCAAACACCCAAGCTGGAACTCCTGAACGCAGAATTACAACGACATAATTAATTCTCTTTACCGACATAATTCTCTATTGGTACATACAAGGTAGAGATGATATGATCGCTGCTGGACCTGTGGAGGACACCTAATACTAAGACCACTCCCCTAGTAGTGACGTTTTGGACATCTCGCTCTTGAAGGGTTTCTTCAAACCGTACAATATCTTCACGATTGATGACCTTTCTTCTGACCACAAGCCTGTGGCGTTGAACTTTGACAATGTCGATATAAATTTCCGAGAGGAACTGATACATCATCAAGACTGGAAGCTTTACAAAGATATTCTTAAGGAATATGGCTGCCATCTCGACGTTGCTTACTGAACAGAGGACATCAATCAACGTGTTGAAGACACCACCAGATGTATTAACAGTGCCATAGAAGCTAGTAAGTATCCATCAGGGAATAAACCTCCTCATCGAATCCAACACACTCCTGGAATCCAACGCCTAATTTCTGAAAGAAACAGGACCCGTAGACTATGGCAACGCTATCGTGAACCTTGGCTCAAAACCAAGTATAACAGGCTACTTCGAAGAGTCCAAGGGGATATAAAAGAGCTTCGCGACGCTAGATGGAATGAAAAAGTCAAAAGCTTGTCGGCACGCGACACTTCCATTTGTAGTATGGTCAGAGCTTTACAGAAGAGGAAGAATGATACGCTTTGTGACGTGCCACCCCCTACCCTCGATAGTCTATAAGCACCCCGAGTATAACTTGTAAGGGGGAGGAACTGTCAGGGGTTCGAGACCTGGATTAATTCCTAAAGAAATGCTGGCACAGAGACATTATGCAGGATTCACGCATTTTATTCATAAGCTTATACAGGGTCGGTAGTTGCAAGGGTATCTTAAGCATAATCGGAGGGGCCCCTCTAAAACTAAACCTAATATCTTAAGCTATAATGAGATACATGTACAAGTCTTTGACATGAATGTAACAGTCAAGAGTCATCAAAACTCCGAGCGTACACAGAAGTTCAATTCAAATACCACAATCAGGCCTTGTCAATATAGAAATCAGATCCAGTAGAAAGAAATACTACCAACTCCCGTAAAGTATTCCAAACAACACGCATGAAAGCGTAATGGACCCCTTTTGTTTATACGCATTGAGGGGAGGGCACCTTAACCCCTCCTTGGCGAGTGGTAGTATTTAATTTTACGGCCTTACTGCGGAATCCAATGGGACTAGGTGCTTTCACTTTTAAATCCAGTGCACCCTCCTTAATGGCACTTCGCTCTGTAATTACACGGATGAGATATATAGATCAACGTGTTTCATGAGTTACTTCTGCTCGGAATCGATGGCACAAGCTGTCTGATTCATTTTCATCCTTTTTAAAGCAATTAACAACTTTCTAAAGAATAGAATAGTAAATGCAACACAAAGTCTCCAATAATTCACAACACCGTCTGGGCATGCTAATCTACCAAACCATCAGTACATAGACTTTAAGGAGAATGTTTGGAAGCATTATAACACTTATTCTTCCTGTATATATGCAAAAGTCGCATTTTAGTTGCACTACATATGGCAAGACTTCGCTGCTCCGTTTACGCGAATGTTTTTCCGCACTTGGGGGGAGGGGGGAACTTCAGAGCGGACGCATTCCAAAGCGCAAATCGACAAATCAGTTTAAAAGTTACTCACCCGGTTGTCATCTTAAATGCACCAATCACCTTCGTTCACTTGGTAGTATTCATTCCAATATCACGGTCAAAGTTGTCATCGCTGGGCTCGGGCCTCTCTCCTTCAAATCGAACACGCAATGGCTGCCATCATCCCGCTGACACCGCCACTTTCCTGCATAGCTGGATAAAGTTCTATTAAGCCCTGAATCTCATTTAAAAAAACTTAATATACTCATATTAAATATTACATATAACCTGGGTGCTAATTGCACCAAATATTCCGACAACAACTCCTCTAAAACACGTAGGCCATACAATATGAGGAGCAAAGCAAAAACATGACCGCTCAACACGGCGGTTTTTAGAGAAGAAAAAAAGGAAATATAATACCAATTCTATTTACCAACAATACTACATAATAAAAAATAAACGATTGTTTGCTGGAGGCTAAACAAAAACTCTAAAAAAAAAACTAATAATGTCAGTCGCCAACAAACATTGCAACAAACGAAAACAAAAAGACACACGCGACCGACTCTGCGTTGTTAGCAAAACGCTCGTAAAAGAGCGGCCGCACACCCTTCAAACTAAACATGATCAACGAAACACATTCACCCACCGTTCTCTATCCAACAAACTAACTAACACAATCCATCACAAGCAGAACACAACCTAACCACCCAAACAGAAAAACAAAACGGCAAACAAACCGCTCACAACGATCAAAACAACAAAACAAAGCATCGCTCATATCACTTGCACACATCCCTCCCATAACCAGTCGTTTGATATTTTTCCTTCCCGTCGGACATATGCAACCCTAACTGACATCAACATGTCACAGCTTTCTCCACTACGTACTCCACAAGGTGACTATGTGCAAACTAATCAGGACAAGCACCAAGTCATTGCAGATTCATTGGAAATGCCGTTTGTTACTCCTACCAACGATAAGCTCGAGAGCCAAA
Organism: Rhysida immarginata; assembly: GCA_023313115.1. Taxonomy (NCBI): domain Eukaryota; kingdom Metazoa; phylum Arthropoda; class Chilopoda; order Scolopendromorpha; family Scolopendridae; genus Rhysida; species Rhysida immarginata. Next base: position 133,762 of record JAHWFO010089442.1, read on the forward strand.
TCATGTCTCAGCGTGTGGAAGAAGGTATTGTCAACTTTGATGAAGTCCCGCAAGCATTTAACGAAGTACAACATTGAGGCTGGAGAGATCGCCAACATCATAAGTAAAGTGAAAAAGAAGAAGGCTCCAGGAAAAGACAAGGTGAGTAATAACGCCCTTATGAATCTCCCAAAGAACTTTATTGGCTTTCTCACCAATATCATTAGCGAATGCTGGAAATTTTCTTACTTCCCTGTGGCTTGGAAGAAATCGATTGTGTTGAGTATCCCCAAGCAGGGGGAAAATCCTGCAATTCCCGCGAGCTACCGACCTATTAGCTTGCAACCCTCGATGTCTAAGGTGTTGGAGAGAACGATCCTCGTCAGATTCCAAGATCACTGTCTAGCAAATGACCTTTTTCGGGAAGAGCAGTTTGGCTTTCGAGCTGCCCACTCTTGTCCGATGCAGATATAGAGGCTCTTTGAAGACCTGAGCACCCCCCTGAACTTATCCAGGTACTGTGGGGTGGTATTTCTCGATGTCAGTTAGGCTTTTGACCAAGTGTGGCATGAGGGCCTTGTATACAAAATGATCAGAGACGGGTTCCTTGCAGATTTGATCTTGATGGTGAAATCCTTTCTTGGCGGCAGATCCCATCAAGCCAAAGTTGAAGAAAATCTTTCCACACCCCGTGTTGTTAAAGCCGGTGTACCTCAGGGTTCTGTCCTCGGACCTGTGCTATATAATTTCTTTGTACATGATTTCCCGAAACCCGACAATTGTAATCTGTATTTTTATGCGGATTACACTGCCATTATGACATGGGCACACCAGCCGGCTCATGTTATCACTCGGCTGCAGTGCGCCTTGAAGCAGTTCGAAGACTGGTTTAACTCCTGGAAGTTGAACCTTAACGTCGGAAAGTGCAAGGCTTTGTACCTCAATAGGAAGCTCAAGAGTCCCCCAGATTCTTTTGTTCTGTTCAATAAGAAACTGGACTGGGTGGACAACTACAAGTATCTGGGAGTTATCATTGACTCAAGACTCTCATGGAACCAGCATATGTCCTAGGCTCTGAACAAAGTGAAGAGGGTTAAGTACAGTATCATAGCTCTCATGGGTCGCAACAGCGCCCTCAGCATTGACAACAAGCTACTTCTGTACAAATCGATTATTCGGTTCATACTCCTCTATGGCATGCCTGCGTGGGCGACTATCTGTAATCCAGATGGAGTGAACTACAGTCATTCCAGAATGTTACCCTGAGGACCATTGCTCAGCTAGACAGAAGGATGGTGAAAAACCAATCCATCCACATGGATTTAAACATGGCCCGTATCGGAAAGTTTATACCGGATCTCCTTTTGATTGATACAGAAAATGAAGACTCACGACAATAAGCTTGTGAAAGGGATACTGAAGAACTCAATGAATATGAACTGGCATACGAAGTATCGTAAACCGAGGCACGTTCTTGACATCAATTTTGAAGATATTAGCAACGTCTCTTTCCCAGACTACTGGAAGATGTGATAATCTTCTTTCTCCTTGTGTTTTTTATTTCGTTTGTATTTTGTTTCTGACAATCGTCAATCTTATTTTCTTTTTTGTATATTATGGAAGATCACTTGGGTTTAGGCTTATTGACTACCTCAGTGTATTTCATTTGGAGTTTATTCTGGTTGGATGAGTTTTGTGAAAGCGCTGCTTTCGTCCCATCCTAACAAATGTACACTTCACTGTTTGATTGTCGATTGTCTTGTTGTGTTTCAGCGAGGTTCAGTTTGGTTGCACTTCTGGGGCGAAACAGCGCTCTTGGTGTGGATAACAAACTCTTAATATACAGTGTTGTGATTCGTACTATTTTACTTCATGGAATGCCTGCTTGGGCTTCTATTTGTAAATCTAGGAGGAAGGATCTCCAGACCTTCCAAAATGTTGCTCTCTGGTCCATTGGCCAACTTGTTGAGAGAAGAGTTGCCAACAACCACTCTATCTATGAGGATTTGGGGATGACCCACATAGGCACCTTTGTCCAGACACTTATAAAGAATATGCTACCCAAGATGGAGAATCATAAAAACACCCTGGTTTCTGGTATCCTGGACCACCCACTCGTTATCAAGGGTCCCCTCAAGTTTTGAAGACCCGCCATATCCTGGATGTCTGCTATGATGACATTAACAAGGCCGTCTTCCCCAACTATTGGATCTTTTATATCCTGATGATTTTTGGGGACTCCATTTGTCAATCTACAATCTGACTATCGTCCTTTCTTGGTACTTATTCTCTGGAGGACTTATTCATCAAGCTTCTCTCCCAGTTCAGTCTACCTCCTCTGGTTTACTCTTTGGGCGAGCGCGCAAAGTGAGCTTGGCTCCTGGACCACTCGCATCTTTCCTTTCACTACACTGTTCGATTGTCGATTGTCTTTTTGTGATATCCTTGATAAAGCCGGGAATAAATGGCGAAACTAGTTGGAAACTCAATTGTCCCTCTGTTATACTACCAATTTCGTTGATACACGGAGAGAAATTTTTTGTTGTGACAACCTTATCTATGGTCACTGTAACAATATTTTATGGTTAATCCTGTCCCAACAATATTTATTGTTGTGTGGACAAAACTGTTTTGATAGTGTTTTGATCAGAACAGTTTTGTTACCACACTAATAGTCTTTTGTTACCACACTAATACACTACTGCTAGAGCAACGATTTTTCCTTGCGTGGATAATGAATATTGATGACACATCAATAGTTTTCTGCTCCTACAGCAATAGAGCTATGAGCTCTTTTACAGTTTATATTTTCATGATACCCTATAAAAATTAGGGTATGTTAGTAGTATCAAGTTCATTTCATGAATTAATAGTTGTAATATAAATGAATAATTCTATTTCTTTTTTTGTGCACACCATTGGTTTCAAAAAAGGCTGTTGGAGCTAGAGCTGGTGATAATGCTCCAACTTACACCCTTCAGATGGTCAGTAATCAGGACGCACAATAGCCCATGCCTTGAGAAACAAGCACCTCTTAACAGGTTACATTATGCCTAAAGAAAAGGAAATTTAATGACCACTTTTTCTTTTAAGAAAAATTATTTTAGCAAATACCTTCAGCAAACCTCCTTTCGGGAAGGCACAGCATTCTGCTTACACCCCTCTGAAATTGATTAACATTAAAAATAACCAGTAAGGAATACAAACAGTTGTTCATCGGAGTCGATTAGTAGAAAATTTTCCTATGAAATTCATTAACTATTTATGAGACTATCCGAATAAACCATGAATCATATAGCTAAAATTAACTAAACAGGATAAAAACAGAAATTCTCGAGGTTATGAAACGGAAATTCTCGACCGCTTTTCGCGACATCTAGTGAGTGAAATTTTTAACTATTGTCTGCTAGTAAATGTGAAATCAGATTTATGGAAAGAATTATGATAATTTTCATACACATTCACCAATCCGACCTTCATTGTTTCCAACAAACGAAAAACACTAATTATTAACATCCAAGTTGGAGACAATGAAACGGTTAGGTGACTTTTCTGCTTCAAGACCTTGTTATCTCGTTGACCTCGTCGACAGAGCGAGTGACGTAATTTCTCGACCAATCAACAAGTAGATTATGATCAGCAATAAACTTATATTGCTGCATGGGCATCCGTGTATTGATGACAGAACAATATATGAAATAGTCTTTTTCCGATATTGGTGCTGCATCAATATTTAGTTGACACTACATAAAAAAACTACATATTAATAGTGAATTGTAATGGTGACAATTTGATAGTGTAGTAAGATCAAAGTTTATTCATGATGCATCAAATTGTATTTTTGTTTCAACAATCAAGCACTCATCAACTCCCTTATTGTTGCTACATCCAAAGCATTTCTCTCCGTGTAGGAACAGTATTATGAACCCTTCTCTCACTGATGAAATATTAACGCATAAACAGCAGATACATTCACTATAATTTCTTATGCAAATTCCGAGTTATCCGTCGCTAAAATTTTCGTTATCCGGAACGCTATATGTAAGCTGGCATATAAAGCCCAAGTTCTATGGAGTAGCGGGCTTAAGATGTCAGCTTATAGTGTGACGGTCCGAATAAATAAGGAATTTTAGTGGAAAAAAATGCTGCCTGTGCGTTCACATTTCTTAAAGTTTTATCTTTATTTTCTGTAAGTATAAACAAATCTTGAATTATTATGATTCTTGGTATATTAAAATACACATACACAAAAAATATTCCGGTAGGGTACTTGTCTCAACTGTGGGCGGATAGTGTCAAGTCTATGGGATATTTACAGGCTTGGTTTACGATCTGAAAATAACGCAGAGTGCCTTGGTCATTCGGCGGCAAAAAACACGTGGCATCTCTCTGCAAATTAACTGGTTTATGTTTTCCTTTAACCAAATTCAAGGTAGCTTAACCCAACCTCACCCCGTTTAACATGTGCTTTATTGACAAATCCTGTTTACGCTTTGCCAAATATGCAAGTTTGGGATTTGTTTGTTTTTGCACAAAAAATTTATTTATGTAACACCGTCCTCTCAGCCGTCTGCTCTTCTTAACCCATTAGAGCCCAAAATAAAACTTTATGGCAGATTCTTATGAAGCTTACAATGAGGTGTCAACGAATTTTTGTGTAGTGTTTGTAACTTACAGTTAAGAGTTTTGTTGCAGTGATTTTTTTCTTAGACGTATGGTTTGTTGCATTCTGGATAGAAAAACTTTGTCTCGGAGGTGGTGGAAATATTGAGAAGACGTAAGAAGCTTTCAGAAAAAAGAATTGAAACAATATTTTATTTTTTAAAAAACATGCGTTTGGGAGACGAAATAAATTGATGTGGCATGCAGTAATACACTTTTAGTAAGTAAGAAGCAACAAAGCAGTTTAGTAAACATTAGCTTGAGTTCTTCTTGACGCAAATTTTGGACAAGTGAAGCGATTGTGTTTTTCTTTCTAGTTTCGGGCGAGGCAGTTGCGAGCGCGCTACTAGTGTAAATGAGGGGGTTGTCTGAAGTGGCGTTGCTTTCTGTGGTGATGCTTCTTTTAGGTAAAATGGGAACCTGACGTCTTCTTAGAAGAGCTAGTCCTCGCTGAGCTAAAAAATAATGAAATGTCAATGTTAAATAAATAAATTTGGTTGTTAATTTTTTGTTGGATGGAATTTCCTCTTCAATAAATATGCAATTTAATCTTCGATTATCTATCACTAATTTTAGGTCAATTATGATTAATGAATTAAGATGAATATGCAGTCTTGATTGCTATTTTAAAATTGCTTATTATATAACAAGTCAAAACAAAACCGACATTTTTACTGGATAAAATTCAGAATGCTCCATGGAAAAATGCCGTGGTGACATCCTTCGATGGTAGGTTTCTGAGCGAAAAAAGGGTTTTCTACTTTGGATCTTTATTTTTTGGTGTTAAAGTTTTGTTTATTCTTCCAAATGTCAAGTTTAGCTATTTCACTTTTTTTTCCTTTCTTTCTTTTTTTTTGCTGTCACTGATTCTCTTTTTCTCTAGTGTGGGAGATGATTTAGATTAATTCCAAATTTCCTGGCAGCATACCACTTGTCTTTTTTGGGGTTTCTACAGCATATGCTGTGTGAAGCCATCAGTTTGAAGCAAATTTTTTCCGTTTAAAGTGTTTGTGGTGGAGTTTGGCTTCCATTTCAGCGAACACATTGCAACTGTACTTTATGGGTGCCTCGCAAGTTCGGCCTTTTTTAGGTTGGTAAACTGCTGTTGTATGCCACTTCAGGGTTTTGCGTACCTGATTAACATTCTGGAAAAGTCGTTTTGGTAAATGTTGTTTGGCGGGGTTTTGCTACGGTTGCTGTGGTTGCCAAGTTTTTTGGCCAGTGTTCAGTTTCGTGTCAAGTGTTTGGGCAGGATGTTTCCGTTGAGTGCTTCTCTGGTTTGCAAGGTGTGTTTTACATTCCAGTTTTTTAGATTTTTTTTTTTTGATTTTGTAGTGTCTTCTTTCGATCTGCTTTTCTGTTGTGTCTTGAGTCCATTTCTTCAAATGTTAAGTTTGGCTTTTTAAATTTTTCTTTTTTCTCTCAGAGCAGAGGCCATTTTTTTCTCTGCTCTGCAAGGTGATTTAGGTTTGTCATCAACCCCAGCGTACCCCTTGCCTTTTGTCGGTTTTCTGTAGCGGATATGGTATGAAGCCATCAAATTCGTAGCGTTGATTGTTTTTATGGGGTCGGATAGCTTTTATTTCAGCAAACGCACTGTTCCTAGACTATGTGGGAGTTTGTCGGATAGGTTGTGTCTATTTGGGTTGAGCAAGTGGTCCTGCATTCCGCTTGAGTCTTGTTAGCGAGTTAGGCATTTTACAAAAGTTGTTTGGGTGGTTTTTTTTTGTTGTTAAGGTTGTTGCTCTGTTTGCTGTGATTGTCAACATTCTGGGTTCTGAGCGTGTTCAGCCTGTGTCTTGTCAAGTGTTTGGCCGGATTGTTGCTGTTGCGTGTTTCCCTTGGTTCACAAGATCTTTTCAGGGTTTCAGTAGTCTGTAGTGTTTGCCTTCGAGTTACTTCTCTATTTGGTCTGAATGTTTTGTCCGTTTCTTCAAATGTCAAACTTGGCTCTTACACTTTTCTTTTTGCTGTTGTCGTTTTTTTCTCTTGCGTAGGCGATGATTCAGGTTGTTTGCAAATTCATTGGCAGCATGCCACTTGCGTTTTATCGGAATTTCTGTAGCAGATGTTGCGTGAAGCCATCAGATTTGTACCATTCAAAGTCTCTTTGGAAGGGGGATTTGGCTTCCATTTCGGTGAATTTCCATTTGTTGTTCCTGAGCTTTATGTGAGTTCTCTCAGATTCCGTCTTTTCCAGTTGTGAAACTGCTTCTGCATGTCCCTTAACGGTTTTGATCGCGGATTAGCAGTTTGCAAAAAGCCCTTTTGGTGGTTTTTGCTGTACGGTTGTTTTTTCGATTGCTATGGTTGTTGGGTGCTCAGTGTGTTCAGCCAGCATGTCGTGTCAAGTGTTTGATCGTATTGTTACTGTTGCGTGTTTCTTAGGTTCATAAGGTGTTTTTTTGAGTAGATGCTTTTCAGAGTCTATGTGGTGTTGTTAAGTCTGCCTTCGGATTGCTTTTATGTTTCGTCTTAAAGTATTGTTCCATTCCCTCAAATGTCAAGTTTGGCTCTTAAAATTTTCTTTTTACTGTTGTCAGGCATTTTTTTCTTGTGTGGGAGATGATTCAAGTTTTCTTGCTTCTCTGCCCTAATTTCCGCATGGAACGGAATTTTTTATGAGCTCCCTTTGCGCAGGCTGTCATCTGCTGTTTGCAAATGGACTCCTAACTTGGCCAAAGTTCATCGCTTTCGGCGAATTTCTTCACGCTGCAGAATATTGGTAGGATCAATGATTGTTGTTTTTCTCGCAATCGAATTGGAATGTCACTTTCCTGGCTAAAGGAATGGCACTAAACACATTAACAATGCTAACATTGCTGTCCATATGACTGTTTGGCTAAAAATTTCAAACCATGTACCCCCCCCCCCCCACATTCCCTCCCCCTTGCCTTAAAACAACTTTATTTGAAGAAAAATGTTGGAAATCCAAAGAAACACATTCTCGCAAATTTAATCTTTCTTAATCCCGGTTAAAACCATGGTCCTCTTTTAGAATCTTGTCTACAGGTGTACAAAAGAGTACAAAAGTAAAAAAGAAAAAAAATAAAACCTTGCGCTGAAGCAAGATGCATCAAAATATATACTAAACGACTCTTAAGCTTTCACAACTCTTCTCTCACATTTCTCTCCTCACGGTTTTCTGTCCGTATATTTCGCCATCACCTTTTCCAGCTAGCAGCATCAAAATCTTGCAGTGAAGCGTCGGCGCACTAAAATATACATTCCCCAGAAGAAAAACCGTATACTGTCTGAAAAGAAAGAAAGAAGTACCCATGTACATTATTATTTTATTAAAGACCGGTCAAAGAATTAATCGGATATGAACAGACAATGGCTTGGAATAAAGAATTACAAGAACTGTTCACTCAACGAGGAATTAAACATGAGCGAACGAATGTATGTTCACCAAATATGAGTGGATTTCTGAGAGAATTAATCGAACCCTTATGGATTTAATGAGATCTACTCTGGAAGCAGCATAATTATCACCTAAATTTTGGGCGGAAGCAATAGTAACCGCAGCTTATATCAAAAATAGATTAACTCATCCTTTGACTGGGGGAGAGGTTTCTGAAGAAATATGAACAGGTCATAAACTAGTGTAAGACATCTGAAAACATATGGATGTTTAGCATATGTACACATACCAAAAGAAACCAGAGGAAAATTAGATTTGTGAGCTCGAAAATGTATCATGGTGGGATATTCTGCAAGGACAAAAGGATATCGATTATGGGATACTAGTAAAAGAGAAATTGTAGAAAAAAACATGTAAAATTTGATGAAACCAAGTTAGGAATAGAAGGAGTTAATGAAGATAATACTGTTACCTTTTATGGATTACAGGATTTTAAACAAATTTGCAGTGATGAGAAAGAAGTGTCAGGAACAGAAAAAGTACAAGAGGAAAACCCTATTGAAGTAGAAAAAGATGTGTGCACAGATATAGAAGATGTAACGAAATTAAATAAAAATGTAAATCAATAAAAAGTAAAAAGAGGACGAGAAAGACCTAAGAAAGTTGTTAAAAATCCTTATGGAAGAACAGGAAAACCAAAAGAATTCAATTACATAGTGCATATACCAGAGACTTATGAAGAAGCAATAGCATCAAAACAGTCATATCAATGGGAAAAAGCTATGCAGGAAGAAATAGAAATACATAGATCAAGAAGTACATGGAAACTCGTAGAACCACCACAAGACCAAAAGATAATTAACTGTAGGTGGGTATTTACAACAAAGAAGGAAACAAAAGGTCAAATACAGAAGTACCGAACCAGGCTAGTTGCCAAAGGATTTCAACAAACTGAAAATATTGAGTATGGAGAAACTTTTTCACCAGTTGTGAACCTTTCATTAATAAGGGCCATGCTAGCACTGACTTGCATATTTGGATAGAAGACAAAGCATCTAGATGTTCCAAGCGCTTTCTTGTATGGAAATACCGAAGAAGACATATGCATGTGTCAACCACCAGGTTGGAAAGAAAAAGGCTACGAAGTAAAAGTCCTAAAATTAGAGAAAGCCATATATGGGTTAAAGAAGTCAGGAAACTCACGGTTTAATGAACTGAATTGTGCCTTCAAAGATATAAATGTTAAAGCATTAGAAAGCAGCTCTTGTATCTACAGATATAAAGATGTTATTATATTGATTTATGTTGATGACATTGCCCTATTTGGACCTGACTTAGAACAATTAGATGAATTAACAAATTTAATAAGTTCAAGGTTTGAAGTAGTGGATTTAGGGGAAATATCAAATTTCCTAAATATTAGGATTACAAGAAGTGTATATGGAAATATATCAACTGATCAAGAGGAATTCATAGAAAAATTTCTGGTTGAGTTCAACTTCTTAGACTCGAAGTCTGTGTCAACACCAGTAGATCCAGGTGTGAATTTACAAGATACAGGATTACCTGAAAAGAGTATTATGATTAATGAACGGTACAGAGAAGCCATTGGGACTCTCATGTATTTGGCTATAAAAACAAAACCTGATATTTTATTCCCAGCAACAGAATTGAGCCAATTTATAGAAAACTCAAAAGATGTGCATTGTCAGTGTATTAAACACATGTTACGATACCTGAATTCAACAAAAAACAAAAAACTGACATATTCAAGCAATAGGGTAGTACAAAGCAAATCAACTATAATAAGGTTAAGGGTAACAATGGGATGGCGGTTATCAAGCAAAATATACCGGAATTGAAATAATTTACCAAAATAATTAATGTAAAAAGATTGTATGGGTAATTTACTATCGACAAAGTAAAATACAATATATTATTACCAAAATAAAAGTTACATATTACATTAAATAATAATCAAATCGGACCAGCTCTATTAAAAGAAATGCGAGTTAAACAGTAATTCCTGAAATATTTACGGAATATCGAATTGGAACTTAACGAACGTATTTGAGGAGGATGACAGGCCCAACATTTAATACCAATTTAATGAGACACACCGATTTCTATAATTAAGAGTAGAAAATGCTAAACGTATCTCGTTAGCAATACTTGTCTCGGTTACAACATATTGGTATAGGGGTAATTAAAATTAGGAGTGTGGTAGAAGTCTTATAAATAAAAGAACATAAGGATAAAAAATATAATTGGTATATAGTCAGTATGCGTAACGAGAAAAAATGCTTAGTAACAGAAGAATATTTCGGAAGGTTTAGTAGAGTACAGAGAAACCATTTATTAATTTAAATAGTCTAGAAAGATTAACCGTGGAGGTAGCACTCCAGAATATTATACCGTAGCATAATGATGAGTGAATCCAAAAATAATATAATAACAACAGAATGTTGGAAGGAAGGTAGTGGACTCTGGAGATAATACCTTGTTTTTTGGTGAGCTTACTAACTAAGATATCAATGTGTGTATTCCATGATAAAGTTAGTGCAAGTTAAGTAACGGTCGTAATAATAGAAATAATATTATTATCGTTACAAAAAAACATCTGCTTGGTCTTATCATTATTGACAATAAAAGCGTTCGTAGTGCTCCAATTGCTGGGAGTGTTAAGAGATTGGTTAATAGAAGTTAATAGACCTGAAATGTCACTCTTTGATAGAACTTCTCCAAGACATTAAATAACAACAACATTCATAATGATAATAAGGAAAATATGCAGAACATGGAGGAAATAGAAGAGGTATTAACCCCCTCATCTGCGGAGAAATTGTTTTTTTCCGTGAACTTGAAAGGATTGTTGATTTATTTCATTGACGCATTGTAGCTATGTCGACGTGGTTTCACCAGGCCTCCAAATGACTGATGCTCAGTCCATGATGTTAATGCATTAAGCGAAGTCTGTAATGATTTTTAAAATATTTTAATTTATTTATACATGGATTATTTTTGTTTTCCTGGAAAATGTTTTTTGCATATTTCAACGGTGTAATGTGTTACAAGCATTATTAAAAATCGTCTGCAAAGTTTGATCTGATTTTTTTAAAGCACGTGCGTCTATAGAGGATTTACATATTTCGTGCTCTGGCTGACGTCATCGATGATCCGCCATCTGGTGAGAACCGGGAGAAACGGCTCGATCGAGCATATCTTAAACTCTACTCAATTCACAAGTAATTAACAAACACTCTACACGGACCATCAATATATATCTCATGACCAACAATGCAAGGAAAAGTTTGTGCAATATAGATGAATTGAGCAAATGGTAAGCAAGTACATAGAATAATCGACTACACAAAGTGATGAATGGCCAAGACATTCAGAGAAGAAAGGGAATTGCAACAACATCAAGTGTACATCTAAAAGATTACGTGAGTAAGACATTTTTTAGACTAGCAGTGGCATCTTTGGAGAGGTCAATCCATTGTTTGCCTTTAAAAAATTTTTTTCGAATTTTCATTAAGAATTTTTACTAATTCTAAGCATTTTCATGTGGTTATTTTTAAGATATTTCAAAACTTAATCCAAAAAAAGTCCGAGCCACGCAGGGGTTATCACCTAGCTTATTTGGTAGCACAGCAGATCATAACATTTCATAAAAATAAATTCTGATTAAATTCTGTGGGAATGTGTATATTTTGGAAAGTGAGATGCTGAAAATGCGATAACTGAACGTTCGTTTCCAAGAATTATTGATAATAAGCATAGAGTGATGATACAGTGACAGAAGATTAATAATGCAGCGTGTACTGATGAGGGAAAGGGAGCACACAGAGCGCTCCCTAAAAATCGTCCAGACGACTGAACAGTGGGGCCACTAGGCGTGTCAGCACAGAGACAGTGCAAAGATCCCTCTTGAGGTTGGGGCTCCGGAGCAGGCGTATGGTAACAGAACCCATGTTGACGCCTGTGCATCGCCGAAAACGCCTCCAGTTCGCAATGGTCGATCGCTCTTGGATCTCGACCGAGTGGCAAAGAGTTGCTTTCTCTGACGAGTCGCGGTTTCTGGTGAACAGAGTGGACGGACAATGGAGAATTCGCCGGGAAGCATCTGAGAACAGGCATTCCCATACCATCGTTGGCAGACGACAGGCTGGTGGGGGAGGTGTGACTTTTAGGGGGATGTTTTCGTGGTATGATCTGAGTCCACTGATACCGCTGGAGGGTACACTGAATGCTGTTTGTTACCTGGCGATCGTCGCAGACCAGATACACCCCTTCATGTGGACAGTTTTTCCTTAGGGTGATAGAATCGTTCAACAGGACACTACTCCCTGCCATACTGTCAAAATTGTCCTCGACTGGTTCGAGAAGCATGAGGATGTATTCAAGCTACTCCCATGGCCACCAAACTCCTAGGACTTCAACTCCATTGAACATTTGTGGGACCATCTCGATCGCCATAACTGCAAGCTGAACCCTCCACCACCCATGATGGAATTACGGGATACACTGATCGCCTAATGGTCCCAGATACATGCAACCACTTTCCGAGGACTTATTGACTCTCTTCCAGGTCGACTAGCTGCTGTGCTTGCCGCCATCGGTTGATATTCCGGATACTAGCAGGTGGTCATATTAATGTGTCCGCACCCTGCATATCTCATGACCAACACTGCAAGGCAAAGTTTGTGAAATATAGATGCAAGATCAAAGTTTCAATTTGTAACAATGCATGGAATTCCTGTTATTCAGGCTTTTCTTAGATTTGAGAGTTCTTAGTACTTAACAATTTTTTGAAAATCTTTAAAAATAATCATGAACTTGAGATAATGGAGAGTAAGCATACTATTGGAGAAGAGTGGAAAGACGACAGAGGAAGTACTAATTTAGCTCCATGCTATATTCGACAAATGATAAGTATGTCAATAGAAGAATCGGCGACTGCAAAGTTAACCAAAGTGATGAATGGCCAAGTTTTGCTTCAAAACATCGAGAGAAGAGTGGGAATTGCAACAACATCAAGTGTACATCTAAAGTAAGAATACGTGAGTAAGAAATTATTTAGACTAGCAGTGGTATAATTGAAGAGGAATATCCATTGTGAGCCTTAAAAAAATTTATTTTCGAATTTCCATTAAGAATTTTTACTGCATTATTTCTAAGCGTTTTCATCGGTTTTTTAAGGTATTTCAAAATTTAATCAAAACCCGGGCGTTGCTCTTTGTTTTTATTATCTAGCTTATTTGGTAGCACAACAGATCCAAACGTTTCATAAAAATACATATGAATGTGAATATTTTTGACGCTGAGATGATGATAATGCGTTGATTGAACGTTCGTTTCCAAGAATTATTGATAATGAGCATAAAGTGATGATGCAGTGACAGAAGATTAATAATGTAGCGTGTATTGATGAGGGAAAGGGAGCACACAATGAGCTCCCTATAAATTGTCCAGACGACTGGCAAAAATTTATGTGTCTTGAAAGGAAAGAGAAAGAACGAGTATTGGACAGAGAAACTGCAACTAAAACAGAAAAAACTATAGGGCGTTTGAAACATCTGAACAACGGGAGCTTCTACGTCAAGGGCAAGACAAGCTTGGTTCTAAATTATTTGGTGATGCTCCACAGTCGTGAGGCAAGTCAACAACAGTTTAGATAAAGTCCCGGTATATCACCCAGACTTCTTGTGTTTCGCATTTTTCGTAGATTGGATTGTCCCTTTGCTCCATGTTGTATTGATTGAGTTATTATTTAAGCAATAGGGAGTTATAATTTAATTTTTGGAGATTGTTCTCTTTACCTACAAGTGTAATTATCTCGGGCAATGTCAGGTACCTCTGCTAGACTATAAATATAAAGAAGGATGTTTACTTGTGGGTTTGTGCGTTTGTTTTTATACAAATCTACAAATTTATTCCGATCTTGATGAAATTTTGCATACTTGTCCTTCCAAGTGTGAGGAAGGTCACTGTCTACCTCAGATTTCGAAAAAATAATAATTATTATAAAAATCGATATTCATGGTTATGGCAGGGCATATTAATGAGAAATATCTCATGACCAACAATGCAAGGCAAAGTTTGTCCAATATAGATAAGTTTCAATTTGTAACAATTCATCGAATTCCGATTATTCAGGCTTTTCTTAGAAAAGAGAGTTCTTAGTACTTAATAATTTTTTGTAAATGTTAAAAAAAATCAGTAACTAAAGATAATGGAGTTTTAGCAGACTATTGAGAAAGAGTGGAAAGACGACTGACACAACAAATGAACAGTGGGGCCACTAGGCGTGTCAGCACAAAGACAGTGCAAAGATCACTCTTGAGGCTGGGGCTCCGGAGCAGGCGTATGGTAACAGAACCCATGTTGACGCCTGTGCATCGCCGAAATTGCCTACAATTCTCAATGGAGTATCGCTCTTGGACCTCGGCTGAGTGGCAAAGGGTTCGCTTTCTCTGAGGAGTCGCGGTATATGGTGAACAGAGTAGAAGGACGATGGAGAATTCGCCGGGAAGCATCTGAGAACAGGCATCCCCACACCATCGTTAGCAGACGATACCGTTGGCAGGTGGGGGAGGTGTGACTGTTCAGGAAATGTTTTCGTGGTATGATCTGAGTAAACTGATACCGCTAGAGGGTACACTGAATGCTGTTCGTTACTGACGATCGTCCCAGACCAGATATACCCCTTCATGTCGACAGTGTCTCCTCAAGGTGATGGCATCGTTCAACAGGACAATGACCCCTGCCATACTGTCAAAATTTTCCTCGACTTGTTCGAGAAGTATGAAGATGTATTCAAGCTACTCCCATGGCCATCAAACTCCCGGGACATCAACCCATTGAAAATTTGTGGGACCATCTCGATCTCCATAACCGCAAGCTGGACCTTCCACCACCCATGGTGATAGAATTACGGGATGCACTGACCGCCTAATGGTCCCAGATAAATGCAACCACCTACCGCGTCGCCATATGCGTGCAGCCAACGGCGGATATTCCGGATACTAGCAGGTGGTCATATTAATGTGTCCCGACCCTGTATATCATGACAAACAATGCATGCAAAGTTTGTGAAATATAGATAAGTTTCAATTTGTAACAATGCATAGAATATCTGTTATTCAGGCTTTTATTAATTTTGAGAGTTCTTAGTACTTAACAATTTCTTGAAAATCTTTAAAATGACCATGAACTGGAGATATTGGAGTGTTAGTATACTATTGGGGAAGAGTGGAAAGACGACAGAGGAAGCACTCCTTTAGCTCCGTGCTATATTCAGCAAATGATAATAGAAGAAACGGCGACTACTAAATTACACAAAGTGATAAATGGCCAAGTTTTGCTTCAAAACATCGAGAGAAGAGTGGGGATTGCAACAACATCAAGTGTACATCTCAAGTAAGATTACGTGAATAAGAAATTATTTAGACTAGTAGTGGTATACTTGAAGAGGTCCATACATTGTGAGCCCTTAAAAAATTTATTTTCGAATTTTCATTAAGAATTTTTACTGTATTAATTCTAAGCGTTTTCTTCGGTTAATTTTTTAGGTATTTCAAAATTTAATCAAAACCCCGGCGTTGCTCTTTGTTTTTATTATCTAGCTTATTTAGTAGCACAACAGATCCAAACGTTTCATAAATGTCAAATCCTCGCCAGAGGAAAAATGTTAAGAAACATTATTTACAAGATTTGACGGAAAAAAAAGATGACAAAAAGGAAAACACCCCCGTCGGTAGTAGACGGGCCCCGTCAGATGAAGTAAACCTGAGGCCGCGGGATTGGAGGAGGATCGAGAGATCTGAGCACCGGGATTGGAGGGCGGTATGCGCAATCTCGGCTCAGAATCCTCCAACCCCGGATAAAAGGCGAGGCAAAAGAGAAAATCAGCAGACGGCAATTTCTCCTCTTCAGTTTAGGAACCATTGGGGCGGACCAGAACTCATGCAATGTTCCAGCAAGCTTAAGACGAAAGGTCGCGGAGCACTGAGGCACGGAGGACCAAGCTCAAGTAACAAAACTATTAATAGGAACTTTATCCATAGTTATTACAGAGTTAATAGAAGTCACCGTGCCAAGCCACAATCGCCCGACGGAAGAAGGCCGCCGCTGCCGCCGTCTCAGCTCCAAACCCGGCGTCAATTTGGATCAAGGGGGTATAAAGCAGGAAACCCTCGCGGAAAAAAAAGGACGTCTATCCAAGCTGAACGACCGACCTACGCCAGTCACCATACCCGGCAAGTCCCGCCGCTCATGAGAGGAAGGAGTATTAACCCACGAGGCCGTCGAGTCGTTAACTGGAACCCAAGAGTAAAGTACGGAGACCAGAGCTCACAGACTGCTGACCGCCATCTACAGGAGCACCGACCCGAGCGGATACCTGACAGCACTCCAAATAGATCTACGCACGACGTGCAACGTAAATTGGATGTAGCGTTCACCAGTCCGGCCCGAACAAGATACGAGGTCGATTCAACCCCGAATTTGAGGAACCACGTACCGATCAGCACGAACGCTGAAGGATCAGCATTCCTAACTATTATAGAGCAACCACAAGGGCAGGAGTCCTTGTACGGCCATCATTCCACAACAGTCCCGAGGAGCAGCGAGTATCGCAAGGCAGCGTTAGGATCGTCATCTCCAGCCGGCTATCTCGCGGGGCGCCCTGTGAATTGTCCGCGCTTGGACAGCAGCACCGCGTTGCCCGGTATTGTGTAGAATCGAACTAAGTGTTAAAAATTTGAGTTT
Source organism: Rhysida immarginata (assembly GCA_023313115.1). NCBI lineage: Eukaryota > Metazoa > Arthropoda > Chilopoda > Scolopendromorpha > Scolopendridae > Rhysida > Rhysida immarginata. The sequence continues at coordinate 150,539 of JAHWFO010089442.1, forward strand.
AGATTTAAGCATGTTACGAGCTCCTGACCTCAATTAATCTTGGTTTTATTTCTATTAGCTCAAGCTCCTCGGTCGTCAAACCTGATTAGGTCGCCGCTCGCTGTCATTGCGGCACCCATCGCAGCCCAGGCATTCTGTATCCCTCAGGATCTGGATAAAACGGAAGCAGTGCATCGCTACGCTTCGGAAGTCACAGAACATACTCCGATCGGGAACGTTGGATACCCAGACCCGATGTCAGTTAGGAGCCTACCGGATTTCTCTGAGGAAGATGCCCTGGACTAATTGTCATTCAAATTATCCATATTTAACTCGCTAACTCTGCCGAGTTTTGTAATTAAATTAAATTCAAATTATTAAATTTATTATTCACTTTACCTCCTTGTCTCCACTCTGTTCGTAATTAAAAATACACGACAATAAATATACATGTGAATGTGAATATTTTTGACGCTGAGATGATATAGCGTCGATTGAATGTTCGTTGATTGAATGAGAATTATTAATAATGAGCATAAAATGATGATGCAGTGACAGAAAATAAATAAGGCAGCGTCTATTGAGGAGGCAGAGGAGTCAGACGTGTCTCCCTTGAGCTCCCTATCAAATGTCCAAACGACTTGCAAAAATGTGTATGCCTAGAAAGGACGTGTATTGGTCAGAGAAACTCTGCAGCTAAAACAGAAAAATCTATATGGGTATTGGAAACATTCGAACAACAAGAGGGTATAAGAGCTTCTAAGTCAAGGGCAAGAAAAACTTGTGTCTGAAGTATCACGTGATGTTCCCCGGTGGTGAAGATGGATATCAATTTAATCTGAGGATGTCATTTTAACCTTCTTCTCCATGGGTGAGAAATTTTAAGTAAATCAATGACGAGGTACCCGGGTACCCAAGTCCTTCATCACTGATTTACAATGGGAATTATGAACATACATTATTTTTTATAACTTACCTACATGTGTTGTTATTGATATCAATATGAAATCAATAGCAAAAATCATAATTTTTTTATTTTAGTAAAAACTTTCAGTTTTATTTTTTCTGAAAACTTTCAGTTTTGTTTTTCTGAAAACTTTCAGTTTTAATTTTTGTGTTAGTTTTATTTTCTGGTATTCACTGGACGCTTTCTATACTTAAACTTGCTAGTTTTATACTCGCACAAGACCAACATAAAAATGGCAAAACGCGATCAAGTATTCTCATTGGAAGAATTCAGTCGGTAAGATGATGCACTTACTAATATGCCTACAATTTTGAATTCAATGAGTTTTGACTAATATGCACTTACTATAATGCCTAATTCATCTTGTTGTAGAATGAGTTTTGAGCAACAACAATCATATCTGGATAATTTTTTGGATGATTCAGAAAGTGATAATGAGTTGTATTGCTCCAACATTCCTGATGATCTCAGCGTTCTACCAAAACACAATCAATCTCTTCAAGATGAAGAATCTGATATAGAAGACGACAATTCTGATCATAATGCCCAAATAGAAGCAGATGACTGTTCTGAAAGTTCCAGTGAAGTCAAGAATGAAGAAAGTGTTCCCGATTAGCAGATGCCGTATGGCAAAGATGGAACTGCATGGAATCTGACAAGTCCTGACAGTACTCAAACACCACAGCAAAACATTTTACGCCAAAAATCAGGACCTGTAAAAAAAACTGAATCCCTTTCAGTTCTTGAAACCTTCAAGTGCATTTTTGATAACTTTATGTGCAATACCATAATCAGGAAAACAAACAGGAAAGCCAAATCTGTATGTTCTCAGTGGAATGCAGAAAATCCAAACAGCCCTCCCAAAGTTTGGAAGGAGTTCGATAGTTATCTTGGGATTCTCATTACAGCAGGGGTTCACCATTCTTGCTCAGAAGACATCAGAGAACTGTGGAAGAGTGATGCTAATTCGTTATATCGTGCATCTATGTCAGTGAATAGATTTTGGGAAATAACTAGGTTTCTTCGTTTTGATAATATTACAACAAGGCAAGATAGGTTGAAAAATGACAAAGCAGCAGCAATTTCAGAGATATGGCTCTTGATGAATATGAATCTCAGAGCTCATTATGTGCCTTCCGAATGCCTTACTGTCGATGAACAGCTATTTCCATTTAGGGGTAGAACAAGATTTACCCAGTACATGCAGTCAAAACCGGCAAAATACGGTTCAAAATATGGTGGGCGTGTGATGCTACAAATTCTTATCCACTCACTGGGCAAATATACACCGGGAACCAAACTAACGACGACAGGAAACCACAAATCCACAATAATCATTTAAT
>JAHWFO010089442.1:157827-168712 GCA_023313115.1 Rhysida immarginata
TAGTTTGATTATTGTGTCCACAGTTTCTTGGCTGTTTTCTCTTATACACCGGGAAATCAGCTGAAGGTCGTGAAAAAAATCAGGGCGAAAGAGTAGTAAAAGACCTGTGCTGCCAATTCAAGAAAAGTGGTCGAATGTTGTGATGGATAACTTTTTTACAACGCTTCCTCTGGCACGATTCCTACTTTCATGGGGTTTAACAATGGTTGGGACATTGAAAATAAATAAGCCTTACATACCACCACAAATGTTCGCCAACAAATCGAGAGAACCACTTTTTTGGATTTAGCAATGACAAAGTTACAATGGTGTCATATGTGCCAAAAGCTAACAAGTCAGTCATATTGTTGTCAACCATGCATTACACAAAAGATGTAAGTGGACCAAAGAAAAAGCCCGAAATCATTCTGTATTACAACCGGGGTAAAGGTGGTGTTGACAATATAGATAAAATGGTATCGCACTACACTTCCAAGAGGAAGACTAGAAGGTGGCCTGTTGCAATGTTTTACAATATAATTGATTTAGCTTGCCTAGCGGCTTATATCATTTACATGGAAGACAATCTGTTAGAATCCAAGAAAAATAACAGCTGGCGTGCGTTTTTGAAAGATTTAGGTAAACAACTGGCAATGCCAGCGATTGAAACTCGATCCAGAAACCCACGAGCTTGTCAGCACTTCAACACGAAATCAGGAATAGAATGCATGCTGGGAGGACCTATTGCAAGTTGTATTTCTGCAGGTGATGAAGAACAACGCAGAGATTCCTCAGGTCGCCTTATAGTAACTGGAAGTTGTTATGTTTGCAAATCCACCAAAAAACGTAGAAAAACAAGAAAATCTTGTTTCAATTGTCATCGCCCAGTTTGTGATGAGCATACTAAAACAATCACATAATGTTATGCTTGTTCTGCAAATGTGTAAGCTTTTGAACTGATGTTTTTACTGATTGATATTGTAATTATCTTAGAATCGTTTTTGTAATTAAAATTCGTTTAAAGTGTGATTTATCATTTTTATATCGTTTTTTATATCGTTTTCTTGAGTAATAGTTGTAGGGGTACCCGGGTGCCCTTATCATGGATGTAAAGTGTAAAAGACTTTCAAACTTTTTTTTGAAATTACACAAACTTTTTTTAAAATTATTTTTTCATGAAACTGCATAGGATTACCAACTTAGAGATGTCAAAAAATACCACGGGAAAAATACGAATGTATGATAGAGAATTTTTATGTTAAAAACGAAAATGGCACCCGGGTACCCCGTCATAGGGAAGAAGGTTAATCAAGTCAACAAGAGGTAAATAAAGTCCCGGTATATCACCTAGAATTCTCGATTTTCGGATTTTCATAGAATGCATAGTCTCTTCGCTCTGTCTTATATTCATTGAGTTATTATTTAACCAATTTGGAGTTATAATTTAACTTCTTGAGATTGTTCTGTTTACCTCAAGTGTAATTATCCCGGGCAGCGTCGGGTTCTCTGCTAGTCTGACATAAAATTCAGAAACTAAAGTTCCTGCAGGCCAGTGGATCAAACATCAAATCAAATGTTTCTTCAGTTAAGCATACGAAGAATGAAGCGCGGGTATCAAACATCTAATCAGATTCCTATGTCCATAAATTCAGAAAGTGTGAAATAAGAGAAGCCCTATCAATATTAGGAGAAAGTCTAGAGATGAAATGTTCTTTAACTGTGGTGTCCGCTTCAAGTGACTGAATGCACTTATCGTCGCATCAGCAGCACATCCAAACACAGTTTGCTTGTCTCTTTGAACTTTAAATGATGATTTTTAAAACCGAGCTGAATGAATGCCTATCAGAATTTGCTGTTGATCGCTGAATTCCTGCTTTTGAGCGCCGTTGATCTCGAAGGACTCCGGATGTGCAGTTCCCTCCACGGCCTTCAGAAATCTAGTTTTATTTGCAGTGTTCTTCTTAGGTTCTGGGGCAGTTAACTCTAGGAGTTTGTCCACTCTCTCGTTTAGAATTGTTACTGTCCATCAGTACTTCGACCGTCCCTGTGAATTCTTTCACCACTGTGATAAGATCTGTGATGGCCGACAACACGAGAAGGAGTTTAGATAGCTCAGTGTTCCCTTGGGAGGCAAGCCGTGGATCGCTAATGCTGCACAATCTAGAGTTCCCCTTGCACTCATCACAAATTCAGCTTGTCTTGAGAAGTTGAAGTGCATTTTTATCCTCATCGGCGCAGGCCGCATGAAAAAAACGCTGACAGCGTTCTACACGTTTAATCTTCGCTTGCTTTCCTCTAATGTGTTTCAGGCATTTCTGACATATTTCTGGCGATCCCTGAGTAGAATTTTTCTTCGTCATTTGTGAAACCTGCAGTTAACACCTGAGCTGCGATTTTGTAGCCTGGTTCCGCTATCCGTTGTTCCAGATGCCCTATTCGTGGAAGAGGCAGGAGAGGAGAAGGGGTAAACAAAAGCAAGATCAGGAGACGGAGGTCCAGGTCGTCAGTAGGGGAAAGGGTGTTATCTAAAATAATAAGTAAAGATTGAAGATAAATGAGCCGATAAAAATAGTGATAAAGATGAAAATAAATAGGTAGAGATATAATAGTGACAACAGCAGGGAAAACCCACCAGATCTTCCAGAGGGCCAAAACCCTTGTTGGCCCCCCAACAGGCCACAGCCCAAAACGGGGTTATTGAAATAATAATAATAATAATACTAATAATAATAATAATAATAATAATAATAATAATAATAATAATAATTTTTAATAATATGTAACAACAACGGGGAGTATCCCACTAGATGAACCAGAGGGGAAAAGCCCAATGTTGTCCCCCAACAGGCCGAAGCCCAAAAACGGGGTAATGAAAAAAACACAGAAAATACAAAAGTAAAGAGAAGAGAGAAAAGTGGAAAAAAACAGCATGTAAAAATAATAAAATAGTTTGACAAAAAAAATTAAGAAAAATAAGAAATAATTAATATAACAAAGAAGAAAAGAAAAAAAATAAAAAATAAAATAAAATAAACATGAAAAATCAGGCAAACAAAAGAACTTGCTCATCTTTCAACACATCAAGGTTGGCGTCTTTAAAATTATTCATAAAGTTTTTTAGAAGTTTTTCAAGTGGATCAATCTCGGAAATGCTAGTCCTCCATTTATGGGGTGGTTTAAAAACATATCCAGTACGGGTTTTAGTAAATTCAATGGAGTTGAGATTGTCTAAAATCTCAGGTGCCCTAATCTTTTCATGGTATAGGTTAAGAAGAATCTTAAATAGATATTTATTAAGAATGAACTTAATATTAAAAAGCTTATCATTATCATTAAGAAAATCATGATCTTTACACCTTTTCTGAATAAACTTTACAAAGCTGTCAAATTTTCGTTGTACAAATAATAATAATAATAATAATAATAATAATAATAATAATAATTGTATTTATTGTATTGTATTGTATTGTATTGTATTGTATTGTATTGTATTGTATTGTATTGTAGCAACAAGCATCTCTCAACCACGAACTCTATATAAAGGAACATGGAAAAAAGAAATGAGGTTAATTTATGGGTTAGATAAAAATGTCGGCAAGATTGATAATAATAATAATAATAATAATAATAACCCTCGTGTGGTCCTACGTCCACGTCGTGCGAGGGGGGCAACATCTTAGAGGGATGGCCCTGGTTAACAGGTCTGATTTACTCTACCCTTAGATTAATCTTGAGGGTCCAGATGACCCAGTAGGGCTGATGAGCTGATTACATCAACCAAGGGCCTGCTGATGATGGAGATGGCTAACAGGACCACCCATTTATTGGTGATCAATATGATTAGTGCTAGTGCATTATCTGATACCGGCTCGGACGTCACCCGGGTTACCAAGGTCCGCGCTCGTGGGTTAGGCAGAGGCTCACGTTCGAAAAATATGCCACAATCTCCCAGGGCCACTGGTGGAGAAAGCAGCACCAACCCCTGTTCGGCTACTGCAATGCCACAACCTGTCCCTAGTGTTTCAAGAGCTTCTTTGCCCTCGACCACTAAGGCAGGCAAGCCACGCCAACGCATGAAATGGACCAATGACATAAACTGTTTTATCATGCGAGCCTACTACGCAGTCACTAAATTGGAAACTGACACTACAGCTTACAGACAACGCTTATATAACATTTTCAAAGAGACATATCCTCACATCACAGTCACTGAACAACGCATTGCAGATCAGCGTCGCACAATTGTTATGAAAAATTTAATACCCTTACCCACGCTACAGAAAATAAAGCAAGAAGTTGCACAACAGCTACAAGAACACAAGCCATCTACACAAACTGACACTCGACACACAGAATCAAACACTAACATTGACATCACTAATGAACTTGTAGAACACACACTCAACAATGAACTGCACCATGATATTCACCCACAACACAACATGAATACCAAACTTATTGAAACATTAAATGACACCCTACAAAGATACCTTACAGTTTACACGGGAACAGATCCCACACAAAGACCAGGTATACCTAAAATAAGCATAAACAGCAAAACAGGGGAAATTTTATCTTACATGAACACACATATCTTACCACAGTACATTGAAGAAAATCTGTCTTTAGAATACATACACCTACTTATTTACACTGGGGCTCTTACAGTTATATCCACACTGGGTAGGAAACCAATCCATAAAAACACACAAAATTCATATACCCAACAGAAACCTAAATGGCAAAAGCGGATTGAGTCTGAGATTGACGAAATCCGCAAGCAGTTAGGTAGACTTACGCAGTACACTAAAAACAACACTTCATCAAAGCAGAACAAACGCCTCAGACAATTATTTAAGAAGATTAAAACACACACCAGACATGAGCAGCACAATCAACACATTACAGAATATATGGACACATTAAAACAAAAGTTAGCTGCAAAAACACAACGCCTGAAGAGATACAAAACATGCACTCAGCGCAAACAGCAGAACAAGTTATTCGCAAACAATGAGAAGACATTCTATAAGCAGTTAAACAAAGATTATACACAGACAAAAAACACTGGTCTGCCAACACAAACAGCCCTCCAACATTATTGGTCGTCTCTTTGGTCTGTCTCAGTTGAACATAATAGGGAAGCTAGCTGGATCAGGGAAGAGGAGCAATTAGCATCCACACTATCAAACATGCCTTATACTGACATAACAGCAGATGAACTCTCACAAGTCATTAAACGTACTCACAATTGGAAGGCTCCAGGTGTAGATAGGATTCAGAACTTTTGGTATAAGCGCTTCACCTGTTTGCATCTGGCCCTTGCAAAACAGATTTCCAACACTTTGCAAACACCACAGACATTGCCACATTTCCTCACACAAGGAATTACATACATGGTACCAAAGTCACATAACACTACAGATCCCACACAATATAGACCTATCACATGCTTGCCTACACTTTACAAAATAATAACTGCCTGTATCGCAAACAAAATTTATACACACATAGACACAAACAACATTCTCACTGAGCAACAAAAGGGATGCCGTAGAAACCACATGGGTTGTAAGGAGCAACTCCTGATAGACAGTGTGGTCCTACGGCAAACTCACAATAAACATCGACACCTCCATGCAGCCTACATTGATTACAAAAAGGCCTTTGATAGTGTTCCACACTCATGGCTTTTATATACACTACGATTATATAAAATAAACCCTACACTTATCACTTTTTTAGAAAGTACAATGCTGCATTGGAGAACTACACTACACCTCACACTCAACAGTGAAACCATCACGACTGACAAAATACAGATAAACCGGGGCATCTTCCAGGGTGACTCACTGAGCCCACTCTGGTTTTGTCTTGCACTAAATGCACTTTCCAACAGACTGAATAGCACAACTTATGGCTACACAATTAAACATAATAAAAGCTGCCACTACACGCTCTCACACTTACTCTACATGGACGACATGAAAATCTACGCCTCCACACAAACACAATTGCACCAATTACTTGACATTACACAAACCTTTTCAAAAGACATACACATGCAGTTTGGGTTGGACAAATGCAAAACCATTCACATTGAAAATGGAGTACTCAGGGAAGGGGGCTTCACATTAGATGAACCAGATCACATTGCTGCTATGGAAAATGACGAATTTTACAAATATCTAGGATTTAAGCAAGCCAAGCTTCTGGAGCACAAACACATAAAGAATACACTCACTAAACAATATCTTCATAGGCTAGAGACAATACTTAAAACGCACTTAAATTCCAGAAATTTAATCAAGGTCATCAATGCTTATGCCACGCCAATACTCTCCTACTCCTTTGGAGTCATACAGTGGACACACACAGATCTTGAGGGACTTGAAAGGAAACAACGTAAACTGCTTACAAAGCACAGAAAGCACCATCCACACGCAGCTATTGAAAGACTCACCCTGCCTCGTTCAGAGGGAGGCAGAGGTCTTATTGACATAACAGATCTACACCAGAAACAGACTCAGTCACTCAGAGAATTCTTTCACTCTAAACAACACACATCACCATTACACAAAGCAGTCTGCATGGCTGGTACAAAATACACACCTCTGAATCTGAACAGCATGCAGAACACCCATAACATTCCTACAACATGCACTAAACTTCAATCATGGCTCGGAAAGCAACTCCACGGTAGACATCCTTCTGACCTCAACCAGCCACACGTCGACAAAAAAGCGTCTAACTTTTGGTTGAGTGAAGGGAGTCTCTTTGGGGAAACTGAAGGAACCATGATTGCCATACAAGACCAGATTATTAACACTAAAAGCTACAGAAAACATATTATCAAAGAATCGACTGACGGGTCTTGCAGGAAATGCCATATCGCAGAGGAAACCATCCAACACGTCATATCCAGTTGCAAAATACTCACGTAGACAGATTATTTGCACAGACATAACCAGGTAGCCAACATCATACATCAACATCTAGCTAAGATACACAAGCTAAGGGACATTCACACTCCATACTATAAATATATCCCCGACACTGTCTTAGAGAACACCACACATAAACTATATTTTGACAGAGCTATAATCACTGACAAAACTATCCCTCATAACAGACCAGACATTACACTAGTAGATAAGCAAAACAAAGTGACTTACATAATTGATATTTCCATCCCCAATACACACAATTTACAAAAGACATACACTGACAAAATCACTAAATATACGGATCTTGCACACGAAATAAAACGCCTTTGGGGAGTTAACAGAGTACACATTGTTCCTATCATTCTTTCCGCCACTGGGATTATTCCACACTCGCTACACAAAAGCCTATCAACACTAAATTTAAACCCACACTTATACAAAACCTTACAGAAAGCCACAATTCTAAACACATGTCACATAGTAAGGAAATTCCTACACTCAAACATCAATACTCCCACGAGTGGATAACTTTCCCTCCCTCGCATTTGAGTCCCTTGGGCTTTGGCCCTCTTTTGGGTCCGCCTCTGGGATTGGCTTCCGGACTTGATCCGAGTTTGGTTTCTCCAAACAATGACAATAATAATAATAGTAATTTAATTTAATTTAATCAAATCAGAATGTACAAGCAAATACAAACTGCCCCTACAGGTGGTAAAACCCAAGCAGGGAAAAGGAATCAAAAGAAAAAGATTACATTTCGGAACAAAGAAATCAAAATCAGATATTTAAAATCTTAAAAATAGAATTGGTTGCGTCATTAAAAATGTCTACATATTTATGAGAAAGGTTTTTATTATACAAAGTAACAAGCTTATACGAAGGAGTAATCTCACCAGTATTTGTCCTCGTACTAGGAGTTATTAAAGTAAGACACTTATGACGACTTTTTCTAGGAACTGACATCCTGAAAGATAATAATAATAATAATAATAATAATAATAATAATAATAATAATAATGTACCAACAGCAGGGATACAATCCGCCGGATAAACAGGAAGATGAAGCCCTATGTTGCCCCCCAACAGGCCGAAGCCCAAAACGGAGTTAATGATACATATAAAATAGACTAATAAAAAAGAAAAAAGAAGATAACAGGAATTTCAATCAATCAATCAATCAATCAATTTATTCCAATTAAAGAATGGGAAAACGAGGTTGGGACAGCCAATAGGCCAACAAACGCCCCGTAAAGAAAATATATAAAACAATACAAAAGTCACAAATCACAAATTAAAAAAGTGAAATAAAAGACGTTATATAATTTTTTAAAAAGCCATCATGATAAGAAAATAAAAATGGTCGAAAGCTATGACCTCGTCTATTACAATAAAAATAACAATATAAAACGTCAGGACAATCAATCTTTCCAGAGAGTAACTTAGTAACAAAATTAAAACACTCATAAGGAGAGTCATAGTTCTGAATCTTTTCAATTTTCAATTCAATTTCAATTCGAATCAAGATAATTTTACAAAATTTACAAGAATCATTTACAAAAATTTAAATTTACTTTTTTACCAAGATTTTTACAACGATATGGTAATCAAATCTTTCCTATAATATTTCTAGAGGCTAATTTCGAAACCCAAATCCGAAGCCCTTTCTGGGCTTGTATGGATGTAAAAAACGGGTCTACCTCAGTATATACAATTTTTAAATAAATATATATTATTCCATTTATTATATAACGGAAAACATTTTTCGTAAGACTTCTTTTATTTAGTTTTGAGTTTACATTTTGTGTTTTTCCAATATAAAAAACTAGACTTAATTAAATTAAAGGATGTTAAATTTAGCATCCATTCTGGTACATTATTAAACAAGTATGGAACATAAAATTGCCTTTCTCGCTTTCCATAATTATTAAAAATTTGGTGTATGTCAAAATTTATATTCTTCCTTAAAGAATATTCTTGTTTTTTACGTTTTAAGTAATTTTTCGAAAAATAATTTTGTGTGAAAATCATATAATGATAATAATGATTATTATAATGATAATAATAATAAATAAATAAAAAATAAAAACAAGGCCAGGCCGAGTCAGACAAGAAATTATAAAAAAAATGATTTAATAATAACTGTAACAACAACTGGGGGAAAAACCGACCAGCAAAACAGCTGGAAGGAAGATCCCAGTGTTGTTCCCCTATAAGCCGAAGCCCAAAAAAGAGGTTAAAAATTACCAATAAACAAAGAAATCAAGCAACATATAAAATAATTTTAGACCCAAGAAAAGGACACAAAAACTACAACAAAAATTAACCATACCCAAAACTAGTCTAATAATAACTAACAGTAAAACGATAGCAACGACCGAAAAAAATAAAAACTAAAAACAGAAGATAATTTTTTATATTTTTTTTTTATTCAAAGAACTAAAAACAATTACATTATAACCAATTATCCCGAAGCCTCATATATGGCTTGTATGGGACAAAATGATACATTACAAAAAATACATGTAACTACAAATACTATAAATTTCACTATACTATACTACAGACATCAATGATAACATTACTTGATCAGCAACAAATACTCTGCCAATATAATTAATAATATTCTTTCCATCTATAATATGCTGCTTTTATAAATGTAAAAGAGCTCAACGTTTGAATCCATTTCGGGACCATATTAAAAACTTTTGGGATATAATAGCTTTTTAGCTTTTTACCATAATTATTCATAATTCGTGGAACATTAAAGGTTTGCATATTGCGCAAATTACGTGTGTTTACAATTTTATACAGCCAGTTACTCTTAAAAAATTTTGCACAAAGATGATGTACTCATACAGATCTTGAAATTTTAAAATTTTTACCTTTTTGAATTTCTTATTAGTGTCTAACCTGTCATATATTGAATTTGTGCCAATTAAAGTTATTATTCTTATTTGTAATTTTTCAACTTCCCTCGCAGCCGATGAGAATCTATAAATTGAAATACCAGATCGCATCCTGCATTCAAAGTATGCTACGTATAGTAATTTTCTGATTTTTTACAGGATAGAACCATATTATATCATAAATATAATTTTTATAGTACATCATAAATAAAATTTTCCGTAATGTAGCACATAAATTTTAATATGATTTCTCCAATTTAAATTAGAATCAAGAATGAGTATATATTTCAATTCTGAGGCTTCACGAATTACATCACAGTTACAATGCCTCCATACATTTAATTTGGCATAACAATTTGTCTCATGAACTTTAATTCTTATATTAAACATCAGTTCGTATCTTTTATTTGGTACTTTAAATTTCATAATATGCGTCTTCATTATATTTAAACTTAATCTATTATTTTTAATCCAATCAACAACATGGGATACATTTTTTTGACATTCAGCCAATAATTTAGGTTCATCTCTATGAGCAATTGATAAAGCAATATCATCCGCATATAAATAAATTTTTCCATATTCAATATTTAATGGTAAGTCATTCATAAATAAATTTAATAACATTGGACTTAATAATGATCCTTGAAATCCCCCGCATTTTACTGAAGTGCTACTGCTGCATCTATCCTTCATGCAAACTTTCTGTGCACGATTGCTCAAAAAGTTTCTTTATAACAAACTCATATTACCTCGAATACTATACTGTTTGCATTTAGCTATCAATATTTCATGATCAACAGTGTCACATGCTTTACTTAAATCGAAAAAACCACAGTGGCATTTAAACCATAATGAAAAGCTTCATTTTATTCATCTGTTATATGTGACAATAGCATTTGAGTCCCTTTCTTTTTCGTGTACGCATATAGTTGAGAATGCATTATATTATACTTGTTAAAAAAGGATTCAAGTTTATTTAATAAGAGGCATTCCAAAATTTTCATTAGAGATGACGAAATCGCTATTGGTCTGTAATTTGTACATTCCATT
>JAHWFO010089442.1:168722-187655 GCA_023313115.1 Rhysida immarginata
ATGTCCTTTTCAACTGCTATGGTCATTTCAGGACGGCGTTATAGGGGCCGCAAATTTTGCCTCGCAAGGGTTCTTTAACGTGCAGCTGGCAAACGACTACACGGGACCAACGGCGTTACTTCCCTTCCGAAGGAAGTGCGTGATCTCAGGATTTCCCCCTAAAAAAATCCTCGTCGTCCTCGGCCGGGATCGAACTCGCGTACTCGGGCATCAGAGGCGATCACGCAACACACTGATCCACCGAGGCCGATGACTGCTCATTAATTGCATTGATATTCATATCACCGAAAATTAATAAATCATACACCTGCTTTCTAACTTTGATAAATTACTCAAGTGATAATAAAAACTTATCAAAGTTACTGCTTGGGGGCCGATAAATTACCAAGAATTCCACAAACCACTTCTCACTACCCTTATCTATATTAATTCCAATTTTACCATTTACACATTCGCAATCCTGCATATTGTTTATTTTTGTCACAGACAATGTCTAAATCTTTTTAATAATACATGTATATAATGATCCCTCCACCCCTTTTATTACTTCTTAAGCTAATGAAATAGTTAAACCCGTTTAACATAAATAGCTGGATCTCATCATCATGGATGTTTACTTCTAATAAAACTATTACATTATAACTAGGATTTAGTGACACAAAGGCTTCAAAATGTTCCCAGTTCTTTTTCACACTGTGAATAATAATAATAATAATAATAATAATAATAATAATAATAATAAAATTATACACTTATACAAAATACACAATATACACAAAATACACAATACACAAAATACACAAAAACACAATATACACAAAATACACAATATACACAAAATACACAATATAAAATTACACACTTATGCAAAACCTTACAAAAAGCCACAATTCTAACCACCTGTCACATAGTAAGGAAATCCCTACACCCAAACATCAATACTCCCACGAGTGCATAACTATCCCTCCCTCGCATTTGAGTCCCTTGGGGCTTTAGCCCTCTTTTGGGGCCGCCTCTGGGATTGGCTTCCGGACTTGATCCGAGTTTGGCTTCCCCAAACAATGATAATAATAATAATAAAATTAAATTAAACTTATTAAATTAAATTAATGAGAAAAATAATAAAGCCAAGAAAGAAAAAAAATAAGTAAAGAAAAGAAAATAAATAATTAAAAAATTAAAAAAGAAAGATAAAAAATAAAAAATAATATTAAAAAATAGCCTAAAGAAAAACGATAAACTAATGGAGGTAAAACTAAGAGAGAGAGAAACTTAAAAACATTGTGAGAAACATGGTAAATGCAACAACAGAAGTAAAAATAAAAACCAAAGAGAGAAGTTGGAAGTAGAGGTCCGAACATATGGAGAAAAAACTAAAGAAAAGTTAAAGCAGGTCTACAGAAAGAAACAAAAACGGAACAAGAGAGAACGTACGGAATAAAGGTAGAACTTGGCTATACGGTGAGTTGGTTGGAGGGAAACCCAGTCTTGAATTGGCGTGGATGGGTGGCTGCTCGACTGCAGGTGGGGGAAACTGTGGAAACTGGGATGGGAAACGGAGCGATTGTGGACACGTCTGACCCCTACGAGAACCTGAACAATAATCAAAAGAAATAATAAGAAATAATAATAATGTGACAATAGCAGGGAATATCCCACCAGATGAGCCAGAGGGAAAATCCTTAGATATAGTCAATTTTTTGTGTATATGAACAAAATATGATAAATAATTATTGATAAGTTTTACAAATTGCATTAATATGAGAAAGACTAGATCTAGATTTTAACGAAGATTTAAATGTAAACCCATTTCTAGTCTTTCTTAGATTATGAAAATTAAAAAGATGAAAAGAGAATGAATGATTAACCTCTCTTGAAAAATAATATTTAATAGATTAAGAAAGTTCCTACTTTATATAATATTAATATTAAAAATATCGTGATTAGGAAAATAACTATTTTGACACTAAAAACGATAAAAATTTACAAAAATTTACGTTGTAAAAAATGCAAGACCCTGCTTGTTGCCCCCGAACCAAATCCAAGCACAATACAGTAATTTGGGCACAACAAGTGCTTTGTACAAGAAAATGCGAAGATTGAACGTTCTTTTCCAAGAATTATTAATAATGAGCAAAGAAATAAGTTAACCGTTTTAAAACACCAAGGATGTCTAAGTTAAGAAGGATGCTTGTGTGTGGGTTTGTGGGTTTGTTTGTTTGTTTGTTTCCTATACAAATCTACAGTTTTATAAGATCTTGAAGAAATTTTGCATACTTGAACTTCAATGCATGAGGAAGGTCAGTGTCTACCTCAGGTTTCGAATAATAATACTTATTGATAAAAAATCGATATTCATGATTATGGCAAGGCGTATTAATGAGAAATATCTCATGACCAACAATGCAAGGTAAAGTTTGTGCAACAATGCTTACCAAGAATGGTATCAACACGCTAAGTTCTTGTGGAATCCAACAAGTGTTTGCAACAACATCAGGGGGAATATCTAAAGTAAGATTACTTGACTAAGAAATTATATAGGCTAGCAGCGGCATACATGGATGGAGAGGTCCATCCATTGTGAGCATTTAAAAATTTTTTTTCCGAATTTTCATTAAGAATTTTTACTGTATCAATTCTAAGCGTTTTTATGTGTTTATTTTTAAGATATTGCAAAATTTAATCATAAAAACAGTCCGAGCCACGCGCGGGGTTATCACCTAGCTTATTTGGTAGCACGTCAGATCCAAGCATTTCATATAAATACATTTTGACTATATTCTGTGGGAATGTGTACATTTTGGAAACTGAGATGCTGATAATGCGATGACTGAACATTCGTTTCCAAGAATTATTAATAATGAGCATAAAATGATGATGCAATGACAGAACATTTATAAGGCAGCGTCTATTGATGATGCAAAGGGGTCACATGTGCCTCCCTTGAGGTCCCTATCAAATGTCCAGACGACTGGCAAAACGTTATGTGCCTGGAAAGGAAAGAGAAAGAACGAGTATTGGTCAGAGAAACTTTGTAACTAAAATAGAAAAAGCTATACGGGCATTTGAAACATCTGAGCAACGGGAGTTTCGAATAGAGCAAGAGCTTCTACGTCAAGAGCAAAAAAAACTTGAGTCTAAAGTATCTGGTCCTGGTATATCATCTAGGATTCCTGTTTTTCGTATTTTTCGTAGAATGGATAGTCCCTTTGCTAGGTGTTGCTTTGAATCGTTCATTTACATCTTTGAATCTTTCGCTTAATGAGAATAATAATAGAAATGTTGGCCAAATTCTTCAGGCAGTTAAAAAGCTTATTACAGTAGTTAAGGATTTTATAAATATAGCCAAGAATTTACAGGAAGATAATCGGGCCCTTCATACGAAGTTTGATAATGTTATCCCTGTTGGTCAGCAATGGTACTAACCTCCCTCAAGCGAGGCCTTCGAGATTAACAAGGCCTGAGCATGCTGCTCCGTTTCAATCAACGATATAAAATCAGTAGATCGCTTATGTGGCCGCCATCCGTGAGGCAATTTGAAGGCGGCGAAAAGTGGAACTAATCTCTATTGTTAGCACAGATATATAGTAAATATGTCTGTGATTGTTAGTGTAGGCGCCATTATTGTGGATGGCAAAACAACATCGCCAGCCAAAGTGCCATTACTGTATATCCGTTTTGTTGCCATCTGAGAAAGCCTTCCCCCCCCCCCCCCACCAACATCGTGCTCGTAGTCTGGAATATCTTAAGCGACCTCTCCCAAATTTAGATGCTTTTTAATAAATGCGGTATATCATTTCATAAATACCTATAAACAATCATTCTGGTATCACTGAAACGACGGTAATATGGTTGAATATCGACAACTTTTATGTATCAACCAACCACGATATATAAGATGACCAGGATTTTTACATGAGAAAAACATTTTAAGACGCAGAAAGATAAAAATACACCTGTGAAAGGTCAGTGGTGAACCTTTAATATGTCTATTACTACAATTTAAAAATCGGCATTGAGTTTACTGAGTTTTTCCCAACCAAAGCAATGGCCGCCAGGTTTTCAAATGGGGACGCGGTGGTGGCGCTGAATCAACTCATGAGCGATCTACTGATTTTATATCGTTGATTCAAAGCGCCAAAATCATCTGCGTTAGCTGCTAAGTCAGCGGTCGAATTCTCGCTGCACTCACAGTGCCAAGTAGACTTAGATCGTTGTAACTCTTTATTCGACACATTAACACATTTAGCATGACATAGAAGCTTACAGTTGCCTGTACATGAAAGATACGCCTGCCTGCCGCAATATTTTTTTGCAAGGAGAATAAATCAGCTGCGGAATTTCAAACAATTAGTGGCATCGCTCGTGACGTGGAAATGAGCGGCGCTTATGTTGTTTCACTTTCGCTTTCTCTTGGCACCTTCGGCTATTTCCGATGATATGTTGTTCAATGCTTTAATCTTCTCTCTATATAAAGAAGGATGTTTGTTTGTGGGTTTGTTTGTTTTTTATACAATTCTACAGTTTTATTCCGATCTTGATAAAGTTTCGCATACATGACCTTCAAAGCATGGGGAAGGTCACTGTCTACCTCAGATTTCGAAAAAATAATAATTATTGATAAAAAAAATCGATATTCATGGTTATTAAAGGGCATATTAATGAGAAGTATCTCATGACCAACAATGCAAGACAAAGTTTTTGCAACAATAAGTAACAACAATGGTATCAACACGCAATTCACAAACACTCTGTATGGACCAACAATATATATCTCATGGCCAACAATGCAAGCAAAGTTTGTGCAACAATAGGTACCAACAATGGTGTCAACACGCAATTCACGAATAAAAATGAGCACAAAATTATCCAAAGAATTATAACAATGAACATAAAATGATGATGCAATGACAGAACATTCGTTTCCAAGAATTATTAATAATGAACAGGAAATAGATATATAGACGATATAGATAGGGCAGTCTCTCTCGATGAGGCAAAGGAAGTACACGTGGCTCCCTAACAAGCGTTCAGACGATTGGAAAAAGTGTGTGTTTCTTTGTATGTGTGTGTGTATTTACCTACAAGCGTAATTATCCCGGGCAATGCCGGGTCCTCTGCTAGTCTTACTATATATATAAAGAAGGATGAACAGATTAAAAGCACAACACTCTTTAACCACAACTAAAAAAAGCGACAATCGAACAGTGAAGTGTACATTTGTTAGGATGGGACGAAAGCAGCGCTTTCATAAAGCTCATTCAACCAGAATAAACTCCAAATGAAATACAGAGGTAGTCAAGGAGCCTAACCAACCCAAGCGGTCTTCCATATTATACAAAAAAGAAAATAAGATTGACGATTGTCAGAAACAAAATACAAACGAAATAAAAAACACAAGGAGAAAGAAGATTATCACATCTTCCAGTAGTCCGGGAAAGAGACGTTGCTAATATCTTCAAAATTGACGTCAAGAACGTGCCTCAGTTTACAATACTTCGTATGCCAGTTCATATTCAATGAGTTCTTCAGTATTCCATTCACAAGTTTATTGTCGTGAGTCTTCATCTTCTGTATCATAATCAAAAGGAGATCCTGTATAAACTTTCCGATATGGGCCATGTTTAAATCCATGTGGATGGATTGGTTTTTCACCATCCTTCTGTCCAGCTGAGCAATGGTCTTCAGGGTAACATTCTGGAATGACCGTAGTTCACTCCATCTGGTTTTACAGATAGTCGCCCACGCAGGCATGCCATAGAGGAGTATGGTCCGGATAATCGATTTGTACAGAAGTAGCTTGTTGTCAATGCTGAGGGCGCTGTTGCGAGCCATGAGAGCTATGATACTGTACTTAGCCTTCTTCGCTTTGTTCAGAGCATAGGACATATGCCGCTTCCATGAGAGTCTTGAGTCAGTGATAACTCCCAGACACTTGTAGTTGTCCACCCAGTGCAGTTTCTTATTGAACAGAACAAGAGAATCTGGGGGACGCTTGAGCTTCCTATTGAGGTACAAAGCCTTGCACTTTCCGACGTTAAGGTTCAACTTCCAGCAGTTAAACCAGTCTTCGAACTGCTACAAGGCGACTGCAGCCGAGTGATAATGTGAGCCGGCTGGTGTGCCCATGTCATAATGGCAGTATCATCCGCATAAAAATACAGATTACAATTATCGGGTTTCGGGAAATCATGTACAAAGTAATTAAATAGCACAGGCCCGAGGACAGAACCCTGATGGACACCGGTGTTTACAACACAGGGCGTGGAAAGATTTTCTCCAATATTGGCTTGATAGGATCTGCCGTCAAGAAAGGATTTCACCAACAAAATCAAATCGGCAGGGAACCCATCTCTGATCATCTTGTAGACAAGGCCCTCATGCCACACCTGGTGAAAAGCTTTACTGACATCGAGAAATACCACCCCACAGTACTTGGAGAGATTCAGGGGGGTGCTCAGGTCTTCACTGAGCCTCCATATCAGCATCGGACAAGAGTGGGGACTTGTTTAATCGAAAATCGACAATCGATCAGTGTAGTGAAAAAGTAGTACGAGTGGTCCAGGAGCCTTTAACTCACTTTACACGCTCGCCCAAAAAGTAAACCAAACGAGGTACACTGAAGTAGGAAAGAAGCCTGATGAACCTCTTTAAGTCATCCAAAAAAGAGTCCCTTCATGGTAGGGACGAGAATCGGATTGTGGATTGACGAATAGCGAGCCCGAAAAACTAGGATCTAGCAGATCCAGTAGTTGGGGAACTCGGCCTTGTTAATGTTCTCGAAATTGACATCCAAGATATGACGGGGTCTTCGAAACCTGAGGGAACCCCTGATAGTGAGTGAGTGGTCCAGGATACCAGCAACCAGGGTATTTTCATGATGTTCCATCTTGGGCAGCATATTCCTGAGAAGTGTTTGAACATAGGAACCAATGTGGGTCATCCCCAGATCTTCATAGATAGAAAGATTGTTGGCAACTCTTCTGTCTAGTTGAGCAATGGACCGGAGGGCAACATTTTGGAAGGTCTGAAGATCTTTCCATCTCGATTTGCAAATGGAATCCCAAGCAGGCATACCGTGAAGTAAAATGGCACGAATCACTACCTTGTATAACAAGAGTTTGTTGTCTTCTCTCAGAGCGCTGTTTCGCCCCAGTAGCGCGATGAGACTAAACTTCGCTTTCTTAGCCTTGTTAAGGGAATATTGGACATGGTCGTTCCATTTGAGCTTGGAATCAAACACAACTCCGAGGTACTTATAATTTTTAACCCACTCAAGCTTCCTACCATGTAGGATGAGGGGCCTATGAAGGTTTTTGCGTTTGCGTGTGATGAACATGGCTTTACACTTGTTAACATTTAGCTGTAAGCGCCACTTAGAGAACAAGCTCTCACACTGGTGTAGAGCTTTTTGCAGACGGCTGATGACGTGGACTGGATTACGTGCGCAGGTCACGATGGACCCGTCGTCAGCAAACAAGTAAAGATTGCACTTTGTAAACTTAGGAAAGTCGTGGATAAAGAAATTGAACAAGGCAGGCCCCAAGACAGAGCCTTGGGGAACACCAGCATTAACATCAGAAGGGTCAGACAAGGAGTCACCAACCTTTACACGGAAGGTCCTGTTTCTCAGAAAGGAGCGAACCAAGGCAATCAGGTCATCAGGGAAGCCACACGTAATCATTTTATAAATGAGTCCATCATGCCAGACTTGATCAAAGGCCTTCTGAACGTCAAGAAAGATGATACCACCAAACATAGAAAGATTGAGAGGACCGTTCAAATCAGCAACAAGCCTCCATACCTGGAGCTGACATGAGTGAGCTGGGCGGAAGCCGAATTGCTCTTCACGAATAAGGTTGTTTGCCTCGCAGAAGTCGTTGAACCTCTTGAGAATAGTTCGCTCAAAGACCTTGGAGAGCACTGGCAGTAAGCTAATGGGCCTGTAGCTGATGGGAAGAGCAGGATCAAGTCCCGGCTTGGGAATAGTGAGGATGATTGAGTCCTTCTAGGCGCTAGGGAAGTGACCGTTTAGCCAGCAGTCATTCATGATCCTGGTGATAATGTAAACAACATTAAGAGGCAAATTCTTCAGAGCACTGTTGGTGATGGTGTCGATGCCGGCTGCTTTTTTGTTTTTCAGGTGCTTAATGGTGTCCAAAATCTCAGAGGTGCCAATGATATTAGGGTGAGTAAGAGCGCGTTGAGAGAAGCCAAACTTGTCACACACTTATTTGACTTCAGCAGTAATATTATGCAGACAGTCCTCCTTGGGCGTATTGAATTGACTTTTCAATGAGTCAGCGATGAGTTGAGCCTTGTCCTGGTCAATGCTAACAAAATCGCCGCTTTCTGTAAGCAGAGGAGGTAGTTCAATGGCCCTGTTGCTTTTAAGGGCCCTGACAGTATTCCAAAGAGAATTGTCTTGGATGGACAGACTCTTTATCTTGTCATTCCACCTTTGATTCCGTAAGTCCTGGATCTGCTCGCTGATCTTCCGCGATAGCCTGTTGTATTTCGTCTTGAAATGCGGGAGCCTGGTACGTTGCCACAGTCTTCTGTAAGCATTTTTTTCCTGAATAGTCTGCCTGATGCGGGGAGGAAGCTCAAGATGGTCTGGCCGCTTGCAATCAACTGGAGAAGCACTAGCATCGGAAGCCATGAGAATGGTGCGAGTGACATTTTTGACATTTTCGTTGATGTCATTGCTGCTGTCTGGATCCTGATATGGAATGCTACTATCTTTTAGAAGTTCCCTAAACAATTTCCAGTCCTGCTTGTAACGAAGATTTACCCTCAGATCGATATTTATATCCTCGAAATTTAAAGCAACAGGGAGTGGTCAGATGATAAGGCATTCACTGTGTATATGTTGTATGGTTTGAAAAACCCCTTGAGGACAGCTATGTCAAGCACATCACTGACAGATGAGTGATCACAGTAGTATGTATCTTCAAGGGGACCGACGATGGAAGTGTCAATCTGGTCTAACATGTATCTATAAAGTACTGAGCCGCTCTGATTTGTGCATCTAGAATTCCAGTGAGGGTGCTTCGCATTTAAATCACCTGCCATAACAACTGGAATGGGTCCGGACAAAAGCTCATCGAGGTCGCGAGGATCGAGTTTGTGCCCTGGAGGGTTATATACGGAAGTAAACTTGACCTCACCAACGTCAGCATCTTTAAGGATAATGGATACTGCTTCCATTTTCACTAAGTCTGGAGTGACGATTTTAGTATGATCAATGCCTTTTCTGATAACAATAGCTGCCCCTCCAGAGCCTGGATCAGTAGCTTTTTTAGGAGTCCTATCTTTTCTGTATATATAATAACCTGGCAGGGTGAAAGATTCGCTTTGCTTGAGATGAGTCTCGCACAAAAAGGCTACGTCGATATTCCAACTTATGAGGAAATCACAGAACTCATGACACTTGCGAGGGATCCCCCTCTCATAGTGCATCGTAGTTTTCCTTGCTTTACTACTTTATACGGATGTCTAACCATGATTATTTCCTGCTCTCAACTGGAGTAGTCTGTGGCAAATCGTTGCCACTTTCTTTTAGCATATTCATTAAGTTACCCAGAAATCTTTGTATTTTAGCCAGTTCTTTGTGGTCAACAGCTCCCTTACCAACTGAAGCAGAGGCAACAGAAGCGAAAGATCTACCTTCAACTACCTTAGAATTTCTATTCCTATTGACTTGTGGGTATTTGGGGCATTTTGTATAGCTGCTTGTGTGTTGGCCTTCACAGCGAATACATTTAGGCGGGTCTTTACCTTTTATATTCGTACAGTCCCTTGATTGATGGTCGCCTGCGCACTTGTTGCAACGTGGTGACTCGGTGCAACCCTGAGACACGTGCCCAAAACGTAAGCAATTGTAGCATTGCAATGGCCTTTTGTTACCCCTAAATAATTCAACTACTACAGCAAGTGGACCGATACGTTTCAGATTTATGAAGGACTTATTATGTTCAGTGTTTTGGAGGAGGACAAGAACCATTGGCATCTCGACAGCCCCGTTCGCTTTTTTAAGCCTAATTGCTTTGTCCGGGAAGTAGTTGGCACTTCTGACATCTTCACAGAAATCTTCGAGATCGTAAGTTTTGTTAAAGTTACGAACAACGTATTTCAGTAGCTTTTCAGATTTTAGTTGGTGGTGTTGGATTTTAAGAACATCATTCCTTTTGATCCCAGAAACTAGAGTTTTGTGCGTTTCTTCGTCATGACACTTGACTTTAATGGTGTCTGAACGACCCGTGTGGGCAGTAATTTTATCCAGAGCCACGTGATTTTTAATCTCGTCTAGAATTTCCTTGATTGGCTTCCCATGATGGCGAATAATAATCGGAGGAATGTAGACAGCTTCCTTTCCATGGACGACATTGTTTTGGGGATGACTAAGCTTAGTTTTGTTACTTCGTAGGGCCACAGAGACACTATCGTCGATATTAACAGTGGCCTGGATGTTGTCTATCCTAACACCATCTTTGTTCCTTTTATTCTGCACAATACGCCATTCACCTCCATCACTGTCGGCAGAATCATTTTCATGTCTTCTTTTTACGCTAGCTCGTAATGAGGCGTTTCCTTCGTTGGCCACTTCCAGGCAAGTAGAAATGTTTTCAGGATTTCAGGATTTCCCACTATAATGGGTGAATCAGAATTACTAGGAGAGCCCATAAAGTCCTTGATAATATTGTTTATTAAATTAGCAAGGTATATATAGGGAACAATAACCAATAGAAACAAACAAACCCTGAAAACATGATCACCGTTTTGGTAACAGGGCCACCCATTGGATCAATCCAGATTCACCAATGGGGCCCCTGTTCGAATTTAATAGTAACTGCTTATCCGTTTTATTTATAGCTAAGCTTTCGTAAGAATCTAACAAGAATTTTTTATTGACCGATTTTATTAATTTCACACTATTCATATGGAATTCGTGGCCCGTATCCAGGGAATGCTTCGAGATGGCTGACTGGTTGCTTCTGCCAAATCTTGTGTGGTTCAAATGCTCCTTAAATATTGTTTCTATGCTTCGGAACGCTTGCCCTTTGTACATCATAGGGCATTGGTTACATTGAGCCTGGTAGATGCCTGATTTTTGCAGTGGTGGGATCTAGTCCCAGTAGTTGCTTCATATGACCTGGATTGCTGAAAGCGAGAGAGACATTAAAGAGCTTATTCCGCTTATAAGAGCCTTGTTGTAAGGCAAGGAAATGATTTTCCGGTTATTTATGTTTCTTTTAAAAGTAGTGATCCCTGTTAAGAACTTTTTAAACCTTCTTCTTCTAACTAAATCCAAAATAATCAATCGCAGAAATACGAAACTAACAAAAAAATTGGAAGTCATCATAAAGCATCATAAACCACTTATTAACAAAGAGGTTAACAGGGATAATTTAATTAACCAAACAGATTTAACATTCCAGGACTCGGAACCAGATTTTCTATTGAAGGGTCTAAAATTCGCTATAAACAACAAAAGTCAAGACATTCAACAAATAGTTTGTAATATTGAAGGAGGAATAAAGTACTCACCCAACGCCCATAAAAATACTATAAGAGAACAATGTAAAAAAGTATTGGTTCAAAATTACGAACCAGGGATTAATGAAAAGAAGTCTAGGGAAATTATTAAGTCTCTGAACGGCAAAGATTGCCTTTATCTTAAAAGTGATAAGGGTAATAATACTGTTATTTTAAGTAAAGATGATTATTATACCAGGGTTGACAACTTAGTTGCTTAGTTGTTGTTCAGGCTTTTCTTAGAAAAGAGAATTCTTACTACTTAACAATTTCTTGAAAATCTTTAAAAATGATCAGTAACTGGCGATAATGAGTTAGCAGACTATTGAGAAAGAGTGAAAGACGACAGAGGAAGCACTCCTTTAGCTCCGTGCTGTATTGAGCAAATGGTAAGCAAGTAAATAGAAGAATCGGCGACTGCTAGACTACACAAAGTGATGAATGGCCAATTTTTGCTTCAAGACATCGAAAGAAGAAAGGAAATTGCAACAAGATCAAGTGTACATCTAAAATAAGATTACGTGAGTAAAAAATTATTTAGACTAGAAGGCATCCTTGGAGAGGTCCATCCATTGTGAGCGTTTAAAAAGTTTATTTTCGATAAATCAAGTCTCGCTATATCACCTAGAATGGATTTTTTCAGTGAAGAAGTAAATATCCTGTCTTTCGGATTTTTCTTAGAATGGATAGTCCCTTAGCTCTATATTGTAGTGATTGAGTTATTATTTAACCAATCTGGAGGTTTAATTTATCTTTTTGAGTTTGTTCTGTTTACATACAAGCGTAATTATCCTGGGCAACGCCGGGTCCTCTGCTAGTAACAAATAAAACATACAGTATATATAGTTACCTTGCTTTACATTAGTTACAGTCCTTATTTACCTAACAATGGAGAAGAATGCGGAGAAGAATCCACCATCCAAAAAAGAAAACTGCAACTGTCTTGGAATACTATTGAAGTGTACGGGTGTTTCTTTCATTCAAAATTTAAAGGCAAGCTTGGCTATTTCATATTATCTGCTTTAGAGCACGTTATTAAATATTTCATATTATAAATAATGTAATATAATATATAATGCAATATTATAATTTATTAAGAATAATGTTAAGTTAAATAGAGTAATTATTTTCTTTAATGGTAGTTCATTATTAAGTAATGAATGGTTTTTAAAAATGATTAATAATATTAAACGGATTATGAAAGTATATGTAAATGTAATATTTTAAATACCGCTATTTGTTTATAGAATTTAGTACCTGAGGAGTATTGGGATAATTGTCACATATGGTCAATTGAATCAACCGGTCATGGATTTCAGGCTAAGATACGGTTGCCAAATCAGGTTATTGATGAAGTCCACTCTTTTATTACTGAAATCCACAAGTTATTGATGAAGTTGTCGGAACAAGCAAAAATAACACGGAGAATTTCTGCAACAAAGCCAAGTGAGATGGCTGCTGGGAAAAAAGATGTCTTTTGGGTAATATATTTTTTCTTAATTTCTGTTTTATTCTTATGATCTCATTAAATGCCAACTTATATATTGTTTTTTAACACCGTTATAATTAGATGTTTGGTGTTGCCGGCTCAGTACCATTGTCAAAATAGCAGTATTCGCTTACCGCTACAGAAGAAAAAAACAAGTTCTCCGCAAACATACAAATTGCTCAGCAAGTATGAGTGTTACACTGAAGAAAACTCCGGCTGGCCGCTGTTTGTAAGTATAAGGATTATATTTCTTTCTATAGATCCTTTAATTCTGAACTTGATTTAGAGCAACCAAAACTTCAAATTAGTGATCAATAACGAAGTGAATTAATCTTATATTGTAATTGCTTGTTGATGTTTTCAGATCAAAAGATCCACATAATATGGCACATTATGCCCAGCCTTCCAACAACAATTGTCTTGAATCAAGCTCACAATCACAGATTGAATTCTGCTGACGCCCTGAAATTTCGAACAGTTTCAAAGCAAACAGACGAGAAAATTATATTTTTCATAATGAGCGTACTCCATCCTCAGCCAGAGATTTTCATCACAGTGATTTGTACGAACTGTATGGAAAGGATTACCATATCATTGCTGCAGATCGTTCGATATGTCCCATAATGCATTTGTTATTTTGTAATAAACAAAATATAAATAGAAAAAGGTGTTTTTTTTATTTGTTTAATAATTTATTATTGAATAGAACTAAAGTAATGATATCTTTTCCATAAAATAAAATATACAGATGGAATTAAATTTGGCACTCGGATGTAAAAACTCATCATCATGACTTGTAGATCATCGTGAGTTTTAACATCCGAGTGGTCAAATTTACTTTATCGAATTTAGAGTACATTTCCATCTGTACATTTTATTACATGGAAAATATCATCTCGTTAGTTTAGATTAATTCTACTTTCTATTTTTAAACTCGAAGTATTATCGAATAGAATTTAAAATAAAGTTCCTAATAAACTGTGGAGCCACACAATAACAACAGAAAGAATATATATTTGTTTATTGAAAATTTAAAATTTTTATTTATTATATAATTAAAAGAAAATTTTCCGTTTATATATATTTGTCTGTTCGCGATAGATCTGAGATCGGCAGTTCAAATTCAGCCACGAATGACTTATTTCTTTTCCATTTTTTTAAAGATTTTATTGCCACCTGATTTCATATGTGATATATTTCTGCATTTTGAGTCTCTATTTACGATTTTTGTTCTTCAAAAATTTCCTATTAAACTTACACTCATGTTTCATTTACTATAATTAAAAAAAAAATGAACTAAGTCAATAATGATCTGGTTCAACAATATTTTTCTAATTATTTACTTTGAATGGATGACAATACCAAAAAGAAAGCAATTTTGATAAAGTCAAATAAATGATGCCCGTTTGCTAAAATAAATAAAGGGGTTATCATTTCCCTAAGAATTATTGTATTCAATTTTGCATTATTCTCAATATTTATTATTGGAATAATTTCGTACCGGACAGTTTAAATAATGGGGAGGTTTAAATAAACAGGGAATTTACTAGTTGAAATGAACGGGTAATGAACTAGTTGATTACTATTGTAAATTCAATTTTACAATGTTTATTAATTTATTTTTAAATTGTTTATTAATATTTAATTATAAAATTAACATTATAGCAGCTGATAAAATTTAATAACGTGTTTGTGCGCGAGGCAGAGACGCGATGGCTCCATCCTCTCTCTTCCACATCATGTAACACGCCACCGATTGGTTGAAATGCCATAGTTGATTTATTCTACTTGCAAAAAAAAAATTCGCCTGTCTGCCATGTATAGTAGATGCACAAGACGGACAGAAACCGATAGTGCCCTGATTACCTTTTTACCCATTCCACGGAGCGAGAGAAACAAGCCACCGCTAGTAAACGCAACCAAAGGTGAATTCAGGAAGGTAGCTGCCTCGCCATGGCTAGGTGGGCTAGCCTAGCCTTTTCCCTGAACGCGTTCGCTAGGCTTGGCTAGCTCCACCCGTCCGTAGCCAGCTAGGTTTTTAAGCGAGTTTCTCAAAAGTTGGCTTCGTTCGTCATTTTCAAGATGGCTGCGCCCACAAAAGCAAGCGTTCATGAAAATTTGATCGAAACACCAATCATTGTCAACGGATATGAATTTATTTTCCACAACAACGACGAGATATTTACGGCTAAGTCAAGGAGAGATTGTAGTATTGAATATTTTCTTACTTCTGCATGAATAATAAAAGTTTAACTTTTATTTTGAGATAATTAACTTGTCGTTGATTTTATTATTGAATTAATGAACAATTAGAGCTTTCAACAGAAATTAATCAAAATAAAGCAAACATTTTATATTCTTTCCCATTTTTTCAACCTTTTTCATCCCTTCATTGTTTCTCTTCGATTTCGATCTTCGATGGCTAGGCCCTAGTTTAGCATTGGACCTAGATCGTTCAAATACGCTACGGCTAGAACGTGACGGCTAGCGCACTTTCGGCAACACTACAGACTTGGGCTCACTGGGCGGGGCTTCACCTATGCCATGACGCAAGTCACAAGTTACGTAGTAAAAACAGCATTTGAAAGCTTATTTGAAAAATAGCATTTGAAAGACTCGTTTATCGAAGTTCCCGATAGAAAAGAGGTTAACGGTTTTGACTATCTTCTGTGTAGCTGGTATTCAATATCTATTTTATTTCCTTTTTTTAATTCTTTTATTTTATTGATTAAGTTAAAAGTTATTATTCAACAATTACAATTTTTCATAATTTTGAAAAATATATTTATTATTAATTAAATATAAGATGTTTTATCTAATTTGTAGGGTTCGATTCCCCTTTTGTTGACTTTATTTTCAAAAATTATTTTATTTGTTTCTTCAATATTAAATAATACCATGGATGGATGAAGGGGGGAATAAATGCCCCCCCCCCCCTTCATATGTTCTTGTTAATACTGAGAATAAATAACCAGTAAATGCAAGATGTAAAAAGTAAAAATGAAAATATACAAAAAAATAATTAATAAATAAAATAAAATAACAAACATATGTAAGCTTACTTTTAAAAATAATTTACAATTAAAAAATTTAATAATGAATTTGTTCTTTATTCTGCATACTTGGTTGCATTTAAATAATCTTATACTTTTCTCTGTTTCTTCATTTCCTCCAACTTACTTTGTTTGGTTTCACACGGATTTTGATGTTGTTTGCATTTTTATATGTTTTAGCACTTCTTTATCTTGTTCAAGTTTGTTTTTTTCTCTCATTTTACAATTTTAAATACATTCGAATTTTGTGCTCTCTGTAAATATGTTTGTTCTATAATGTTTTCTAACTGTGTATTTCATATTTCATATTTATATATGTACTGTCCAATGGTGCAAAGTAACTTGAGATAACTAGCGGTCTCCCGACTCATTAATTTTCATAATGTGTATTAATCCCCATTTTTTGCAAGTTTCAAGTTTTTCTTTTATTTGTCCAAGAAAATAAATTTTTTTAAGTTTCTGCCAAATAACCTATCCTCTCAATGGAGAATGCCAATGCTTTTTCTTAAGGTAATAGAGATATTTTCTTCTAATTATTTTACTTTATGCATTCTAATCTGTAATTTATTCTCCTGTCATGACAAATGTAGTAAAATATAAAAATTATTTTTGTTAAAATAGTTAAAATCGCAAGGTCACTAATAAAGTATTTCAAGTACATTACAAACCTTTGCTAATCTGCACACAGTATTCAAGAAATACTACGTAGTGGAGTAGTGGCTCTCAAATGCTGGAACCTTCTTGATTCCACTTACTAGACTGTCTTTTTCTTTTGTGTTTCAGAAGACTTTATTTTTCGAAATAATGATAATTTTAAAACCTAATAAAACCCAATTATCCTGTCTCTTCAATTACCTTTTACGTAACTTATCTTCAGCTGCTATAGAATTTCTGATTGCGCCATCTCTTATCAATTATGTTAACTTAGACCAAACTTAGAACCAATATATATTAAAATGAAATGAGATCTAATATCAAATCGTATTTTTGTATTTATTTAAGAAACATATCAGTGTTTTTCCGACTAAGATTCTCTGAAAGCTTCTATTTTCCTAGTGATCAGTTATTAGGCAACCGTTTTGAACGTCGGCTATTTAAGCTATTTCTGTGAAAATGACACGTCATAGGTGAAGCCCCGCCCACAGAGCCCAAGTCTGTAGAGTTGCCGAATGTGCGGAGGCGATACCATAGATCTAGAAATACCAGAGATGCGACAGGAGATATTGAAAGTGGGAAACTGGCAAGACTAGCGATCCTGGTGAATTAGTTGGGTATAGCTTCCGCGTAATTTTTTTTCAAATGTGCATTCAAAGCTTGCAATATGGAAAGGAAATTAAGGTGAAATAAGCCACCACGGACCTTTTCTTTTTTTGTTGCATTATCCATTAAAAAGAAGAACAAAAACAATATTTCTATAAAAAATCTTTTACTTGGCGCGCTGTAATAATTCTTGTTTACAGAATTGTCATGGAAACGAAACTTTTGCCCAACTAAATCACTAGGATTGCTAGTGTTGCCAGTTTCCCATTTCAACAGTCCCTTGTCGCATCTATGGTATTTCTTAATCTATGGCGATACCTCTAGCCATAGCAGGCCGTCTACCTTCCTGAATTCACCTTTGGTGAAATGATCATAATAATAATAAGAAATTAAGCCTCCCGAGGAAGGTATAGGAAAGTAGCGGAAGCCCTGAGTTCATCTATTTTTTTTTTATTCCTTCATCTGCACTTTTTAACTCCCCATTTTTTTTTTTTTATCAAAAATTGATTTTCTTGAACCTTGTATTTAGAAAATATAAAAGAACCCTATCTTCTTTCTTTTCTCAACATTTTCGATCGAATGATACATCACACCCTATATGTTGCCATAAATTTCTTAAGACCAAGTGATTGCCACCATCACAACTCCGACCCCATTGGGACGATTTTGCCCAAACTTTACAGTAATGTTGATCTTACTTAGAGGAATCTGCATAACAAATTTCATTCCTTTATATGCATAAATACGCGTGACCCCTCTAATTTCCGCCTCCGAAACTCCGACCCCAGTGAGCGAATCAAAACCAAATTAAATAGTGAAGGTGCACATGCCCATAGTAAGCTACATTGTGAATTTCAACCTTCTACCTCAAAACATGCGGAAATTATGGATTGGACGGACAGACGGACTGACGGACATTGTGAAAACAATAAGTAGCTTCATTCTTCCGCTACTTAATAATAATAACAAGTAGTTAATCCTCCCGAGGAAGTTATATGAAAGTAGTGGAAGCCCTGAGATCATCTATTTTTATCCTTTTATCTCACTTTTTTTAACCCCCCTCCCCAATTTTTTAAATCGAAAAATTGATTTTCTCGAACGTAGTATTTAGAAAGTTTAAAAGAGCTCTATATTTTTTCGTTGCTCATCGTTTGCGCTTGAGTAGTATATGACATGGCGTATGCTGCCCAAGAAACTACCACTCCCACAATTCCGACCCCAATGGGAAAATTTAGCTGAAACTTCATAGTAATGTTTATCTGCCTTCGAGGAAACTGCATGCAGAATTTCACTCCTTTATATGCATAAATACGCGTAGACCTTTTGGTCCCCTCTAATTTCCGCCCCCAAAACTCCGACCCCCGTGGGCGAATCAAAACCAAACTAAATAGTGAAGGCGCACATGCCCGTAGTAAGCTACATTCCGAGTTTCAACCTTCTACCTAAAAAAATACGAAAATTATGAAGGGGACGGACGGACAGACGAACGGAAGGACGGACGGACGGACATTGTGAAAGCAATAAGTAGCTCTATTTTTCCGCTAATTAATAATAATAATAATAATAATAATAATAATAATAATAATAATAATA
>JAHWFO010089442.1:187665-227620 GCA_023313115.1 Rhysida immarginata
TAATAATAATAATAATAATAATAATAATAATAATAATAATAATAATAATAATAATGACTTTCGGGATGCGTGTTTTAGGTTATAGCTTCTCACTCGAAGACTGCCAGAAGACTTTACTATCAACTGCAGTTGATGCCAGAAAATACTTTTGTTTCAGCATGTTTATCTTGACTATCGTCCAATGGCATGTGATGAAAGCCCTATGTTACAAGAGGAGAAGTATCCTACAAAACCTGCTTTTGAAAATGGTTCCACTGTCTGGAAATAATTCTGCACCAAACGATATAGAAAGTTCGGTCAGTGTAAGCCACAATAGAAGAGTCACCAATTTGTGAGAGATCCAGGAGACAAGGTCAAAAACTAATAGTTTTTAGATTCAATTTACACCTGAAAAAATAGAAAAAAAGCATTATTTTATTTGAACAGTTAATATTTTTACAAATCTTACTCTGTGTGCTTTTACTGCACAAAAGTTGTGCTTAGGTTACGTTAGGCTTTTACTATCCACTACGCCATTTATACTATTACATACAGTGAAAAATATTACTTTTTCTTATATTTTGTTTTGCCATAATTCTGAAAACTAACTCCGCGCACAGCCATGTGACAGAATGTCTGGAAAATTATGGGCCAATACCTTCAGCTAGGCAGCATTTTGCCTATTTCAAGTGTACCCATGACATATGGTGCATGGTCAGCACGTTTCTAATACCTGTTTCTGAAAACGGTAAATGCACTCGATATTTTTCTGCAAAACGATTCTAGATCTCCTCTTGCTATTGATGGATGAAATAAAACGACGGATGTACGTATCTCGTGGGTATGATCTCTCAGATTCACTAAGAGAGAACTCACTTCAAAATGGGCTACAAAAATTCAGGAAAAACTACGTCATTTTTCCTTCTCATTTATCCGAGTAGAATTGTTCAACTGCTGGCTGATCCTTCCCCATAGAATAAAAGAGAGGAAAACACTAATCCACTCTAATCTTATGTGGATTAGTGTTTTCCTCTCTTTTATTCTAACGTCTGTCCACAGTATCTGGCTCCATTTATTTAGTCTTCCCCATAGCTTTTTATTTCTCCTCGATGAAGGATTTCCTAAAGCTTTGAGTTCGACGTATATATTATTCCAGGCATTTTTGGAGTCCTATCACAGGCCTTTTTTTACGTGGATTTTTACGTAAACCTCGATCAAACTACATTGAGTTTAGAAGTCGTTATCAATAAAGGTGATAAAACAGGCCCTGTAAACCTCTTCTTATACTCGTTATTCTCTCAAGTGGACTGTTACTTGGGGGATACATTAGTCAGTCACAGCAATAGCTATATACCCATAGAGAGCTTATTTTGAAACTCTTTTGAACTGTGGTCGTACTTCTAAACAAACGCAACTTACAACTTCAGGTTATTGTAAAGACACAAGTGGAAACATAGATAATGTTGATGATACAAACAACAGATTTATGCTACGCAAAAAGCTCGCTCCAAACGGTGTTTATTACTTGGAGGTTCTCTTCATTTAGAAATACTCCGACAGAGTTGATTACTGCTAAACTCTCTGGACTTTTCGAATGAGGTTTTACTTCTGTAAATAAAACTTTGCACTGATGTCTGACGAGGTTAACACTAATTATCAGATCACAATTCGAAAAGCAACACTGAGAACGTCGAGAAAGTTAAAGTTAACACGACCACGGTGTTAGCACATGCATATACTCTACAAACCACTAATGCGTTTTATCCTATCGGCCGAGTCGTAATGAGATCGTTGAGCAGTGCAGCTGGTAATGGAAATTACGTCATACAGAAATAAAATATGGGGCAGATTTTGACCCTCTTGATTTTTGCGTTTACAACGAGTGAAGCACAGAATGACTCTTTTACTTTAAACCCGTTCAACTTTCAACATTTCAATCTATCTTTCTTCTCACTGTCATTAGATACTCAATCAATTTCTCTTCATCCTTTGAATCCAAATTTTGAGTCGGGGTTTTACATGAGAGAGTTTGTTCACTCTATGAAAGCACTTGGGCATTTCTCAATCCTGTTTACCCTTCGTTACTAATTGCTAATACGAATGATTCCAGTAAATCAGGCACTCACTGTGTGGCTTTCTTTATACCCTCGGTCAAACAAGCATCTTCGATTCTTTTGGAATGTTTCCCCAAGAACAATTCTGCCTGTTCATGGCTACACACTCTAAAAAAACGGATCTACAACTCGAGAATAGTGCAACATCCGACTTCTGACATATGCAGTCATCACTGTTTACATTATCTGAAACTAGCTGCAAGAGTCCATTCTATGGAGGACATCGTGAACAACGCTTATACAAATGAACTGACCCTAAACGAATTACTCGTAAAATGCGAATTCGTTCAAGATGAGTTTACTAACAACACCTCTGTAACGACGTATCACATGGACATCTATTACAACTCTCTAATTAAATGGCAATAATTTTAAGTTATTTTTAATTATAAGTTTTCAATGGAAATTAATCTTAATTTAATTATTAGTTAATTATTTATGGAATTTTGTTAACGTATTAATTGTGTATTTAACAATGTTAAAAGTGACAGACGATCGCTACTTGAAGAGTTCATTGTTTTTCGGCAATTTTGTCGCCTTGCTGCATTGGGTTGTTGGAGAGTTAGTTGCCTAGCAACGGGCAGTTGTTGTTAATTTTTTTTATGCCGTCATGCCGTGGTAGCGATCGCCTGCTAAAGGTCAGCATTTTCTTTATGTCTTCCCCTTTATTAACAGCAGAAACCTTAGTAAAGACCACTCAGTTTTAACTTTAGATGCACTGGACAATTTATTTCCATTTCATTTGGCCATCGTGGAGGTTTTGCATGGAAGCCGCCACTGTCCTTTAGATTCCGGTATATACTTCGTCCTTTGTGGACACTTCAAGGGATTATCCCGACTTAAATTTATCTTTCGAGCCGGCTCGTCCCTACATATTTTGGTCCGTCGAGCCGGATCCCGCGACCGGGATATATAGTAGGCCTAAGTGAAATTTGAAGCTTTTTCCATCATGGACCGTCCCAAGTGGGAGACGTCGCAGCCAAAGCGACTTGAATACCTTGCACCCTGTGCCCAGGCAGAATCGAAGATGACATCTACGTCCGAACGCGTAACAACAGCAGTTTTGGATAAGCTACAAGCTTCTACGTCTGAGGTTCCTGCTATGGATGAGCATCAACAAAGAGGCTCTAGTGAAATATACTGCAGAAATTCTGGCACCAAGAAGAGTATGAAATCGGCGTCATCCTGCACAAGGTTCAGCAGCCGTATAAAGAAACAAGAATTGCAACTGGCATCCGAATTCCTTAAATTCGATAGTGCAGCTGTTAAGAAAACTGACGAAATCAAAGACGACATAGAAATCATGAAATATCGTATTCACGAATGTGAAGACAGACTCGTTCGTATTAAGGCACAGCCAGATAGGGATCTGACCGATGCGGAGCGCATGGAAGACTGATTGCTGAATGCCGAAGTGGAAGAGCTGAAGCGGAATCTAGCACGGAAGAACCACGAGCTAGATAAGTTTCGTCAGAGGTCACAAAGGGAACAAGAAGATATAAATTGCAATCGTGCAGCTGCGTCTTGATGAAAAAGATAATGCTACTGATCGACATACAGAGACTGCATCATCTGTTGACCAGGAGAGAATAGGTGCATGGGTGAGAGATCAAGTACAAGCCGCAACAGGCAATACCGCAAGTGGTGAAAACGTTATCCAGCACTAAGGACTACCGACTGATGACAAAAGAACAGTGGCACAACTCCCTCCAGTTAACGTCTCAACTGATAAAGATGTGGAAATTATCTATCTAATGCGAATGCAAATAGACTTGATGCAGAGGCAAATATTGGATATGAGCCTTACGTATGATCGTAGGCTACATTCGACGGCCATCCAGGGGACTGGATATGATTTATCGATACTCTAAATCGTAATACTGCTAAATACCACGTCAGTGACGAAGAAAATATGATGTGTCTCCGTGATGCGTTGAAGGGCGAGGCACTACGCATAGTGGCACATTTGATGGCTAATCCTGCAAATGTAAATACGTATCTTCAGGTGTTGGAGAAGAGATTTGAGAGACTATAATACGTCATGGATTGGTGTATCGCAAAAATCCGTGCTGGGAAAAAGCCTGACCTAAATAAACTCGAGATGTTGAACGATTTCAGACGCGACATTGAAACGTTAGGAACCAACATACGTTCATTCAATCAGTTGGACAATTTCTCCAATAGACAGTTAGTCAGCGAGCTCGTCGAAAAATTACCTGGAGCATGGAAGCAGCAATGGGGTGAACATGTCGTATCAAAGAACTACGCAGTAATGAACCTCAAAGAATTCTCCGAATGGCTCAATAGGAAAGTTGACGACACCAGGATTTTCATGAAACCTAATGTTCCTCTTGATGAACAGAAAAGAGGAGTCATCAGACGGGGGCAGGCTGTCGCCATAGTTGGAGTAGCTGAAGATGATAAGACATCCGCACATATAGCCAAAGTATCAACGTGCATTTGTTGTAATGGAGTAAAGCATAGCCTAAACAAATGCTGGACCTTCAAAAAGAAGATGCTCAACGAGAGACGGTGATTAGCCAGAAAGGCACGTGTATGTTTCTCTTGCCTAAAATATAAACATATGGAAAAAGATTGCAAAGCCCAATCGGAATGCGGCGAGAATGTTTGTAAGGAGAAGCACCATCGTTTGCTGCACATAATGAATAA
Organism: Rhysida immarginata; assembly: GCA_023313115.1. Lineage (NCBI taxonomy): Eukaryota > Metazoa > Arthropoda > Chilopoda > Scolopendromorpha > Scolopendridae > Rhysida > Rhysida immarginata. The sequence continues at coordinate 192,429 of JAHWFO010089442.1, forward strand.
AGAAGTCAATCCTCCGCGATATGAGCAGAGTTCTGATGAGAAACACCAGCCCGCATCGCCCAAAGAATCCATTGCCGAAGAAATAATCGGTGCCATGCTCATCAAAGGAGTGAATGATCCCATGGGAATTGTTCCAGTGAAGTTTCGTGGCCCCAATGGAATAGTAATCAAGACCCATGCACTATTGGATTCCAGCACCACAGTCAGTTTTATTGAAGACAGATTGGCGTCACAACTGAACCCGAAAGGAAAAGAGGACACATGTACTGTACAAGGAATATTTAACAACAAAATAACTAGCAAGACTACCTTAGTTGATTTTGAAGTCAGAGGTACATACCATGGTGAACCTTAGTGCAAGATGACGAATTTAAAGGCGATAAAAAATCTGAGATTTTAGCCCTACAGTGTGGACATCGAGAAAATGAAGAAGAGGTGGCCGTAAAAGAGTTAAAATGAACAATTTACAAGACCTTGTGGTCGACCTCATAATTGGTGAAGATCACGGTTACTTCACGATGTACAGAGAATGTGTGTTTCAAGACGAGTATTCCCCAATAGCCAAATGAAATGTGCTCGGCTAGTACATATCCAGCAAGGTCAGTGAAGCTGACGCAGAAGATTTTATGTTCAAAGCGGCAGAAACTGACGAGTATCTCCATCAGCTTATTAAAGAACAATTCAGCGTGGAGAACCTTGGTGTGGGGATCAAATATGAGAAATCAGTAGCGGCTTCCATAGAAGACAAGCGAGCACAGCATATCTTAGACACTACATATCGAAAAATAGATAGTGGTTGCGAGATAGGCCTACTGTGGCGAAATGATGATGCAGTACTGCCCGAAAGCAGAACTGTGGCCTTGAAGAGACTCGAAGGAATGGAACGGAAAATGTCACGTGACCCCGAGTTCGCTGCACTTTGCTCGGCTAAAATTAAAGAATACAGTAGCAAGGGTTACATCTCAGAAGTCAGTCCTGAATAAAGTTCGCCAAGAACATGGTATGTCCCTCATTTTGGCGTCATCAACCCCAACAAGCCTGGTAAACGTCGCTTGGTATTTGATGTGGCAGCTAAGAGCAATGGTTGTTGCTTAAATGATCATCTCATGAAAGGTCCCGATCTGATTCGTCCGTTGACAGAGGTTTTATGGAACTTCAGATGACATCGTTTCGTCATCATGGGTAATATCCAAGACATGTCTCATCGCGTGCAAATCCGTGAGGAAGATCAACCTAGTCAGCGTTTCCTTTGGAGAGATGGAAACTGCAGCCAGACCCAAATGAATGTCAAATGATATTCGGAGCAACATCGTCTCCTGCTTCAGCCATATACGTTAAGAACAAGAATGCAGAGAGGTATAAAGATACGTACCCAGAAGCATATCGTGTCATCATAGAAGACTTCTATGTTCACGACGTTCTAACTGGTGCGAACACAATTGAAAAAACTTTCAAATTGTTCCAGGAAATGGAGTGGATAAATAAAGAAGGTAACTTTGCCGTGAAGAAATGGACGTCAAGTGCTTCAAGCATTCTATCACGAATTCCCGTAGATCTGAGAACAGCTGCAGCTCATCACTTCAAGGATAAGTCTCTCATCCCTACTGAACGAGTTTTGGGACTTTGGTGGATTCCAGAAGAAGATTACTTCACATTCAACTTCCATAAGGTGAAACCCGAGATCATGGTGGGTCTACGACCGACCAAACGTGAAATGTTTGGACTGGTATTGAGCCTATATGAACCACTCGGGTTTATTGGTCATTTTAAAGTAAAGGGAATGATGCTATTACAGAAGACCTGGATCGAAGGCATTGGCTGGGATGATGAAATCTCAGAAGAAATCTATGAAGTCTGGAAGAACTGGGTAGCAAAAATCAACTCCATAACAGAGCTACGAGTCCCACGTTGTTACGATTTGGATCTCGAAACTGCGAACTCGATAGAACTGCACACCTTTGTGGACTCAAGTGAAGATTTTTTAACGACGTAGCATTTTTGCGGAGTAGACATCAAAATTTGGTCAATGTATCATTCGCCGCCGCGAAAGTTCGAGTAGCTCCACTGAAGTAACTAACGATGCCTAAGTTGGAGTTGATGGCTGCTTTATTGGGTTCAAGACTTACCACAGCAATTCAATCTGGACTGAGAATAGAATTAACAGGAAGATTCCTATGGAGTGACTCGTCCACCGTACTGAGCTGGATTTGTTCAGAAATGACCTGTTTACCAGCATTCATGGCGAATCGAATTGGCGAAATTCAGAGACAACCAATCCAAATGAATGGAAATGGTTTTCTACCGATCTCAATGTCGCAGACGAAGCAACGAGGTTAAAGAAACCCGTAGATTTCAGCAGCAAATCGAGGAGGCTAAACGGACCACAATTTTTAAAAGAGGATCCTCAATTCTGGCCAGTAGAGCGACTGCGCGAAAACGCCCGAGTCATGATTGTTATGGATAGTATAGAAGACACCACCAAAACGGAAGAACCTGATACTAACAGTGTGGATCTACTCATCCGGCAACACCCTTCATTTCATCGAATGGTTCGAGCAGCCGGAGCTGTAGTGGCTGCATTTTGACCTGGAAAAATTCCAAGTAACGACTTTTGACCTGGAAAAATGGGAGAAGATGCTTATTAGACATGTACAAACAGAAGCGTTCGCCAAGGAAAGCAAGATGCTCCAGGCAGGAGATGTAAAAAAACTTAGGAAGACCAGATTATGGAATTTGTCCTCAATTCTTGATGACGATGGTATCCTGCGTATCAGGGGAAGAATTATGAAGGCAGACATTTCCACCGATCAGAAGCGACCCATTATACTTCCTCCACGACACTACTTTACAATGCTACTCATTCAGCATGAGCATGAAAACTGTGGTCATCAAGGTCACGAGACTGTATTAAATAATCTACGGCAGCGATTCTGGATCATAAATGGACGCAGCGCCGTTAAGAAAAGTTGTTTCCGCTGCAGAGTATGTTGGCTAGACAAAATACAGCCTATAATTCCCGAGATGGGATTACTACCCCATTATCGCCTAGCAGCTCAACAACATCCATTTACATTCACTGGGGTGGACTATTTTGGATCAATGGAAGTCATCGTGAAAAACGCTGGGGAGTTTTATTTACGTGCATGGTCACTAGAGCAATTTATCTTGAAGTCGCGCACGGACTAAGCACTGATGACTTCATGCTGGTTTTCTCACGTTTTGTCGACTGCCGAGGAAGACCACGGCATATATATTCCGATAATGGCACCAATTTCGTAGGAGCAGCCAAGGAGCTTAAAGAAGCCCTCAAGACTGTAGATTTTATCAAGATTGGCTCCATTAAGAAGTTTACAGGTGTTTACTGGAGCTTCATCCCTCCAGCGGTACCTCACATGGGAGGAAGCTGGGAAAGGCTCGTGAGATCAACTAAAAAAGCAATTCAGCATATACTACAGGAGAGGTATTCACGAGATCAAACATTGCTCACTGCTCTGAAAGCCCTTGAAAACATTTTGAACTCTTATCCCCTGACGTATATATCCACAGATCCAGACGATGCAGAGAGGTTGACTCCGAATCACTTATTGCGAGGTGGGACTGACGAAGGTCCAAGAAGTCCAATAGTATCGGACGAGAGCAATGAATTCTCCAGGAAACAATGGAAGATTGCCCAAGCAAATCGCTTCTGGAATCGAAGGAGCAAGCATTTTCTACCTGTACTGATTCGTCGACAAAAATGGCACCAGAGTGACGATATCATCACAGTCGGAGACTTAGTTATGATCGTAGATGATCAGAAGCCACGGAACTTCTGGACTAGAGCAGTTGTCACTGCTGTATTCCCAGGTGATGACGGTCAAGTTCGAGTGGTTGAGGCTTCTACGAGAGATGTCTTAACGAAGAGAGTCACCACGTATCGTCACCCAGTGACTAAGCTTAGTCATCTGGGACTTCAGATGGATTCCGTCTTCCGAGAGAAATCCCTGGGGGCCGGAATGTAACGACGTATCACACGAACATCTATTAGGACTCTCTAATTAAATGGCAATAATTTTAAGTTATTTTTAATTATAAGTTTTCAATGGAAATTAACTTAATTTAATTAATAGTTAATTATGCATGGAATTTTGTTAATGTGTTAATTGTGTATTTAACCAATGACGTATGTTAAAGATAGACTCCGAATCCTATTGTTGTAACTTGAAGCAAATTGGAAAGCTCGATGCCCAGAACTGTCATGGCTGAAAGTGAGTGAATATGATGCAAAACAGATGACTAAACACGAGAGTAGCTGACTAATAATTCTTTCACACGCCGATCACGGAGTGATAAGTTTATTTTTTTGTTTACTTTGTATTTGAAGTATTTTATTATATTTTATAAACAATTTTTCGATCATGGTTTCAATTTCAATTTTGTTTCGATTGTCTTTCAGTAACGTATTTTTGTTTAATTTTTGTGGAAAATGATTCCTGATTCTTTTTCTTGTCTGTTTGCACAGTTGTACGCAGAACAACTTTGAATAATGGTTTTGAATTAATTATTCCTCGGGCCCAAAATCTTCAAAAACAAAGCAGCTAATTAATCCACGGCTCACTCCTGCCCAGTACTGGCATGGCTCAATTTGCTTCACATTTTGCCGCTGTTAACAATAGGATTCGGAGTCTATCTTTAATATACATCATTGTATTTAACAATGTTAAAAGTCACAGATGATCGCTACTTGAAGCGTTCATTGTTGTTCGGCAATTTTGTCGCTTGGCTGCGTTGGGTTGTTGGCGAGTTAGTTGCCTGGCAACGGGCAGTTGTTGTTAGTTTTTTTTTATGCCGTCATGCCGTGGTAGCGATCGTCTGCTAAAAGTCAGCTTTTTCTTTATGTCTTCCCCTTTATTAACAGCAGAAACGATCGCCACTACATATTTTGGTCCTTTGAGCCGAATCATCCCTACAACCTCACTTAAGACATGTTCAAAATCCAAATGGAATCAATGTTGTCAATCTTTAAAATATTCTGTTTAATCATTACAATTTTTGTTTTAATTAATTTCTGTATTTATTTGTTGAAAAATAAAATTTTTGAATTCAGAATAAATTTGTTTCTGTCTGTATTTTTCATTTTAACATCAACTAAATTACACAACAACAGATATTTTACGCATTTAATTGTATTTTATTCAATTTTTTTTTAGTTTATAAAAATAAATTTTTAAAGACAGTATTACAATCGTTGAGTAAAGGGTCCATAGTGCTGATTTTATCGATAAAATTGGTAGAGACTTTACAACACAACAAAGGGAGAACAGAGTTTCCGACTAGTTTCGCCATTTAGTCTTGGCGTTGTCAAAGATACACACAAGAGGACATAAGCCTTTTGAAATAACATGATTGGATGAAGAAATAACAAATCGTAAATAATATAAATTAAACAGTGGCGACATTGAAAGGAGAAAGGTTGGATAAGGAACCAATAACAATGAAATTATAAAGAAACCTTGAGAAGAAAATAATTTGAAATATAAAGATTGATGTCAATAAACAAACAAAATTGAAAACGTGGACCTAGTAGAAGAACTCATTAAAAATTAACATAAACTAAGGTATCAATAAGTAAATATACAAATTTGAAAAATTACAAGATATCGGATAAAGAATTTAAAATTGAATAAATATCAAAAACGGTTTGACAATTAGAGAGGTGATCTGGAGAGGAGATCTTAGCTTTAATGATCTCAATAGCTTCGAGAGTGGCGGTCTTGAATGGGTCGTTGCATAGATGGAGAATAGTCATAATATCACTTTGCTCTTTTGGGGCATGTCCCGTGTGGGCAAGGTGGATCGCATAGTGTGAATTATTATCTTGTTTCTTGTAGGAGCCAATGTGTTCTTTGAATCGTTTATTGAAATTGCGAGTCGACAGGCCTATATAATATTTATCGCAAAATCCACAGTTTAATCTATATACTCTGGAGCAGGAGAAATTGTCGATGTCTGTTTGGATGGGGGGATTAGGGGAGCGAAAGCATGGGGCCGATGAGCAGTAGGAAACTTGGAGGCCGAGTGAGGAGAGGAAGGCGGAAAGGCGGTAAAAATGAGGACTAATGAGCAAGGACACCCAATTCTTGGATAGGGATGGGTGAGGAGGTTTTGGGTTGAAGAGGGCAAGTTTTCTTCGTTGGGGAATCCGGGAGAAGGTGGAAGTTGTGTAACCATTCTTTAAGGTGAGGGCGTGTATAGTTCGGAGTTCGGTGGCACGGGAAGAAGGACTGAGAGGTAATTTGAGGGCACGGTCGATGAAGAAACGGAGGGAGGCTTGTTTATGGATAGGAGGGTGTGAAGAGGAACAATAGATTAAATTAGATGATGTGGTGGGTTTACGGTAGACAGAGAAGGAAAAGCGGTGGTTGGAGGGGTCATTAGTAATGACGATATCGAGGTATAGAAGAGAGCGGTTAGATTCGGTTTCAAAGGTGAACTGGATGTGGGGTGAGAAAGCTTAGCAATGTCAACGGGTGAGGTAAAACAGGAATCAAAAATAATTAGGATATCTTCAACGTATCGAAAATATGAAATAATGGTGGAATTAGAGAGGAGGGGAGAGACAAAGGTGGGTTCAAGGTTCTGGAGGAAGACTTCGGAAAAAAAGCTACTTAATGGGAACCCCATACCTAAACCGGACGGTTGGGAATAAAAGGTATTATTAAAGGAAAGGTAATTCTGGTTAGAAATGACATTGAGGATAGAGTTTAGGTCGACATAGTCATGAGCAGGAAAGGAGGATGAGAGTAGGAGGTTTCCAAGGATAGAGAGGGTTTCTGGGACAGGGATATTAGTATATAGGTTAGTAATGTCAAGTGAAATGAAGGAAAGGTATTTATTAGTGTGGAAGGAAGAGAGAGATTCTGTAAGGGTAATGGAATTCTGGACATTATAGGTGTTTGGTAATAGTTTAAGGTTAAAAAAAATGAGGAGAGGGAATTAGCAACGTGCAGGGGCGGGGGTGTAATTAACAACTGAAGCGTTTAGGCCAACAAAGGAAACGCTTCCGTTATCCTCTACCGATCCTTATATATTTCCAAAGTCTGTTACTCCCTTTTATCCAACAATGTTATTATCTTACCCTCCGATCCTACCTTAAAATATCATTCGTCTATCATCTCTGCCATAAACAAATCACTCCGATTCAAATACCTCTGACACCTTATTCCACGCAACCCTTGTCCTCCTAACCCTAATGCCCTCATCAAAATCCACAAGCCCAATATGCCTATAAGACCAGTTGTTAATTACACCCCCACCCCTGCCCATCGCGTTGCTAAGTCCCTCTCCTTATTTCTTTTTAACCTTAAACTATTGCCAAACACCTATAATGTTCAGAATTCCATTACCCTTATTGAATCTCTCTCCTCCTTCCACACAAATGAATACCTTTCCCTCATGTCACTTGACATTACTAACATATATACTAACATCACTGTCCCAGAAACCCTCTCTTTCCTTGGAAACCTTCTACTCTCATCCTCCTTTCCTGCTCATGACTACATCGACCTAACTCTATTCTCAGTGTCATTTCTAACCAGAATTACCTTTCCTTTAATAATACCTTCTATTCCCATCCGTCCGGTTTAGGAATGGGGTTCCCATTAAGTAGCTTTCTTTCCGAAGTCTTCCTCCAGAATCTTGAACTCACCTTTGTCTGTCCCCTCCTCTCTAACTCCACCATTATTTCATACTTTCGATACGTTGATGATATCCTAATTATTTTTGATTCCCGTTTTACCTCACCCGTTGACATTGCTAACCTTATCAACACTTTCTCACCCCATATCCAGTTCACCTTTGAAACCGAATCTAACCACTCTCTTCCAAACCTCACCCCTCCAACCACCGTTTTTCCTTCTCTGTCTACCGTAAACCCACCACATCATCAAATTAAATCTATTTTTCCTCTTCACACCCTCCTATCCATAAACAAGCCTCCTTCCGTTTCTTCATCGACCGTGCCCTCAAGTTAACCCTCAGTCCTTCTTCCCGTGCCACCGAATTCCGAACTATATGCGCCCTCGCCTTAAAGAATGGCTACAGAACTTCCACCTTCTCCTGGATTCCCCAACGAAGAAAACTTGCCCTCTTCAACCCAAAACCTCCTCACCCATCCCCATCCAATAATTGGGTGTCCTTGCGATTCATTAGTCCTCATTTTACCGCCTGTCCGCCATCCACTCTGCACTCGGCCTCCCAGTTTCCTACCGCTCATCGACCCCTTGCTTCCGCTCTCTTAATCCCCCCATCCAAACAGACACCGACAATTTCTTCCGCTCCGGAGTTAATAAATTAAACAGTGGATTTTGCGAAAAATAATATATAGGCCTGTCAACCCGCAATTTCAATAAATGATACAAAGAACACATGGACTGCTACAAGAAACAAGATAATAATTCACACTACGCGATCCACCTTGCCCGGATGGGACATGCCCCAAAAGAGCAAAGTGAGATTATGACTATTCTCCATCTATGCAACGACCTATTCAAGACCGCCTCTCTCGAAGCTATTGAGATCTTTAAAGCTAAGATCTCCTCTCTAGATCACCTCCTCAATTGTCATACCGTTTTTCATATTTATTCAATTTTAAATTCTTTAACTGATATCTTGTAATTTTACAAATTTGTATATTTACTTTCATTTCCATTTCTTACTGATACCTTAGTTAATGTTAATTCTGAATGAGTCTTCTACTAGGTCCGCGTTATCAATTTTGTTATGACATCAATTTTTTCTTTATATTTCAGATAATTTTGTTCTGAAGGTTTTTTGATAATTTCATTGTTATTGGTTCCTTATCCAACCATTCTCCTTTCAATGTCGCCACTGTATAATTTATATTATTTACGATTTGTTATTTCTTCATCCAATCATGTTCTCATTCTGTACGATATTTTCTGTATATAAAGGCTGATGTCTTCTTGTGTGTATCCGCATTTTTTTATGCGGATGACACTGCCATTATGACATGGGCACACCAGCTGGCTCACGTTATCACTCGGCTGCAGTGCGCCTTGTAGCAGTTCGAAGACTGGTTTAAATGCTGGAAGTTGAACCTTAACGTCGGAAAGGGCAAGGCTTTGTACCTCAATAGGAAGCTCAAGCATCCCGCAGATTCTCTTGTTCTGTTCAATAAGAAACTGGACTGGGTGGACAACTACAAGTACCTGGGAGTTATCATTGACTCCGGACCATACTCCTCTATGGCATGCCTGCGTGGGCGTCTATCTGTAAAAGCAGATGGAGTGAACTACAGTCATTCCAGAATGTTACCCTGAGGACCATTGCCCAGCTGGACAGAAGGACGGTGAAAAACCAATACATCCACCTCGATTTAAACATGGCCCATATCGGTAAGTTTATACAGGATCTCATTTTGATTATGATACAGAAGATGAAGACTCACGACAATAAGCTTGTGAAAGGGATACTGGAGAACTCAATGAATATGAACTGGCATACGAAGTATCGTAAACCGAGGCACGTTCTTGACATCAATTTTGAAGATATTAGCAACGTCTCTTACCCAGACTACTGGAAGATGTGATAATCTTCTTTCTCCTTGTGTTTTTTAATTTCGTTTGTATTTTGTTTCTGACAATCGTCAATCTTATTTTCTTTTTTGTATAATATGGAGGACCGCTTGGGTTGGTTAGGCTTCTTGACTACCTCAGTGTATTCCAGTTGGAGTTTATTCTGGTTAGATGAGCTTTGTGAAAGCGCTGCTTTCGTCCCATCCTAACGAATGTACACTTCACTGTTCGATTGTCGATTGTGTGTATCCTCTAAAGTGACAGTAGGTAAATCCTATGCTGCTGCTGTGTCTACGCCGGCAGATAAAGGCCTCTTATCTTGACATTAGTGAGCTTGATGAACTCTTCAGTGGTGACACTCCAGTCGTCCTAGCTGGTGACCTAAATGCCAAAAACTCAAGCTGGAACTCCAGAACGCAGAATTACAACGGCATGATTCTCTATAGGTACATACAAGGTGGAGATGATATCATCGCTGCTGGACCTGTGGAGGACAACTACGACTGCGACCACTCCCTTAGTAGTGACGTTTTGGACATTTCGTTCTTGGAGGGTTTCTTCAAACCGTATAATATCTTCACGATTGATGACCTTTCTTCTGACCACAAGCCTGTGGCTTTGAACTTTGACAATGTCGACATAAATTTCCGAGAGAAACTGATACATCATCAAGACTGGAAGCTCGACAAAGATATTCTTAAGGAATATGGCTGCCATCCCGACGTTGCTTACTCTACAGAGGACATCAATGAACGTGTTGAAAACATCACCAGATGTACATTGTATTAACAGTGCCATAGAAGCTAGTAAGTATCCATCAGAGAATAAATCTCCTCATCGAATCCATCTCTCTCCTGGTATCCAGCGCCTAATTTCTGAAAGAAACAGGACTCGTAGACTATGGCAACGCTATCGTGAAACTTGGCTCAAAACCAAGTATAACAGGCTAGTGCGAAGAGTCCAAGAGGATATAAAAGAGCTTCGCGACGCTAGATGAAATGAAAAACAAAAAAAGCTTGTCGGCTCGTGACAATTCCATTTGGAGTATGGTCAGAGCTTTACAGAAGAGGAAAAATGATACACTTCCTCCACTACGTACTCCACAAGGTGACTATGGCCAAACTGATCAGGACAAGGCCCAAGTCATTACAGATTCACTGGAAATGCAGTTTGTTACTTCTACCAACGATAAAAACGAGAGCCAAATCATGTCTCAGCGTGTGGAAGAAGGTATTGTCAACTTTGATGAATTCCCGCAGCATTTAACGTAGTACAACATCGAGGCTGGAGAGATCGCCAACATCATAAGTAAACTGAAAAAGAAGAAGGCTCCAGGAAAAGACAAGGTGAGTAATAACACCCTTATGAATCTCCCAAAGAACTTTATTGACTTTCTCACCAATATCATTAGCGACTGCTGGAAATTTTCTTATTTCCCTGTGGCTTGGAAGAAATCTATTGTGTTGAGTATCCCCAAGCAGGGGCAAAATCCTGCAATACCGGCGAGTTACCGACCTATTAGCCTGCTACCCACGATGTGCAAGGTGTTGGAGAGAACGATTCTCGTCAGATTCCCAGATCACTGTCTAGAAAATGACCTTTTTCGGGAAGAGTAGTTTGGCTTTCGTGCTGCCCACTCTTGTCCAATGCAGATATGGAGGCTCGTTGAAGACATCTGCACCCCCCTGAACCTATCCAGGTACTGTGGGGTGGTATTTATCGATGTCAGTAAAGCTTTTGACCAAGTCTGGCATGAGGGCCTTGTCTACAAAATGATCAGAGACGGGTTCCCTGCCGATTTGATTTTGATGGTGAAATCCTTTCTTGACGGCAGATCCTATCAAGCCAAAGTTGGAGAAGATCTTTCCACATTCCGTGTTGTAAAGGCCGGTGTCCCTCAGGGTTCTGTCCTCGGGCCTGTGCTATTTAATTACTTTGTACATGATTTCCCGAAACCCGATAATTGTAATCTGTATTTTTATGCGGATAACACAGCCATTATGACATGGGCACACCAGCCGGCTCACGTTATTACTCGGCTGCAGTGCGCCTTGTAGCAGTTCGAAGACTGGTTTAACTGCTGGAAGTTGAACCTTAACGTTAGAAAGTGCAAAGCTTTGTACCTCAGTAGGAAGCTCAAGTGCCCCCCAGATTCTCTTGTTCTGCTCAATAAGAAACTGGACTGGGTGGACAACTACAAGTGTCTGGGAGTTATCATTGACTCAAGACTCGCATGGAACCAGCATATGTCCTATGCTCTGAACAAAGCGAAGAAGGCTAAGTACAGTATCATAGCTCTCATGGGTCGCAACCGCGCCCTCAGCATTGACAACAGCTATTTCTGTACAAATCGATTATCCGGACCGTATTCCTCTATGGCATGCCTGCGTGGGCGACTATCTGTAAAAGCAGATGGAGTGAACTACAGTCATTCCAGAATGTTACCCTGAGGACCATTGCTCAGCTGGACAGAAGGATGGTGAAAAACCAATCCATCCACATTGGATTTAAACATGGCCCATATCGGATAGTTTATACAGGATCTCCTTTTGATTATGATACAGAAGATGAAGACTCACGACAATAAGCTTGTGAAAGGGATTCTGAAGAACTCAATGAATATGAACTGGCATACGAAGTATCGTAAACCGAGGCACGTTCTTAACATCAATTTTGAAGATATTAGCAACGTCTCTTTCCCAGACTACTGGAAGATGTGATAATCTTCTTTCTCCTTGTATTTTTTATTTCGTTTGTTTTTTTTCTGACAATCGTCAATCTTATTTTCTTTTTTGTATAATATGGAAGACCGCTTGGTTAGGTTAGGCTTCTTGACTACCTCAGTGTATTTCATTTGGAGTTTATTCTGGTTGGATGAGCATTGTGAAAGCGCTGCTTTCGTCCCATCCTAACAAATGTACACTTCACTGTTCGATTGTCGATTGTCTTTGTGTGTGTCCTTGATAAAGCCGTGAATAAATGGCGAAGCTTGTTGGAAACTCTGTTCTCCCTTTGTTGTGTTGTAAAGTCTCTACCAATTTTACAGTATTACAAATTGAATTTTTTTAACTATAATTTGCTGAGTGTCACCTAGTAGCGATCATGACGATTTGATTTGCGACGTCGTTTTCAAGGATGTTTGTAGCACACATTGTTTGATATGCAGAATAATAATTAATTTTTCAGAGATTTTCAGATATTGTAATACTGCAGTGAAGTGTTCTACCCCATGAGGTGGTTTCTTGAGATCAGGTATTGGCAATAATACGTCTTTTATTAAACGATTACTGTTTGAGCCACATATTGAATGGCTAACAACTGACACTGTGCCTTCTTTAGTTCTTCAGATAACATCAGTTCTATGCAATCTCTCGAGGAGCTTGACCTGTTTCGTGTTTTTTTAACAGGTGAATTCAGCATGTTATTTCTAATATTTAAAATTATCTCCAATTTCGACATCGGTGGATTCACCAAACACGAATCCATCGTCATTCTGATTGTGTTTCTCTTTTAAGTCTGAAAAAGAATGAAATGCAGGTGAATAGACGAGTTGACGTGGTAATGTTTAAGGTAGTATCTCGGGGAGGGATCGACGTGATGGTAATGGGCATATTAACAATGGCATCTGTGGAGTCGGAGGGTCTGTTTGACTTGAAAAACTCATTTACTTTGAAACCCCTTCAGGTCTCTTTCCTCTAGATATTTTTGAAGTATGTTTAATTAAAGTTCCATTTTCTGATGCACATTCAATTTTGGGTTTTTCAAAATTTCGTTGATTTTCGAGTCCAGTTGTTTATTATGCTTTTTTCTTCATCATCATCATCAACCCCACTCTCTATAGTGTCAATTTGTTAAGGTGATTGATGTGGAATAAAATCTGTGTTTGGGTATGAAGGAGTGTTTGATATTCGTGAGAAGGTTGTAATACATACTTTTGCATATTTTCAACAAATTATTTCACTCAAAATTGGACCAGTGATGCTGCCTAACAAAAGGCGTAGCAGGAATCCGTTCCCATGTTGATTCCGATAAGCTTTCTTTGTTCTTAATGAAATTATTTTATGAGCTAAACCTTTTATCTTCCTCAAATGCTGCCTAATGCGAGGTGTCCAAGGTATTTATTGATGTAGAATGTTATGACAGATCTCACGCAGTGCTTTTACTTGATTAAGCGAGGTATCTTGCATTAGCACTTTCCTATGATGGGGTCCTGAGTGTTTGAATGCGCCTAGAAAATGAGGATGTTTTATGACCAGGGGTATCATCATTGTAACCGCTCGATGGGCTCTCAATTTAAAAATGATTGGCGTCTGCTTTAAAACTTCGTTTTATCAGTATAGATCACGATTGTTCTTTCATGAGGAAAAATCTTAATACGCAATCTCAGAACATCAGGACAGCTCTGAGTTAAATCGAGTAGCAAATAGCTATGCGGATCCTGCGTGGCATCTTTAAAGGCTTTGATGAGTAAACGACCATAACCTCTTTGCGAGGCCAGCGTACGAATCTGAACTACGTCTCTCGGTGACTTTGCAGAAAGATGAACTGTGTGTTTAAGCTTATTGCTCGGATGATTTTCGAATGTGGATTTTTTCAACAATTTCTTTATGATTCACCTCTTTTAATAAATCGTCTAAAATCAATAAAGAGTGTTCGGGAATATGCTCTTGTATCAATTTTCATCTGGGACTCCTGCATGAAATGTAAGGTTTAGAATGTTCAAATTTTTAACAACCGGTGGTATTTACGCTCCATAGCAGTAAATTATTTCTGTTGGTGGTGGATCTATCACTTCATCTCTATACTTTAACATGTGTGCCACTAAAGTAGACTTACCGTTTGCAGAGCTACTGGTAACAAGATCCGAAAAGTATTGCGTAAACTTAACAGATGCGTTTATCTTCATGATGATGTGGATGAAAAGTCAGACGAGGGGAATATTTTCACTAGGTCTTACAGGTTTAATTTTGAAGGTTGAATGATATCCCTCTCTTTTAGATACCGTTTTTATTTAATAAAATTCATTGCATACATATTTCAAGCTCTGCGAAATTATTCGATGAACAGTTTGACACGACGGAATTACAGGTAAGACACTTTTTGCAAAACAAAAATATATCAAGGTCTGGATTTTACAAAGACGAAATTTCTCGTGAGACGGTTTTTGCAAAGACGCTACTGATTTGTATACAATTCCTGCAAGAGTACATTTTCTCCAAGGATGATTTTTGCCATGGCGGAATTTCTCTGTGTCCTGTTTTCATTAGGTCGTTTTTATATTATGTGAAACTTCAACTAAGCAAATTTGTCCCTTGACACATTTTAATTTCCATCTACGTACATTTTATTTTGGGGAGAATTATACATTTTTGCGTCAGTTGTGTTATCGCTGTAATAAATTTTTTTTTAAAATACCTCATAACCATTCATACAATGTAGAATAATCAGCAACAATAATATACATAGACTACAAACACGCATCAGCGATTCTTTAAATATCACAGGTGAAGGTCGCTCCATCATCTCTGTAAAAGAAATTTCAAATGCAAATAGCTGAAGGGGTTTATGATGTTTTTTGTCAATCAATAGCTTTACGCACGCGTGTTTACGGAACACTTGTATACACTAAACTGAAACAAAGTGGCTATTGAAGTCGAATGTCTTTCTAAGGGTACTACTCTACAACAAGTAGACCCCTGGACCTAGCGATATCGCGAGTGCGACAGGTAGGAACACCATCCATGCTGCCCGTCTCGAGGGCACAGGGGTCGATTAAGCAGCCATCTCCGATGACACGCTCCAAAAACCCTGACCAATGAGGATCTGGCTCGAACCCAGGCAGTTTGCCGACTATAAGACTCTGAGAAATTCCACCATGGCAAAAATCATCCTTGGAAAAAATATACTCATGCAAAAATTGTACACAAACAATTTCTGTCTCACGAGAAATTTCGTCTTTGTAAAATCCATACCTTGATAAATTTTTATTTTGTTTAGACCTTACCTCTAATTCTTTCATCGGTTCATTTCGCAGAGCTTGAATTATGTATGCGAAGAATTTTATTAAAAAAAAAACGAATCAAAAAGAGAGGGACATCATTCAACTTACAACATTACACACGTAAGTCCTAGTGAAAATTTTCCCGTCGTCTGACTTTTCATCATCATCCACATCATCATGGAGATAAACGCTTCTGTTAAATTTACGCAATACTTTTTGGCTCTTGTCGCTGGTAGTTCTGGAAGCGGTAAGTTAACTTTAGTGGCACAAATGTTAAAGTATAGAGATGAAGTGTTGGATCCAACACCAACAGAAATAATATTCTGCTATGAAGCATTAATATCACCGGTTGTTAAAAATCTGAACCTCCCAAACCTTAAGTTTCATGCAGGAGTCCCCGATGAAAAGTTGATACAAGAGCGTATTTCCGAACAGTTATTATTGATTTTAGACGATTTATTAAATGAGGGGAAATATAATGAAACTGTTGAAAATATCTACACGCATTCGAAAAATCTAGTCATCATCTCAATTTCTCCGTGCTACTAATAACGCAGAACCTCTTCGCCCATTCGAAAATCATCTGAACAATAAGCTTAAACACACAGTTCATCTTTCTGCTAAAGTCACCGAAAGATATAGGTCAGTTTCGTACGCTGGCCTCGCAAACAGGTTACGGTCGTTTACTCATCAAAGCCCTTAAAGATGCCACGCAGGAACTGCATAGTTATTTGCTACTCGATTTAACTCAGAGCTGTCCTGATGTTCTGATATTGCGTAGTAAGATTTTTCCTCATGAAAGACCTATCAAGATCTATCTAATAAAACGTCGCTTTAAAGTAGACATCAATCATTTTTAAATTGAGAGCCCATTGAGCGGCTACAACGATGATACCGCTGGTCGTAAGACATCGTCATTTTCTAGGCGCTTTGAAACACTCAGGACCCCATCATAGGAAAGTGCTAATGCAAGATGCCTTGCTTACTCAAGTAAAAGCACTGTGTGAGATCTGTGATGTGGTGTTCGACATGATAAAGTACCTAGAACACCTCACATTAAGCAGCATTTGAGGAAGATAAAAAGTTTAGCTCATAAAAAAATGTCATTAAGAGCAAAGACAGCTTATCTGAGTCAACATGGGAATGGATTCCTGCTACCCCTTTTGTTAGCCAGCATCACTGGTCCAATTTTGAATAAATTAATTAGTTGAGAACATGCAAAAGCACGTATTACCACGTTCACACGAATATCAAACACTCCTTCATACCCAAAAACAGATTTTACCCCCACATAAATCACCTGAATAAACCGACACTAAAGAGAATGGGGTTGATGATGATGATGAAGAAAAAAAGTATAATATCAACTGGTCTCGCAATTCAACGAAATTTAAAAAAAAACAAATTTGAATGTGAATCAGAAAATGGATATATTTTTAAACACAGTTCAAAAATATTTAAGAGGAAAGAGACCTGAAGGTGTTTCGAAGCACACGAGTTTTTCAAGTCAAACAGACCCTCAAACTCCACAGATGCCATCATTAATACGCCCATTACCATCACCTCAATCCTTCCCCGAGACACTCCCTTATCCATCACCACCTCAACTCGTCTATTCACCTGAATTTCATTCGCCAACAGACTTAAAAGAGAAACACAACCAGAATGACGATGGCTGAATCCATTGAGGTCGAAATTGGAAATAACGTGCTGACTTTACCGGTTAAACGAACCACAAAACGGGACCAGCTCCATGAGTGATATCGTAAAAGAACTGATGTTTTCCGATGACCTAAGGAAGGGACAGTGTCAGTCGTTGGCAAATCAATATGTGGCTCAAACAGTAATCGTTTAATAAAACACGTATTATTATCAATACAAGACCTGAAGAAACTATCTGTGGGAGAGAACACTTCGCAGCAGTATTACGATACCTCAAGATCCCTGAAGAATTAATTGTTGCTCCTGCATATCGAACTGTGGGTGCTACAAACATCCTAGCAAAACGACGTCGCACATCAATTCGTCTTGATTGCTACTGGTTGGGTTACACTCAATAACAAATTACACGTACTGTGAAAAAAATTCATTTTTAATACTGTCTTTAAAAAATAATTTTTATAAACTGTAAAAAAAATTTGAATAAATTACAATTAAATGCGTGAAATATCTGTTGTTGTGCAATTTATTTGATGTTAAAAAGGAATATATTGACAGAAACAAATTCATATTGAATTCAAAGGTTTTATTTTTCAACAAATGAATACAGAAATTAATTAAAACTAAAATTGTAATGATTAAACAGAATAATTTAAAGATCGACAACATTGATTTCATTTAGACTTTTGACATGTCTTAAATGAGGTGTTGTTAGTAAACTCATTTTGAAAGAATTCGCATTTAAGTAGATCGTTTAGGATCAGTTCATTTATATAAGAGTTTTCACGATGCCCTCCATTAAATGGCCACTTGCAGCTAATTTCAGGTAATATAAACAGTGATGACTGCATGTGTCAGAAGTTGGATGTTGCACTATTCTCGTGTTATAGATCCATTTTTAGAGTGTTTAGCCATGAACAGCCAGAACTGTTCTTGGGGAAACATTCCAAAAAATCGAAGAAGCATGCTTGTTTGACCGAGGGTATAAAGAAAGCCACCCAATGAGTGCCTGATTTACTGGAATCATCCGTATTAGCAATTAGTAACGAAGGGTAAACAGGATTGATAAATGCGATCAAATCAGATGGGAAAACGCCTCGTGCCAGAGGATGAATGAATGGGTCTCTCTAGAGTGCACTCCATAGCTGTTGTGTGTCCATTGAACCTAATTTGTGAAATCAAAGCTTACGTTTCTGTCTTTATTGATTTCCAGGAGATTTTGATATAGGCAATAGGTAATCAGGTTCACAGAGCTAGCTAAAGCTTCAGAGAACTGAACTTCAAAGCTTAGCCTACCATTGCGTATAAGATTGTATCTATCTGTATAATAATTCCTGTCCCCTGAAAGGTGAAAGGCAAAAAAGAGTGTAACCAGCGGCGTAATCAAACTGCGTGACATCCACATCTCTGTCATCTTTCCAAAGCCCAAGGGCTTTCATAGAGTGAACAAACTCTCTCAAGTAATACACCGACTCGAAATTTGGTTTCAGATAATGAAGAGGAATTGATTGAGTATCTATTGACAATGAGAAGAAAGATAGATTGAAATTTTGAAAATGGAACGGGTTTGAATATTCTGTGCTTGACTCTTTTAAACGCAAAAATCAAGCGGGTCGGAATCTGCCCCATAATTAAGTTCTGTATGACGTGATTTCTAGTACGGACTGCATTGCTCGACGATCTCATTTCGACTCGGCCGATATGATAAAACGCATTAGTTGTTTGTACATTCTTTGCATGCGCTAATAACATGGCCATGTTAACTTTAACTCTCTCGTATTTCAGTGTTGCTTTTTGAATTGTGATCTGATAATTAGTGTTAACCTCGTCAGATATCAGTGCAAAGTTTGGTTTACTTCAGTTAAAACTCCAGGAGAGTTTAGCAGCAAATGACTCTGTCGGAGTATGTCTAAATGGAGAGAACCATCGAAGTAATAAGCACCGTTTTGATCGAGCTCTATGCATAGCATAATTCCGTTGTTTGTATCATCAACATTATCCATTTTTCCACTTGTGTCTTTACAATAACCTGATGTTGTAAGTTGTGTTTGCTTAGAGGTACGACCATAGTTCAGAAGAGTTTCAAAATAAGCTCTCTATGTGTATAAGCTATTGCTATGACTGACTAATGTATCCCCCAGGTAACAGTACACTTGAGAGAATAACGAGTGTAAGAAAAGGTTTACAGAGCCTGTTTTATCATCGGATGGTAGTAGCCCATCACCTTTATTGATAACGACTTCTAAACTCAGTGTGGTTTGATTGAGGTCTGTGTATAAATCCTTTAATACAGGTACAAAGAATTAGATAGGTCTGTCTTGACTGATGATGTCTACTAGTTGGTATCCTGTGACTTGGCATTTTTCGACGAAATGAGGAATAGAAAAACTGTCAAGATCGCTGTTGAGGCATTCGGTGCTCACCTGATGTATCATTGAGGCCATGGTTTGGTAGGTATTAGGCAAAAACCGATGCTAAAGGGCGTATGTTGAAAACTGAGTTTGCGTTCCTTTTTGTTGACCTCTTTTTCATTGTCTGCTTCTACTGCTTCTTGTCTTTGTTGAGCGTTGTGTACAGCCTTTCCGTCTGTGATGGGGCGCCAGAAATGACTCCAAGCTATTGCTTCTAGGTCACGAATGACGTTGAACCAATGACGTTGAAGAAATACGTCTTTTTGTGTTGCCTCTACCCCTCTGAACTCTGGCACCCATTTCCTGGAGGGCACTACCACCAGCTTCTTCATTCGTGATGACAATGTGTGTTTGGTATTTTGACCTTGTGTCACATCATTAAAAACAGAAATACCATCTCTTAATGCCTGGCAACAAAGAATTTTTCCCACAGATTTGAGTAACGGTGTAGCAAACGAAACGGATTGGAAAATGCAGAGCCGATACCATTACCTCTCTTAAACACGGTGCCCCTAAACACAGGAAAGCCACTACCCTCCTGACTTAAATAGTATCGTGAAATGGCTTATTGGTTTGGTTTGCAGGGAACGTGCATTTTGAACCGAATCATTTGTATTGTCGAGGAGTGAGCAAAAGAAACCGACTTCACTCAACGGTCGTTTCTTACGAAAATGTAATTTTACAACTGTTTTTCTTGATATAAACGAGAGCAAATCACCGTGGTTTGAATGAACAGCAATTGCAATCATGTCAATGAAGTTTTTACTTAAGGGAAAGCAGTCAGGTGAATGAAAAGTTTAATAAATCCCTTCTCGTCTAGCATGCAAAACCGAAATGATTCTTAGGAGTGGTGCAAATGTGTTACCCACAACTTGAGGTTGAATGATGTCTGTAAACAGATAATAACTATGTATGCCTCTTGTAAGGTCGATTGGTGTCGACCGCTCGCTAATATCGAGTTTCTTATCAGAGAGATCTGTCTGTAAACCTAATGTGTAACACAGACCTTCGCTAAAACTAATGTGTTGATCATCTGAGCATTGGAAATGAAAACATTTGTTGGGGTGAGATTGATGGTGTAAAACACCCGTTCTTTCTGAGGAATCAATTTATCGAGTGCCTCAACAAAATGTCTTCTGTTATCGTAATACACTTCGGGAATTTTTAAGATGCGTTGTTCCGGAGTTTCAGGTGGATCGTAAATAACACAGCTGATGAAACCGTCGACTGTATCATTTAAGGGCATAGACATAGGTATTTTCACTTTCTTGATCAGAAACCTGTCCGGAATAAATCCAACATTGACATCTACAGGGAATTCAATGAAGTGCTCTGAGCATCCAGTAAAGTGAACAAAATCATTAACCAGCTTTGTTTCGAAATCGATGGCTCAAAAACTGTCTTTTAAAATATTGATGGCAACACACCTGTTTCCAATTTGGTACTCTTAAACTCAACAACCTTTTGGTATTAAGAAGACGACTTGAGATACCTTACTGTGACAGTAAAAGACGACACCAACTTTAACGATGCACTGTAATCTGGAGATAGAGAGAAACGTTCCTCAAAAAATGAATTTGGCGAAACATTAAGCCTTGCAGAATTCCAGTGTATTAAAACGAATCCCGACATTCGGGGGTAAACTCATAGCAATGTCTTGTGTCGAAGAATTGTTGTCCTTGTAAAAGAATACGCTTTTAAAGCCAGTTCGACTTCAACTATGAAAGATGAGAGCAGGGTTTCTATCAGTGGTGTGATGTTGAATCAATTTGTTCCTCGATTTGGTCATACTTAAAACCAATTTTAAAAGTGTTGTATACAGCTGTAATGATCTTGAAAAGGGCAGGGAAATGCGTTTCCATTATTCCAACCTCCCACTTGCCTTGGAAACGTAGCATATGTGGTAGTCACGTGATAAAATGAGCCGTTGTGTTGGGTTGTTTTTTGTCATCTGTCGCCATATTTGAGGGTAAAGGAACATAGAAATCCGTGTCTTCTTACATGTTGCCGAATCACAAACATAGCTGACACAGACCATACCTTGTTAAACATTTAAATGATCTGTCCCTCAAACCCAGCTGTTCATGCTATCCAGGTAACCCTGCCATTTCACAAAAGCTTCATGGACACCACGCCTTTTACGTCTACGAATAATTCTCTCGATGTTGAAGACTTCAGGCATTTTAATCTTTTGTAACTCCTGTTCATAGAATACACCTGCGATCTCAGCACATTTATAATCTTTTATTTTATACACAACAGGTTTTCAAAAAACGCTTTTTGAAACTTCAAACACTTCGTCAGTCCAATTCGTTAGATAACCCTTTTCGAAAATATTTTTCACTTTTGAAATACGCACGTGATAACCAATTTGTAGCCTTGGTGCTGTTTGTGGGGCAGCAGTTTAATATTGCCGCATTTTCAACCACAGTGCTGGTGCGTTCTGATCATTAACTTCAGATGGTGCATTGCCCAGCGATCTGTGAACAGGATTGTTGTAGCTTAGCACGAGATCAGGCAAGACGTCAATGTACCTACATGTGTTAACATAAGTAAAATACTTAAACATTCGGGTTTATATGGTACGGTTAAATCGTTCAGCAGTTGCAGCCTTCACATCGGATTCGGTTGCAAAGAATTTAATGTTGAGTGCTTTAAAATAGTCTTGAACGTTTTAATTTAACAACTCCTTCCCTTTATTGCTGTTCACTTTTAGCAGTATCTGACTATTCGTGAACATTTTTTGAAAGGCTTTCTGAAGCGTTTTTAGTGGGACAACCCATGCAAATCTAGAGAAAACATCGATGCAGGTAAGCAGGAATTTAAACCCATCATTCTGTTTTGACAGACTTGATAGATCCACCAGATCAACTTGAAATTGTCCAAACAGTGTAAAATCTCTCATTTGGTTATGTAGGTAATATTGTCGAACAGGTTTATGTAGCGTGTAAGATGGAACACCACTTAACCGTTTTACGCCATGCCATTTTTTGAAGGAAAAATTGATTTCCCTGATAACTCAGAAAACTTTTTTTTTTTAAATTAATAAATGATCCTTCTGGACCGAGAATTGTTGTAATAAATCAGAGATGTTTGTTGGTTTATAGCATTTATTTCATCTTCATATTATATATTTCAATTTTTTTGAAAAATTAATAGAAATTGATAAATAATGTCATAGAAATGAAATACGCAGTATCAAAATTTTTTTTAGAATTTGTACATGAAAGTTCACGAAAATGAAAATAGTCACATTTTAGCTAGTTTTATTCATGACAAAAGGGTGAAGAAATTTTTAAAATACGTTTGTAAGTTATTTTTCTATGATTTTTCATTTGAATTTCTGTCAAATTGTAATTTGAGGTCGCTAACATAATCACGTCATTTGATAGCATCAAACAGCTATCGCGTGCGTTACCCATGTGACTATCTCTCCCTATTACGAGCAACGGCGCGATGTTCATTTTTCCTTTGTTCTCTCTAGTGAGGTCCATGACATAATGCAATGGCACAGCCGAAAGTGACGTAGCGAAGGGGGGAGGACGACTGCAAGGGCTCGTTTTTTTATTGAAACACTATAATATTTTCTAATTTCTTTTAAAAATAATTAAGACATCGAAAGCAGGAGTACCTTCTGTTGTGTTTTGAATTTTTTTTCCCCCCGTCTGGATTGCGGTATTGTGCAATGGAGGTGTAAGTGCGCGTGAAATATGAAAATTTTCTCCTTTTATGCTCCAGTGCTCTTTTTTTTACTACAC
The DNA here is from genome assembly GCA_023313115.1 of Rhysida immarginata. Taxonomy (NCBI): domain Eukaryota; kingdom Metazoa; phylum Arthropoda; class Chilopoda; order Scolopendromorpha; family Scolopendridae; genus Rhysida; species Rhysida immarginata. The sequence continues at coordinate 215,833 of JAHWFO010089442.1, forward strand.
TCTGATAAATATTTCTGCCTATTGCTGGAAAATAAATGTAGGGGTTGAAATATACAAGCAGTTTGAGATATGTAGCTGCAGAAGATATTTATTTATAAGATCAGATATACATCATTATTTTGTCGAGTTGCAACACTCTTCATTATGAGAGCAGCATGTTATAAATATTATTTTATTAAATTTCTAATGTTTGCATCTGCCTAATATTAAACAGATAATTTAAAGGAAGGTTTCTATATTATATATACAAAAATTGGCGATAAAGTGTCAAAAGTTTTAACATTATTGAGTTTTAAATTTCGAGCTGTGTGCATCCAATGGCCAATTCTGACACAGAGGCCAGAAATGGAAGTTCCCAGTTAAAGAAAGTTAGCCATTCACCAGCCTCTTTTTCAGAATGATTTGTTTGTAAAGCTAAACTGCACACACTGCCAAACCCAGCAGGATTTCTAGCACTGGTAAATGCTTAATGTAAATAAAAGCCTTTTGCAGTGTAATAGGGAGTTTATAAAAAAAAGTTTGCAATGTCAATTGTAAATTTTTTAAACAAAACAATGCACCAATTAACAGTAAGCTAAAAACAAACAATACACCTTGAAACAGAAGTAGTTTTATTTAGAAGAAAGTGTGAAAGGACTTGGAAAAAATTTGGTTGCCCGAGAAACAATAGTTAATTAGTAATTAGGCAATCTGCTTGAGGTGCCAGTATGTCAACCACATCCTTCTTGATGGGGTGTATAAGTAAATACCAGTATATAAGTAAATATATGCCAGTATGGCGTGGTGACTTGTGAGAAAAATCACTTTTTAAAAAGGGAACCAGGACACATTACTGAAAACACAGACAGCAGCACCAGCATAATGGGGATAATCAAGAATTACATAGCCAACATTAATTAAAGGGAATTAACAAACCATTGTTTAAAGTGTATAGCTGTGAAGTCAACACACAGGTGAACAACAACAGTTGGAAGCGAATGGAATGTGGAGGTGTAGGACCAGTGCAAATGGAATGTCATGTCGGCACCATTGATCTTTTGCACACCTGTGTGTGTGGCAGGGTGTAAATTTGATGGGACACCCCCTCCACATTCCATTTGACGATGAATACCGACGTTCTCTGCTCCAGTGATCGTTTCCTCGATGAAGTCTTCGATTTTGTGTCTTGTCAACCAATCCACGTGTCTTATTGCGGCTACGTGTTTGTTGATATGAGGATCTGTATTGATTAAAGTTTACTTCTAAGAACACTTTTACCAACATTACATTTCCGAGAGACCAGTTCTTCGCGCAGGTCATTTTCGACAACTTATGTAAATAATATTAAAGCACTTTTCCCCTATGACGTTTCATTTTTCTGAATCCACTATGAATCATTAAATATTCAATGTGTCATTTATTGTAATTTTTGTTCATTCGAATGAAGAGACCAATCCAACAACTATTTCAGGACCACCCATTGACTATTAAAATTATATCTTTGGAAAAAAATTGTTTATTGTAAAAAAATATAATTTTAAAAATAAATGGCTTTTAAATAATATAGGAAATAATTTATTTCTTGTTTCATGAACACAAATCTGATTTTAGCATCCATAGAGATAGATCATTATACCAGAGGAGGAAACTCTATTCATGAAAGCGTATCCTGGAATCTTTGTGCCACCGAGGGCGCTACGGGTTTGGCTAGTCCTGAATAGCAGACGACACGCAAGTTATACTATAGAAAATGTAAGGATTCCAACAATGCTTTTGATTTAAGAAGTTGTACTTAATCATGGTCTTTTAATCCGCTGGTCTGTGCACTCGCGCAAATTCCATTGTTGGAGGTTAACAATTGAACTTTTGTATTTAAAGAAGAGTCGATTTTTGCCCTCTCTATTGGAAGACTTTGGCTACAGCCCAAACATGACAATGTATTTTAAGCTTAACAATGCATTACTTGTTCAGCAACAAATGCTTAACGTTAGCTGACAGTTTTGTTAGGTTGTACGATCGTTAAAATACATTGTTAAGTTTGGGCTGTAGCCAAATTCTAGCAATAGAGGGGGCAAAAATCGATTCTTCAGTAAAAACAGCAATCCAATTATTGACTCCAACAACGGAATTCGCGCGAGTGCACAGACCAGAGAATTAAAAGACCATGACTTCATCATTGCAGTAAGTAATATAAAGTAGGATGACTTAAATCGTGTATAATGATTAAACTAAATAGTGTTTTTTTTATTTAACTTTTTATTTTACTACTAATTATGTCAGTTTAATAAATTAATATTTTCTGATTTAAGAAACATGTATAAAAATTGACATTAAAATAATAGAATGAATAAAATCAATTTTGTTTCAAAGTCTACTTTTTTATTTTATTCAAGTGCTTAGCATATTTTAGCTTCTTCTTATTAGATCTTTCTTTAAAAACCAGTTTCAATAATGGCAGAGACTCATTTTGATAAAATAAATAAAAAATTTTGAAAAAAACATTTCTGCGTGCTCCCGGCTGAAAAATAACGCTGTCCAGCTAAAGACCTAGAAAAAACAGCTGGACTGCGCTTGGTGCGGTGTGGAGTGAAGCCACCGGTAGTGTGCAAACCGCCATGTTGGGAGGGCAGAAGTAGAATATAAGCAATGCGGAGTAAGAAAAGTTTTGGCTAAGTTTCCTTCTAAAATCGAGGAGTTTTAACATTTTAATTACTAATATGATTATTAAGTTTATTTCTTTTTTTATGTAGTTAAATAGAAGAATACTCCAGGTATTTAAAAGCTTTGAAAATTGTGTAAAATATACTACAGTGACAGTAAGTGACTGCAAAGTTGGAATGTTAATATTCACAAATTTATTGATGAGCAAATAAAACAGTTGTAGCGATCACAGGAGCTATGCAGATGGACACAACTGGCAGAGACTCATTGTCAGCGTGGAGGAAACAACAGGAGTGATACAGTGAAGCGCGCGAGGATTTGCTCACGCCTACTCCTCATGCTCGCTGCTCGCTCATCCATACGAACTGAATTCCTATAATATTGTTATTATTTAATGTAATTAGTAAATAGTTAGATAGCAATAAATAAAACATGTTGTTACATGTGATTTTGATTTCTGTTTCTTTATCAGAGAGTTTATTACACAAATGATTCATTCTTATATTACTGTAACTCTTATGTTAGAAATTAATTTTATCAGTCTAAAAACATGATGATTAGTGGGGGAAGAATCGTAAAGATGCTCATCCAGACTATGGATAAATGGCTTTTGGGTAACTTCGTGAAAAACACAAGAAGAAATAATTTCTGCAACAGTTCTTGCTCGTGGAAGCCTGTTGTTGTTTGCTGCCATGATCCTTCGAAAGCATCTTTCCGGGGCTTCATAAACATCCATCACATCTTGGCTTGGATATTTTAAACCACCACGGATTTTTCTAAAAATCAGCTTATGGTGGTCTGAAACATCCAAGCCAGGATGTGATGGATGCTTGCGAAACCACGGAAAGATGCTTTCGAAGGATGATGGCAGCAAACAACAACAGGCCTCCACAGTCAAGAACTTTTGCAGAAATTATTTCTTCTTGTGTTTTTCACGAAGTTACCCAAAAGCCATTTTCAGTAGTCTGGATGAGCATCTTTACGATTCTTCCCCCACTTAATCATCATGTTTTTAGACTGATAAAATTAATTGCTAAGAGTTACAGTAATAAGAATGAAATCATTTGTGTAATAAACTCTCTGATAAAGAAACAGAAATTAAAATCAGATCACATGTAACCAGAACTGTTTTATTTGCTCATCAATAAAATTTTGAATATTAACATTACAACAATGCAGTCACTTACTGTCACTGTAGTAATTTTTACACAATTTTCAAAGGTTTTAAATACTTGGAGTATTCTTCTATTTAACTACATAAAAAAGGAAATAAACCTAATAATCATATCAGTAATTAAAATGTTAAAACTCCCCGATTTTATAAGGAAAAGAAGCCAAAAACCTACTTAATCCACATTACTTATATTCTAGTTCAGCCCTCCCAACATGGCGGCGTTGCGACTTCCGGTGGCCTCATCTCTAGTAAGGAGCCAACAGCGCCAAGCTCAGTTCAGTTGTTTTTTCTAGGTCATTGTATCCAGCTAATTATTGGATGCACGATCTCTGGGAGCTTGAGGAAGAAATCTGTTGTAAGATGTTCAGATTTGCATTCTTTTTTTTACATGCTCATCAATGTTTTGCAAGCATTCATATAGTGCAAAAGATGCACGAGTAAGGTGTACATTTTCTGAAAGGTTATTTTATTGAACATTTTTAAAGGTATTTTGTTATTTTCTTATTACTTAAAAATATAATTGAATAAAAAAAACCTTAATGCGTTCAACTCATCTTGAGACACAAAAATTGTAAAGAATAGAGTTGTCAATGCTTAAATTAATATGAATTTATTAATTAAATAACACACAAGTCACGACAATCATTGTTTACTTACAAATTAAATTAGAAGAACCTTTTTTAAAAGTTTTACAGCTCTCCTTCAGCTCTGCATATGCAAAACAGGACTGGTCAGGGCACCATATTGAAATACAGAAAAAGTTATCAGTTTCACCCCCATGTTAGCATCTTTAAAATTGCTCATGTTTACGCATTTTCTAGCCTTAAAAATAAGGTTATCAGTTTTGAATCATTAATGCAAAGCACTGTTTTTATTTTCAATTAATTTTATATTATTTGTCCTAATATAAGGAGGTTTACATCAAATACGGATATGTATGGTTTATCGATCGATTCGGAGTTTGATGCATTTCAAAGGTGGAAGCTATGCCAAGTTTCTAATTTTGCCGTTTTCTAATCTCTTTTTCTTCCCTCGACAAGAAAAGTGGACCTTTCTAAAATTAGGCTTAGAGCTTTTGTATTTTTTTTTGTTTGCACTCTGCCAGAAATACCTTCCTTCACCGAGTTTCTGTCTTTCCTTGCAGTTTTCTGTGAGCATGTGAACACATCGTGGATTAAGTGCATATACTTTAAAATCATTTCACGTGTTGAGATATGTCAAAATTAGTAACATAAGAAGTGTTTTGATTCCAAATAAATTTAGCCACGCCGTAGATAGAGAAATAAAAAATGATAACTTTGACCAATGTTCACTGTGATATCTATCTTATGAGTAATATTTTTTAATTCCTTAATGTAAGCATTTGCTGATCTCTATTTTAAATAGATCGAGACATTTCTTAAAAGTGATAAAATTCCGTGGTTATACAGCAAACTGAAATAACGATATCAACCGCATTTCTGTCTGAAACAGGTTATCATTGAAATTTTAAGTAATATAACATTCACCAAATAAATTAAAATTCGAGCGATTCCACTGCATATATGGAATGACCACACAATCCGCTGAACTGACGAAGCAGAGCAATCCGTAGATGACGACAAAAAAAAAAAATCGCGATTCCCATACTATCGTCTTACTTAATCAGTTATGAACGGAGCCACAGACCGGAAATAGGGAAACGGTGGCTAGTGGGGGAAAACGTGTTGCAAAGACCACTGGGAAATGGTAATGGCGCTCTATATCTGTCAATGTTAACGAGCATCCAACAGGTGCCTCTGAGTTTGTTCGTCTGTTTATAACCAATCGCTAGAAGAAAAAATGAGATCGTTGCTATGGCGACTGGAAGAGAATGATCGGCTCCCGCGAGAAAGCAGCTGGAGCAAAAGAAAGTGCACGCATCATGACCCAGCCTTTCTTCAATTCCTCAATCCCCCTCTACCCCACGGCATAATACAAATATAGCTTCGCCTATTCAACTCATCATCAACGGCAAAAAGCGGTAGGCGGTAGGTGCCCTATGCTCATCCTTCACTCTTGTTTCTCCGCAATATTTCATAATTATAATGATACAATAACAACAACAACAATAATAATAATAATAATAATAATAATAATAATAATAATAATCAGTGTCCGCGCAGTCCGCTCGCCAAATGGCCAGTGGCGACAGTTCAACTAATCTGACGAATAAACAATCACATTTGGCGAACATACTTGACTAATTCTATTTATATAGAAAATTTTTATTTTCAATCTCGAAAATGCGATTATCATGTGATTAATTTTTTTTTAATTTTAAATGCTTCATAATTTTTTTTAATTTTAAATTTGGCTAAAAACATGAGATTTTGGCTTAAAGGAAATCTCTATTGGCTAAACCATTGGCGATAAAAATTTCAAGTACTGCGCGGCCACTGAGAATAATAATAATAATAATAATAATAATAATAATAATAATAATAACAACTATTATTCTCACCTCCCTAACCTATTCTTGCTTAGTGTGTATTTAATTACTGAAAACTGTAGAATACCATTAATTAGTTCTGTAGGGACAAATGAAACTCCAGTTTAAAATTTTAGCTGAAGACTGTTGTTTTACTGCCGCCTTTTATCATAGTGAATTTTACTAAGCGTATTTTTAGCTGAGCGGAATGTTGAGGAAGAGAAGCTGTCTGACGTCATTTTGAAAACAGAACCGTGATGTAATTTGTTTTATAGTTTGTTTTTTTTTTCTAACATGCGTGAGTCTATTTATAATATTTGTATAGAAGATGATTAACGGTTTTCCTTAGATTCCAAACAGACAGCACAAAATATCGCTTAGCATCTTCAAACTGAAATCTTAAAAATATGACTTAAACTTATAAAAGATAAATAAATTTTAATATTAATGAGAAGGAAAATGCAGATTAGTTTTTATCTCTCGTTCTTCTAACTTGATATTTAGGCGTCTTAATTCTGTGAAAGGTTGGCACAAGCCTAAATCTGATAATTTATAACAATAATACTAAATAAATGGAGCCAGATACTGTGGACAGACGTTAGAATAAAGGAGAGGAAACCACTAATCCACATAAGGTTTTTAATCAGACGATGACGATGTAGTCTGATTAAAAACCTTATGTGGATTAGTGGTTTCCTCTCCTTTATTATAACAAAAATTGTATATAATCCATTCAATTAAAAAAAAATAACATCTTTTTTAACAAAAAATTGTTGCTTCTACTATTTCGTTGACCATGACTTGCATGCTTTTTTTCGACTTAGTTTTTTTCTTATGTTTAATTGTAAATAATCAAATGAAGCATAAGATTAGACTAGCATCAGCTGATGGTGACAGATGCTTCACGGTTGCTAGGTAATGGAGAATGCGGTTCCATGGAAACATGCAAAAAATAACTCTAAAAAAAGAATGGCTTCTAAAAAGAAAACCTTTAGCTGCATTCAGAAAAATATTCATGTTTTTACTGAATTAAGTTTGTGTACGAAATGGCGTTTCTTATGAATTTATCGATAATTAATTCTTTATTATTAGGGGTGAGAAGTTCATAACATGTCCTAAAGTTATATTCCTGTATTTTGGGAAAATAGGTTATATTATAAATGTATTTACAATTATTAGTCATATTATGGTATTTCAAGATTATTATCGAAGTACCGATCGTGTTTAACTTTCCGATCTGAATTATTAAAAGAAATTAAACTCTTCGGACTCATTCCTATAAATTAAGAAATCCTGTTATAATTAATTAAAATAGCATATAATCAAAAAATTCTACCCGATTCCTCCATTTAAAAAACAGTCTTCGCTGCTACGATTAATTATCATCGCATGGCAATTTTATCGTCGGCCATTTTCCATTTTGATCACATGCTCTGGTGCTAGACTGTGATTGGCTGAAGGAAACGTTACGCTAGCAAAAGTTGAACATTAGTGATTTAGCTTTGACCATTCTGCCTGTGACAACGCTGCTGACAACATTCCTAAGGATAAGAGTTCGGATTTCTCGAAACTGAAGAACTTTACCAAGGAATACGGGGATGTCTTCACATCCGATGGTAAGATTTTGTACTGCACTGCATGTGAAAAAAATGTGGCTTTTGATAAAAAGTTTCAGGTCCAGCAACACGTCAGTACAGCAACGGTATTCACAAGAAGAGAGTTGAATTGAAAAACAATTTGAAACAAACTTTGCTAAACACCAGTAAGAACGGATTACAAAGTTCCAGACGGCATAGGGAAAACGTCTCAGTTTCACATGGATCTTTGTGCAGCATTTGTAGTTGCCGACATCCCCTTATACAAATTAGCAAATACTGTACTTAAGGGATTCATTGAAAAGTATACTTCAGAAATTGTTCCGGATTGCACGACGCTCACAAAGACCTATTTGCCTAAATTATACAATAATGCTTTGGACAGTGGACGTCAAAAGGTTTCAGACAACAACATTTGGGTTTCTATTAACAAAACTAGAGATATTGCTGGAAATTCAATAGGAAAGGTGGTGATTGAGATTCTCCAGAAAGAAGAGCGTGGAGAAACTTTCCTTTTGCACACTGAGATAATGGATAAATGCAATCACACGGCCATTGCTAGATTATTTGAAAATGCTTTGAATTTGCTGTGGCCTAATGGCATTTTACTAGATAATGTTTTGATGTTTGTGACTGATGCTGCACCATACATGGCGAAAGCAGGTGCTGGATTACAAATCCTTTATCCCAAACTTGTTCACGTTACCTGTTTGGCCCATGCACTTCACCGTGTATGCGAAGATGTTAGAAACCAATACAGAGATGTGGATGACCTTATTGCCAATGTGAAGAATATTGTTTTAAAATCACCTTCAAGAAATGAGTCTTTCAAAAGTATGGCACCCACCCTTCCTCTTCCTCCTGATCCCATAATAACCAGATGGGGAACATGGGTAAATGCAGCCATATGCTATGCTGATGGAGCTTCAGTACAAATTGCCTAAAATCTGCTCAGAAAAAGTGGACTCAAAGGATAACTTACAGACATTGCTGGAAAACTCTCCATAATTCCTATATCAATTAAGAAGCAGGAAGAATCAACGCTATCAATCAGTCAACAGCTAGAAATTTTCAATGGACTAAAAAAAAAATGAAGAACGTTAAAAACAAACGATTCTGTTCAAAATTGAAAGCAGTGATGGAGAAGACTCCAGGACTCCAATCAATTTAACTGTTGAATACTGTGATTTGTGGAGATGAAAACAACACAAACTTAGACAATGAATAACTTAGAAATAACAATATAACTTATAAATAACAATAAATAACACAAACTTATAAATAACTGAAAAGTGAAATATCAGTATAAGCAAACACTGACATGAAATTGGATATCAACAGTAAGAAAGAGCTTAGACTAATTCCATTTCCATAAACACTTAAACCCGTAAACTCTGTAAAATTTTATGCGGTAAATTACCGCAGATCCTCGAAGAAAAAAATCATTTTTTATGCAAATGTCCTGTAGCAATACTAGTAAATCGAATATTTTAGCAAATTTGATGTATTTAATGAAACATTATTACTTTTTACAATATACTTCATTTTTTATCAATAATAAAATTTCAAGCTATATAATTTGTCCTTTTTTGTCAACTTTAAAATAATTGCAAGAAGCAAAAAGTATTTTTTTCCTAAATAAATTTATTAAGCATCAGCAAACAAATAAGCAATCTATACCGGGTGTTCAATTTATCTGAAGACATTGAAATATCTCGAGAACCACACATGTGGAATGAAATAGGTACCAGATCAGCAAAATAAAATTAATTGTTTTTGATATTCTTACAAATGCTACTTAATGACACCTTAATTGTCCACCCTATTTCTTGAGATATCGCCAGTTTTAAACGATTTTTTACCCATTTTGATTTTTGTCGATTACAGCGCCATCAGTGACCGAAATGACTCGAATCGTAGGTCAAATTGGTGTATTTTTTCTGGAGAATCCGAATCTGCAATAAAAAATGGGGGTTCCCGTTTAAATTTTTTAACTCCTGCCTCCCCCATCTCCAGGGGGTGCGGGTGGGGGGTCGAGTTTGGTATCATTAGATGTCCCCCTTCGAGACGAACATTTTTCATCACACTCTTTTTGATCCGATGTGTGGTTCTCGAGATATTTCAATGTCTTCAGATAAATTGAATACCCGGTATATTTTAGTCCCAAGAATGATTCTTTCGACAGTTCGTTGGAGAGAAGTACTGCTTCTCTAAACTTCATTTTGTTTTGAAAGGAAAGATCTTGAATTTGTCAAAGTTAGCTGTGGTATCCATAATTACTATTAATTAGCGGTAATTTACAATTTAATTTTATCAAATACACAGTGCAATCATGCAATACCGCCTAAGAGAGAATGCCTGCTCACGGAAAAATCATACATTGTTTCATCACCTACGGTCGGGACAATTTCAGGCTTATTACACTGGCCAACAAAATTTACGATTTTTCTTTTAACCAAATGCAAGTGGGTGATATTTGGTAATATTTTTTCTGCTGATTACGAATATATTTTTGAAATTTCTTGTTTTTCAATGAGACATTTTAAAACTATTCAGTGTTTTGGGCCTGATAAATTTCTTTGCGGCCCCAAAATATGGATAGTTTAATATTGCAGACTTTTCTATTCACACATTACTTTTACATTGCAGTCTTGAAGTGCATAATTTGGAAACGTGACGTGATAAAAAATCTAAAAGCAGATTCAGATTCTACATACAAATTACTACTAAGAACACTATATATGGTTTTAGTTACAAAATGTGTGTTGACTAGTGTTATTGGTAGAAATATGATTAGCAATACCCTGTCGTAGGTGATGTAACAATGTAACAATGTTGAGTAAAGGTGTATTGAATCATGACGTAGCGACTGCCTGTATTGTTGTTTATTGTTATCGTTGTCAATTGTTGTATGTAATCTTTGTTAACTTGATCATCAATTCCAGCATTGTTTATGATTAGCCGCGTAATATATTGTGAACGCTTTCCCGAGATGCAGAGCAGCCGACTGGGCAGACTTCCAAGGTTTTTTTTTGGTTCTATACATATAGTTATCATATATCTTATCTCATATAGAATAACATTTTTGTTTTTTTAAATGAGGACTCAAAAGAAAAAATAAAATATCTCTATATTTAAGTTCCATAGGTGATTCTTTCGACAGTTCGTTGTTCTTAAATGAATGATCTTAGTCTGTAAATTTGTCAACGTTATTTTTTGTGTCAATAACTACTATTAATTAGCGGTAATTTACAATTTATAATTGTTTACGCCTGCAAATTAAACAATACTTGCCACAATGATGTTACAATCAACAATTTTGCTAGCATTGACGATCAAATTAACAACAATTACATTAACAATTAACAACGATAACAATAAACAACAATACAGTCAAATAGATTTTAAATTAAAGAGATGGAGATGGGTTGTTTACCTTCAACTTTTGACGCGATCCATCTGTTGTTATATAAAGTAGCAAAACGACTTACGGAATAAAGTAAAATTGGCAGTGAAGGAGTAGGCTACATTTGCAGGAAATAAGCAGAAAATCTATAAACGTATATTAAAATATAAAGCACAATGTAAGTATATTTGTCCGGTTTTAAGATGCAACTTGGAAGTAAGTTATTATGTACAAATTTAACACACAGCTGAGTAATACTATCACAATGATGTAAAAAATCTAAAAATGGAGATAAGTCTCTTAAAAAAGCAGAAATTAATAAAACCTCTAACAATTAAGTTCGGTGAATGAGTTCACACAACAAAAAGCAAAACAGATACAGCCACATTTACTTTATTGTCCTTCGAAATAATCACCCTGGAAGGCAATACACTTTTGGGATCGGGTGTATAAGTCCTGGAAGCTCCTTAGGGATCGTCGGTGAGATAAGAGTTCATAATACTGTTCCTATCAACGAAATTGGT
>JAHWFO010089442.1:227630-275438 GCA_023313115.1 Rhysida immarginata
TGTGTTATCCTTGATAAAGCCGGGAATAAAAGGCGAAACTAGTTGGACTCTCTGTCGTCCCTATGTTATACTGTAAAGTTACTACCAATTTCCTTAGGGATGGCTTTAAGTTCACGTGTCACATTTGCTTGAATGTCTGCAAATCTGTGTCCCTTTAAGGCCCGTTTCAGGCGTGGGAACAAGAAAAAGTCTGCCGGTGCCAAAAGTCTGGTGAATAAGGTGGATGAGCTAAGGATACGCCCCTTTTGTTGGCCAGAAACTGTTGCACGATTACGGCACTGTTCCTCTTTGATCCATTATCCACAGCTACGTGCGCACTCTACACCTTCAACTGAAGAAACGAGCATCTGCTAAACCATTGCACGCACAAACGTGACCTGTCTGAACTTGCTTAAACAATGACTGGGCTTGTATTCACATGCATTGTTACTCGCGTAAAGCTCGCACAGATTAGGGTGTGACGTCATTCACCGAACTTAATTGTCAGAGGTTGTAATCTATATATCTGTATACAGGGTGATTCAAAATTCAATGTACAAACTTTTAGGGTATGTAGTATGGGTTATTCTAAGCAAAAAAGTTCTCATTAACGTGGGTCCGAATTTAAACGAAAACCGAGTTATGAACAGAAATAAAAATGCCGCCACAAAGATCAACAAGTTAATAACTCAGCTTCCATAACACCGAGTATAATGAAATTTAGAGGAATAATAGTATACATAAAACTGTGTTTACTGTTAAATTTTGATCGACTTCCAGCGGATAGTTCCTGAGTTACGCAGTCAAAATCTTAAAACGTGCTCACACGTGAGTACTGTCCAGCAGGTGTTACGATTTTGACTGCGTAACTCAGAAACTGCGGTTTAAAAGTCGATCAAATTTTAACTATATACATAGTTTCATGTATCCTATTATTCCTCTAAATTCTATTATCCTATGTGCTATGGAATCTGAGTTATTAACTTGTTGATCTTAGTGGCGGCATTTTTATTTCTGTTCATAACTCGGTTTTTGTTTCAATTCGGACCCACTTTCATATAAACTTTTTTGCTTAGAATAACCTGTACTATATCCTCTAAAAATTTGTACATTGAATTCTGAATCACCTTGTATATGAAATAGACTTGGTTTGTTGGCTTGCATGTGTGAAGAATCAGTCCATGTTATTTCAACGCCTCCTATAAAGAAAGCCTCAGCACTGAAACGTCATACATTGTTACATCATCATAGGTCGACCAAATTTAGAGCTTATTATTGGTAGAAATGCGGTTAACAAAGGACGAAGTATGATGATGTAACAATGTATGACGTTTCAGTGCTGAGGCTTTCTTTATAGGAGGCGTTGGTTATTTGCGTCAACAATCGATGGTCGTATTTATGTTTCGTCAACAATGATTGATGAAATTAATGCATGCTGCAGCCGACGAAAAAGAGAGGCCCGGTAATGAAAATCACCTGAGCATCTTAGTCCAAGGAACAATATAATATTCAATTTCCGTCTTGGATTTTAGCAATCAGAATTTTTTCGTTTGTTAGAAACAATGAAGGTTACTTGGTTGCTTCGACCTGAAAGATCAAGTAACTTTTCACTGCCAGGGTCTGTCATTTTCGTCAGCTATGATGCTTGCAATAAAGAATCACATTTTAAGAGAAATAGTTAAAAAAGTAACAAAAAATAAATAAAAATTAATATTATTATTTCTTTTTTATTAAAATCTTTGGAGAGATATAAGAAATTATTCTAAAACAAATAAGAGAATACAACTTTTGCTAAAAAGGTAAAGGTAGGCTACTTTCTCTGATGAGCTAATAACTGGAGAAAATTTAATTTTCATATGGTTTTTGTAATGTACTAAATTACTTTAGAGGAATTATAGATAATGTTTATCTAAATATATTAGAAAATTATAAAACTCTCAAATGATTGTGTGAGAGGGCATTCTTTGCTCCTAAAACTGATACTGTCTATATAAACCACAACATTCAGGACATGATTCCACGCTCTGTGACTGAATACAACTCTATTGAAACGGTTACCTGTTGATGATGGATGCGGATTACGCTGTAAACAGAGTTCCTCAACTCTCTCAATCCATCTAAGAAGTATTTTTAATATAGACATAAATAATTTAATAATCATAGGTTTTCTTTGATATTCTAAGTTGTTAAGGATGCATTGTCGAATTTTCCTGAGCGAACCCACTTGGACACAAAATTCCAGTGTGAACATTTTAAACAATTCTTTTCGTTTTTCCAAAGTGAATATATAATTTATTAAGGGTTTTTCATTTATATTCAATTTCAGATATTGCAAAATTTCATAAAACAAATAGCCCGAGCAACGCCGGGCATATCAACTAATTATAAATAAAGTGTAAATTGGGACATAACCATCAGAAGAAAAGATTCGTCTTAATTTGAGAACATAATAAAATTAATTGGAGTAAATGCTACAATATTGGAAAATTTTTGTAAAACAAAGAAAAATTTTTTGAGCTACAGATCACAAATATCCAATTTGTTATTCGTTTCGAATTTCCGACCCATAGCATTCACCACTGAACTGTCATTAAGTCGAATAAACCAAAGTGATCTTACAGACTCTTAGTGCCACACTGATGATAGTTATGACCAAGCAGGCACCTGGCTCGCATGTTAGAAATACTCTTTTCTAATTTCGAAGGGATGATGGAAAAACATAATAAAGTAACAATAAAACACATCATTATTAAAAAATGCTCCAAAACAGACAATCACGAACCCAAAAGTGATAATTCGTTGCTAAATTTATGAAAACCATCAATTTGTACAATACTCATTTCCAAAAAAGTTGGGACAGTGCAACATTTAAGAAGAACTCCAACACATTTGTTTGGATTATTGTATTGCCGTTTATTTCAACGCATTACAATACATAAACGATAAATTAGGCATGGGATCACATATCTTATATGCTTAAAGAAAGATACAGGTGGTTTTCCTGTTTGGCACGTGCAACACACTCCCAAAAAAGTTGGGACAGCACGGCGTTTACCACGGTGTGGCGTCACCTCTCCTCTTGATGACACACTGTAATCTTCTGGGCATCGATGACACCAATCTTTCTAACACCGTAACCGGAATTCTCTCCCATTCCTGTTGGATATAGGTTTTCAGCTGTTCAATTGTCCGGGGTCGTCGCTGTCGTAGTTTTCGTTTAATAATACGCCAAACGTTTTCTACAGGCGACAGATCCGGCCTGTAAGGGGGCCAATCCAACATACGAATGCGCTGCCGACGTAGCCATGCAGAAGTTATGCGCGCTGCATGCGGTCTGGCGTTGTCTTGTTGAAATATACACTGACGTCGTCCAAACAGGGGCCTCTTAGATGGCACCATAGCTTGTTCCAGGTTCTGTATATACGCTTCAGCATTGACGGTGCCATTGCAGATGTGCAAGTCTCCCATTGCATGGCCACTAATACAGCCCCAGACCATGACAGACGGTGGTTTCTGTACCGAACGCCTGTAAGCACGCGGGAATATCTTTTTCGTCTTTGGTCCGGAGTGTGCGGCGTCCATTATTTCCGTAAACAATCGTAAAGGTTGATTCATCGGACCACAATATGTTCTTCCAGCGTGCTTGGGACCAATTGCGATGGGCTCGAGCCCATATTAGACGGCGACATTGCTGTCGTTTGTTGATGTATGTCTTCCGTTGTGCACAGTATAACTTAAGTTTGCATTTGTGGTTGCACCGGCGTACAGTATTCAACGATAATGGCTTCCCGAAGAAATCGCGGGCCCACGTGGCTATGTCCGTAATCGCAGCATTCCTATGCGTGACGCAGTGACGTCGGAGGATCCGAAGAGCTCGAGCATTCAGAATAGGTTTTCTACCTTGGCCTTTCCGAACTGTGATCTCACCACTATCTCGGTAGCGCTTGATAATATTATGTACTGTAGATGATGACAGGTTAAATCTTCTGGCTATTGCACGCTGAGAAACGTTGTTTGTGAATTCTTGAATGATTCGAACACGAAGATCTTCGCTAACTGGCTTGCCTCGACCCATCGTTCGGAATAAGTTACCTGAACGACGGATGGCAACTGTTATTTATACGGAATGTAGTACGACGTCATCATTCTACATTATTCCCGAACAATTCGGAAGGTTCCACTACTAACGGCGCTTTCTACAACGTATGTCCCTACTATTTTGGAACGTGTTGCAACACCCCCATTCAAAATGAACGTCCCGGCCACGATACAAAATGTTTTGGTGCACACACTATATTTATGTCATTTCATAAACGTATCTGCTATTTTGTATTCGCGAGAAAGTTTTGTTACATCATCCCTTTTTGTTTTTTCTATATATTTTGCACTGTCCCAACTTTTTTGGAAATGAGTATTGTATATGAGAAAAAATATCGAATACTATTATACCCACCATTATGGCGTTAAAGTTTTCAGCCAACTCTTTGGAACATAAACATCTTAAGATATGATAATATTCTCGGTAATCACGAAGTTGAGAGAACTATAATCAATATCCATCGTCAGTTCATTGCCAGTGTTTTAGAAAATAAGAAATACGACGGGATATCAGAAAATAACGCCATTTATTTTTTAACGGAATAAATATAGGAAAAGTGTGTAAAAGTTAACATAGCCAAAAAGAAGCCTGTGAATGTGCATAGAAAAAAAGTTAGGCAAAAATTGTAAGATAGCCAAAAAACCATGCACAAATTCTTGCATAACAAAATTTGTTCCTGCGCACGCGCACCACTTGCTACCAGTCATTTAATAATGGCCGCCGCTATCACATCGTTTACAGTGGAATAACATGGAGCTGTTATAAATGTTTCTTTTCACAAAAGGTAAGAAACTCGCTGAAATTCATGAGAAAATAGTAGAAAATTATGGTGCCGGCGCTCTGGACTATTCCAGTTTGTGCAAATGGTGCAAAATGTTTCGGGAAGTAAGAGTTAGCCTTGCCGATGAACAGCGATCTGTGCGGCTTGCATTTGCGGCAACACTAGCTATTATTGAGGACATTAACGACACAATCAGAGAAAACCGTCTCATTTGTTGAAAGTATGAGTTAAAAGCTTCATATATCTATGGATCTGCATGGACTGTAGCCTATAAGAAGCGTGGATAAGCCAAAGTCGTTTGCATTGGATTCCAAAATGTTCGCGCTGGATTCCAAAAAGTCTAACATCAAAAGAGACCGGGAATAGAAAGGCGTGCGATCTGCAACATGTTCGGCGGTACAACCAGAGGGAAAATGCGTTTATGACTGAACTGTCACAAGATTTGAGTCCTGGGTCTTGTACTTCACCTCTAAATCTAAAACTGCAAGCATGGTGTGGAAACATCCAAATTTGGTTGGCAAAAAATTCAAAGTTTCTCCTTCAGTTCGGAAGATTATGCTTACAGTTTTTGCTGGAATATGCAAGGCATCTTATTCGCAGACTTTCTGCTTCATGGGTCAGCCGTCAACGCCGCTACCTATTATGAAACGACGACTAAAGTGCGACGTGCTATTCGGATTAAGTGAGCAGAAAAAAGAAGCGATGTTCGACTTCTTCATGACAAAGCATGCCCAAATGTGGCCAACATCATCGAAGCAAAACTGATCCGTTTTGGTTGGGAGGTTCTGAACCATCCAGCCGACCACTCCAGACTTAGGGCCCTCGGACTACCACCACTTTGGTGGCATGAAGACATTTCTGGGTGATCAGAGGTTTGGGATTGACGAGGAATTCAATTCTGCCGTGCGCCATTCAGCCGACAGAGTTCTATGAGCGGGGTATACTGAAACCAGTGCAGTGTTGGGATAATTGCCTAAATCATCAGAGTTTCTATTGAAAAGTAGGTAAAGACCTGTAGTTGAAACTGCACCTAGTTGTTTACCTGTATCTTTTATAATTTCTTTTGAAAAAAATAAATAGCGTTTTTTATTTCTGTTGTCTCCTCGTAGTTCTCAACAACCAAAATGTTTGACCAAACCAAGGTCAGTGTTTCCACTGACCTTGGACCAAATATCCAGAATGACACAGTTGCTGGAAATGATACAGACACAAAAGATACAGACAGATACATAATAACAGTTGATTGGCTTACAATTTTGGCCACAGTGCATGTACTTAGGTCTTAACCTGACTTACTGTTAGGGTTGCAACGTATTAATACGTGTATAATACTAAAAATATTCTTAAAGAGCGATTCAATCATTGTGTACGTAAGTAAGTCACTTTATATGCTTCTCATATACAGTATATGTAATGCGAGAAAATAATATTTCAAAGCCCTAATTTTGATAAAGCACCAAGCTATTTTTTCCTATTCCTATAAATTAAACTCTTTTAAGGTACGAGTACATGTATTTTGAAAGAAGTTATTGATTTACAAAATCAACAGCAAAATTCAACAGATAAATGATGCATATTTAAAAGTGCACACATTGTAGATCGTAACAGAACACGAAAGAAAATGAAGGTTCATATGACCCGCTTTCAAACACTCACAGCAACATGCGGTTCATATGATCCGCTTGTGAGAATACTATGATTCCTCCAATACGATCCATTAAAGAGAGTCTTTGGACATATATGTCAGTAAAGGTTGTTTGACCCGAATTGCCTAGTCGCCATACTCGGGTCAATTGACTCGACTGTAAAAGATTGAAGACTCATTAACGGAATGTTTACTATACGCGTATATACATATTTACACAAGCTTGCATACATCTTTACACATTTTTACATACATATTTATACATTTACTAGCAGAGGCACCCGGCGTTGCCCGGGATAATTACAGTTGTATATTAAACAGAACAACTTCATGAAGTTTGTTGAATAAATTTGTTTTCAGTAATTCTACAATTCCCGTCTATGGACGAAGCAGTTGTTCAGGTATTTCCGATGTCCGGATAACTTTTTGTCATCTTTGCCCAATACTCATTCATTTCTTCGCTGGCATTTCAATAGATATGAATTACTGTTATAATCCTTCGAAATATTATTATAGGACATAACACCATATGGTTTTTGGTTTGAAGGGTTGAGTTCATGTATGCTCAGGAATTCTACGTATTGTTACAAATTCCATTTTGTTTTATAATTCTCAGAGGTGGGATGGAACCATCATTCTTAATGAACCTACTTATATTGCACACTTTACCCGGGACTTTACTTACCCTCTTGTTGTTCTGTCTCAAATTAAAATGTTATCCATCTTCACCCCCGGGGAGCATTACTGGATACTTTAGACCTAACTTTTTAAATTTCCCTTGCCCTTGACGTAAAAGCTCTTACACCCTCCTGCTCTGTGTTCAGATGTTTCCAATGGCCGGATAGTTTTTTTATCTTTCTGTTGCAAATTTCACTGATCAATACTCGTTCTTTCTCTTTTTTTGGCAAACACACAAATTTTCGCCAGTCGTCTGGACGTTTTTAGGGAGCTCAAAAGAGACCCGTGTGATTCCTTAGCTTCCTCGATAAACATTGCCTTATCCATGTCCTTCATTGCATAATTATACAGGGTGGTCATAAATTATTAAGCACATTTTGACAGTGAATATTTTATTAACGAAGAAATGTACACACTTCTTGTGAACATCATTGAAAAGTACAACTCAAACAGTTTGTCAGGTGTCACTATCACCACCAGGCGGCAGCACTGTTTGGCGTAGGAACACAAAACGCGAAAATGGCGACCGTGCATCAGAAAGCAATGTGCGTTCTTTGGTTTCATGAGCAGAAATCCGTGATAGCAGTTCAACGGCAATTCCGCTTGGAATATGGACAACCTGCTCCTGGAAAGGATTCCATAAAGCGGTGGTATCAGCAGTTTAAGGACACTGGAAGCGTAGCCCACAAGAAAGGTGCTGGTAGGCCTACCGTCAGTGAGGAAGTCATTGAGAAGGTGCGAGATGCTTTCCAACGGAGCCCTACGAAGTCAACTCGGCGCGCCAGCTTGGAATTGCGAGTCCCACGATCTACGGTGATGAAAGTGATGCATAAGCGTTTGAAATTGTATGCCTACAAAGTTCAGATTGTTCAGGAACTAAAACCCGACGATAAACCGCAACGGTTTGCATTCGCGGAGCTCATTCTGCACAAAATTGATGTGGACAACACGTTCTTGGATAAAGTGGCTTTCTCAGATGAGTCAACATTTCATGTTTCCGGGCGTGTGAACAGACACAACTGTCGCATTTGGGGATCAGAGAACCCTCATGAAGTCCGTGAACATGTTAGAGACAGTCCAAAGGTCAATGTGTGGTGCGCGTTGACTGTCAATGAATTGATTGGACCATTCTTCTTCACAGAGCAGTCGGTGAATAGCATCACGTACCTTGACATGCTGCAATGTTATGCTATACCGCAGCTTGAACAACGACAACCAGATGTTATTTTTCAACAGGATGGTGCACCGCCACACTGGGGAACGATTGTGCGGCGATACATGGATGAACAATTTCCTGGTTGTTGGATTGGCCGCGGGGGGGCGATTTCATGGCCTCCGCGATCTCCTGACATCACACCACTCGATTTTTTCTTGTGGGGATATGTAAAGGACCGCGTGTACTCCAGCAAAGTGCGTGATCTTGATGAATTGAAGGAAAGGATTGTGGCCGTCATTGCAACAGTGACACGCTATGACATGCTATTATTTTGGTATTCTTTACGGTCACTGTTATAGCGCGTGAATTCGAAAAAGGGGTCCACGAAAACGCCTGAAAAGTTGATACAGCCGAGCTAAGACTTTGATGGTCATATTTCTAAAAACATAATTTGAAATAGTTAATCCGTTTTCAAGTAATCGTGCAAACGGCGGATGGTCAGACGACCGGATTTTTTTTTTTTTTGCATTTTTCAAAGTCCAAGCGTGCATTTTTATAAGTAGCTTTTTGCTAAAGCTCCTAATAAATAGCGAATTCTGGAATAGATTTACCACTACCAACCGAACTATCCTATTTTCGATGATAACGGAACATTATATCAACGGACAAATGGACCATGACTAACCTACTCTGAAGAATAATAATACTGAACTTTAACAAATATTTTATAACAAACTAATGTATTCCCAACAATTTTCTATATTTTTTATTATTTTTTCCTAATTATACTTTATTCTATCTGGAATGCATATAAATAAATAAATAAATAAATAAATAAATAAATAATTTTAAAATCAGTTCGTTACACATCATATGGTCTGAAACTTTTTTCAATGATTCAAATCTTTACATTCATTTCGCTCAGTATCATTTTGACACTCAAGCCAATTTGAATCCTTCCGTTCGTTTAGTCAAGTCATTATATCCGTACGCCCCAGAATCGATTTGACTCAGTAGAATGGACAGATTCAGCAAATTACATTAAAATCGTCACATTCATTTCGTCCCAGAATCGTTTCGCGACTCTGTCGAATCGACACATTCTCTTCGTCACATTCACTTCGTGACTTCACGTATTCAGTCAGCTACAAACAGGTTTATGAATTATTAAAATATAGCCGTGATGTTCGTAGTCCCTTGTTCGAATGCAGGTCGCGGAATTTTTCCTTTTTTTTCATTAATATCTTTAGTTTATGTTTGGAGAATTAAATCCAGTTTTAATTATTACTTACGTCCCCATTATGTTTAATGATTTAATTAGGTGGAACCCCAAAAGTACAATCTACTTAATTCCGGATAGCGTTGCGCTCCTTATTTTTCTTATAACTAAATCTTAATGTGTGGCGACATTGAAAGTACAGTTCTTATGACGATAACAGAAACTGAATCGCTCTTTGCAGAAAAATCTTCTCTGTGAAAATTGATTTCCAGTGGATTTATTTGCGTTATCGTCGTATGGCATCCAAGTTTCTCACCTTATCTTAGTATGCTTCGCTTGATCGGGGTTCGATCTGAAGTCCCGGTTTTTCAAAAAAAATTTAATTTCGAACTTCAAAATGTAGACAATGCTAAGTCCTACTGAGATAATTTTTATATATAAAACTACCCTTAATAACCAGCGTTGCTTGTGTTTTAATAAAAAAAAGAAAAGCTGTGAACTAAAAACTAAACAGTGAAAACTAATATAACTGAAAAAAACTTGTCAAGAACAAGTAAATAATAATGATTATAAACTGGACATGCTCTCCAAGCATAGGTAATGATTTTTCAATTGAAAAATGGAAGGAAAAATTCGCGCGCCCGGATTGGAACCAAGAACCTCGACTATCTTTCGAACCAGGAACCTCAATTGGTAGAGGCGTCGGCCATGATAGTCGAGGTTCCTGGTTCGAATCCGGGTCGCAGAATTTTTCCTTCCATTTTTCAATTGAAAAATCATTGTCAAGAACAGTTTTTAATTAAAAGTATTTATTCTTTTGAACAAAGCAAAAAAATTAAGTTAAACACAAACCTATACAAAAGAAGGAATTAGTTAACGCAAAGCTCCAAATAAATAATGTTCTTCGTGAAACCTTTTTGGTTAAAGTAAATCTAAGGATTATGTGGAAAGTCAACACGTGAGCAACCAACATATAGCTGGCCATGAGAAAGTCAAGGAGACTTTATATCAAGTCCAACAACCTTAAAAGATAGACTTGTTGATTGACATAGCGAAACTGAGCTTAAGAGGAAATTGCAGTCTCTTGAACTGAAATGGCAAATCTGTGTCTGATGGAATCAGCGGGATTCTTGGAACGAACGCAATTTCAGTTTTGTATTTCCCTGTGATGACCATATTCATGACCTCGATAACATGAGGCTTCATGCTTTTCATGACTAACCTTGTTTCATTGCACAATCGTGGAAAGTCCAAGTTTCTCAGCAGCATGACTTAGCTCCTACTTGGAGGATTAGGTTGTGCAGTGGCATTCCAGGTGGCTGGACAAAGTTTAGAAACTCAGATGAAAACTCTACAGCTTCATCCTGATTAACAACAGTGTCAATAGATCGGAAGGAACTTGCTGTTTCAGGTGATATTTTTAGCAGATCTAGATTGAATTTTTCTAGCAGATCCAGTCTGAGTTTTTCGACTTCATCATTGTGGAGCCAAAATCGCACGCTCAGACAAACAGGTGGAGTCTTAGTAGTTGTAGTTCATGCTAGAAAAGACTTTGCCTTGAGCTCATCTATTGTGCCAAATCTGTTCACATGGCAGTTGATGCATGTTTAGCTGTTGGTAAAAAAGGCAATCAGTTGGCAAGCAGTTGCTTTGAAAAGAGCTCAGTTGTTAAATCTACAAACAGATGGGCTCTTGTGGTGATTTTCTGTTCCAGTCTCTGAACATGTTGCCAGAGAATGGAGCTCTTCAAAGAAGCATTCAGCTCAGCAGCCTTTGTGCCTTTTGAGATGACGATTCCCGTCTGTTGAATGTCTCCTGCAAGTACCACAGTCACTCCTCCCATGAGACTGTCACTGCCTCTGATGTCATTCAAAGTCTTGTCAACAACTTCCAGCGCCTTGCGATATGATATGGTGCACTCATCCCAAACAATGAGCCGTGTTTATTGGAAAACCATGAGCTTGCCTGAATTCTTTGAAATGTTACATATTGAAGAATTTGTTTTGGCCAAGTTCAAAGGAATCTTAAAAGCTGAATTTGCAGTCCTGCCTCCAGTATGAAATGCTGCTGCAATGCCAGAAGATGCTACAGCAAGATATGCAGTGCTGCCTAGTCTTTGCGAGAAAAAGTTGATCAGGAAGGTTTTTTTTTGTGCCTCCAGGCATATCCAGAAAAAAAAGTTTTCCAGTCAGTCTTCTGACAGCATCAATTATCCTGTTGTAAGCAGTTCTTTGATCATCGAGTAGCTTTCGTTCATTTTCTGCAACAAAAGCCTTCAGTTCATCTATCTTTTTCTATCTTTTTTCTCCTTCTATCTATGTATCTTCAATCTATCTTCTTCTTCTTGTATTCCCGTTTACGTGGTCAGGGAAATTAGAATTCCCTCAAAAAAGCGAGACCGAATGTGGGGGGGGGGGGTTAAAAAGCGTTATAACTCCACCATGACCTTGACCTTGAATCAATTTGACCTGCCTAAAACGTTCCCAGGATAAACCTAAATTACAATGCAAAATTTATTCAAGATTAGACCAGCCATTTTGGAATGCATAGCAAACAGACAGACAGACATACAGAGAAATTATATATATATATATATATATATATATATAGATTCGCTTCTAATAACAGTATTGTAGCGTGACTTCGCAAAGGATCATGGTTAAACCAACGTTGATTACAAACCGATTACAAACCAGTATTGCTAATTTAGCATTTTATTTCATGCACATGTCCTTTATGGGGCATTATAAATAAAAATTAAACAATGCACAAAACAATGAAAATGCGTTTTAAACTGGACATACCCCTGCTAAATTGGCAACACTGATGTCAACCTTGATGGCCGAGAGCGTTAAGGCTCAGGTCTTTTGGCTTTCTTGATGATCAGGTTAGGTTAGGGTGTTTTCTGGCTCGGATGTTTTCTCACTCTTATGATGAGCTTGGAATTTTCATTTGCCAGAGTATAGGGTTATTGGCCAATTCACTTCAAATTAACTATGCTTTTTCAGTGCTTCATAAATTTGGAGGATACCTCATCCTGCAGTGGATAAATAATTGTTGTAAATGATGGTGATGATACACTGCCTAGCCAAAATAAAGTTGCCGTCGAATATTCAATATGCAAATAATAAGGAGTCAATCAAAGGCATACTACTGAAGTCTTTTGCGAAATACTTCCTTTATCTTGTCCCACGTCAGTTTATAGCTGTATTTGTTTTGAAGAAAGATGTATGTGGACGCAGCACATGGTCGCGGAAAAGAGGTCACCGAGTTTCAGAAGCAGCAAATTATCGGCTTATTCCAAACAGAGAAAACAAGCAAAGAGATTGGGGCAATTACTGGGATTGAGTAAAAAGCGTTCAACAATTAGTAAAGCCTTGAAAAGAAAGATCTGAATCATCAATCCTGAGTAGTAACTGTGATGGGAAAAAAATTCTGACTAATCGTGACTGGAGATCATTAAGACGCATGATGAAGGAAAACCGAAGAAATTGTACATTAGACCTGACAGAAAAGTTTAACAAGTTAATCAAAAGCTTATTCATCCGCACAATGCGACGAAACTTTAAGGACTGGAACTAAGCAACTGCTCTGCCACAAGATATCCGATTTTTAGTAAAAATAATAGGAAAAGGTGATGACTGTTTGCCCGGGAGGACAAAAATTGGAGACTGGAGAAGATGAAAAAAGTCATCAGGTCTGATGAAATCTAGGTTTACCCTATCCTACAAGGGTTGGTCCAAAAGCTGTAACTTTTTTATTTGGTAACCGATTTTCAAAATCCTTTTTATATCTGATACTTACATTTGTCCTGTATATAATTTTCCTTTAGACAGAGTCCCGATCCCTTTCCACGCATTGCGCCAACGCATGAATAACCGGATGAACCCTTCGGAGAGAAATTCAGGGGTTGTTGTCGACATGAGGATTGAATGGCATCTTTCACCTGGTCATGAGAACGCAACTCATATCCCTTAAGGTGCTCTTTCTTCTTTGGGAAGTGGTGACAGCCGCAAGGCGAAAAGTCTTTCATCTTTGAACTGTAAACGCTGCAACGCTTCTGTGTGTGGGGGGATCATATGCGGGCGAGCGTTATCGAGCTATAGAAAAGGGTCCGTCCAAAGCTGCCATTCAATCCTGGTGTCGACAAAAACCCCGGAATTTCTCTTCGACAGGTTCACCCGACTAGTTACGTGTTGGCGCAATGGTGGAAAAAGATGGGGATTATGTCGAAGAATGAGTAGTGGATTACATAGAGGACAAATATAAGTGTCAGATACAAAAAGAATTTTGAAAATAGGTTAAAAAATAAAAAAGTTACAGCCATGGAAGCATTACGTTTCGACCCACCCTCATAGATGATAAGCGCATGAGGGTAAGAATAGAACAGCACTGTCCAAGTCTGTGGAGACTGTGCGATGATCTGGGGTTGCTTCCGTTGGTCTGGTCTGTATTCTACAATGTTATGCAGCCGAGTGTCTAAATCTGCTGGATGACGAGGTCATTCCATTCTTGGAAGAGTTTCTTTTTTCTGATCGAACTGGAGTGTTCCAGGAAGACAATGCCAATATACACCAAACTTGAATTCCAATTGATGGTGGTTTTTCCCTCTGATATGGATTTAAAAACTCATGATTCGAGAAAATACATTGAAATTTAAAAGTAAATCCTTCTTTACGTAAATAATTTTGTGCAGCTAACTACTCTGAAACGGCAAAATGTAGTACCGAAGGAAACTAATAGAGGGAACCTTAGAGGGAACCTTAAACTGTGTCTTGACATGGTTGTCTTGAAAATGGGTTAAGTCTTTTGAGATATAATTTTGTTAAAAAAAATAAAGAAATGTTGTAGTATTTATTTCAGCGAATAAAAGTTAATAGAGTCACTGTAGGCAGACTCCTTTCATTGAGGTGAATAAATTTAGTAAATCAATTGTTTGCCTCTGATGAGCTATTTTGGAGTTAAGGTCTTTATCCTCCACCCTCATGTGAAATTTTTTTATGATTCGCGAAAATATCTTGATCTTTTGCGAAAAAAATTCCCTCTATACGTTTTATCTGTGCATATTCCTATTCACAAAATTTTGTGCAGGTGATGGTTCCTTGTGAATGTTCCCGGAATACTTTATTTTTTAACCATTTAATATTGTTATTTCAAGCTATTATCCTTAATTTTTATAGATCACTTAAATAAGAAAAGAAATTGCGGCTTTGTTGCAATAATAAATATTAAATTAAATTAAATTAAATTAAATTAAATTAAATTAAATTAAATTAAAACTTTCTTTGCCAAAATGGAGGCTGGCTCATCAAATGGAGATCCAAGAAAAGGACATCAATTGAATAATACAATGAAGAACATTACAATTATTTCCATATTCATCAAACAGTCGGTATTTACGCAAATTAGAACTCAATTAAAATTAAGTAACCAAAGTAAATCAGATGATTTAATTTCTGCATTAATAATCATATAAATTGATTTGAGACGAGGAACATTCTATAAATTTTTAGCCAGGAACACTGCACGCATCCCACAAAATTTGTTTTATATTCTTCAAGTACTTCACTCTATCACGGCCTTCACGGTAGTTTCTAGAATTCCGTGGCTCTATCATACGGTCGCATGTAAGATATGAGCGTGCCACGTTGCATTGTTTTCACGTGACACAATTCTAAAGCTCGCGCACTAGCAGATAGACATAAAACACAATTCTAATTAGTGCTATAATTTTCTATGATTATTCCAAAGGCTGAGAGATGTCGGATTGTTTTGGAACTTTACAACAGGCATTTTCTGACAGAGCTCCAGATAAGGCCAATCTCATCGTGATATCGCGAGTTAAGAGGGGAAGATGGGTCACTTGAAGACAAAGCTCGTAGTAGACGGCCAGCCGATCTACAACGACCAAGAAGAATTCGGATCTCTTTTTGCATATTTGCTTCTTTTTTTTTTATTTTCTACTTCTTATTTAATAAGAGTTTTTGCCTACTGTTTTAAAGTTAATACCGCCTGTTTGTTTGCATTTGTGAACTCTTTTCTTTTTATTAAGAATTTTCTTTGTGGAGGATCCGAACCAGCTTGGAAAACGGTTATTAATATTACAACTAATTTACAGAATACATTCTTCAATAATTCGTTGGATAGTCCCCTCAAAAGTATCCGCATCGTCATCAATGTTAGATTCCTTTCTGATAAATGTCCTTCAACATCTGTCATAGATCTTTACAAGGCAGGGTTATCATTCTTTTTAAATTTATACCGGGTGAGTGTAAAATCTGTTACCCCCTTCCTATCTTGGATACCAATGTAGTTACACAAATTCCAATAAAAGAAATGATTAGGAACTGGAGGGTGCTCTATCTGATGGAGCACCTTTTATCAGCTCAAATATGCAAATTAAGGCACATCTAAATTCTGTCTCGAAAACTGTAAGAGATACACAAAAAAATTCCAATTGCACATTTGTTCAACAGCAAATTCCAAACAATACAAAAAAAAGTTCACCAAAATCCGATGAGTGGATCACTCACAATCCTCATTGGAAGCTCATTGGACGACTTCAATGTGGCATACGGAACATATCGAGTTGATTGCGAGACAACATGATTCTAGGACAAAGTGAATGATGTGACGAAATAATCTGATAACGTTTTTGTTTCGAGTTTGTTTGTTTTATAAAATTTCCTCCTCAGTTTTCCTATCGAATAGGGTAGACTCAATGACGTGATGTTATTTTAATTGAAGAAACAAAACAAAACGCGAACGTCTACCACGGAAATTGCCGAGAAATTTCGACAGTTTTCGGTGGATAATTCGCTCGGTGGATAAGGATTTCTCCTTATCTTTGGTTGAATGCGAGCTGAAGAGCGTAACAATTGTCCTCCTCTTGGAAAGACTGGGATAGTCTGAACATAGACAAAACAAAGCCAGCGAAATCAGAAACAACACGATTCTTTCGTTATAATCTTCAGTCGCATGCAACCAGAGAAGCGGGAAACTTACAATTTTTGATTTTCAGGATCAAATTCCATATTCGATTCTTTAATTTTGTCATAAATCACTTTGTCATTCAGTCAGCTGAACGGATCCAATTCATCACATTTATTCATTGCAATAACTCAGACCAACGATGAAAAATCATCATGAATGAATTTGCCTTATTCTTGTGGGTTTTTTTTGCTGAATCATCTGCTTTTAGATTTTTTCTTTCACGTCACGTTTCCAAGTTATGCACATAGGGACTGACATGTAAAAAATAATTGGTGTGAAGAAAAGCGGCTGCAATGTTAAAGTATCAATATTTTTGGGTCACAAGGAAATTTATCAGGCCCCACACTCTGAATAATTTAAAAGTGTTTCATTGATAAACAAATCTGTGGGTGAGAGAAAAATCTGAGATTCGGATTCAGCACAAAAGAAAGCGTACGAGAATCAGGTCTTAACGTAAAAATGACTTTTAAAAGTTTTTTTTTTGTTGGCCTGTGTAATTCAAACCATTCTTTTTGTCACAGATTTACTACTTCATTACTCAGCAAGAACATTTTATTGTTATTATCAAAAATGAATTCGTTATGTTCAAATGCATAGAAATTAAATTCAATTTTAAATTAAGACTAAAGCTACACAAATATATTTTTATTTATTTAATTATTTTTTTGTAAAACTACAATTTTTAATTCTACAGGGTGACCCAAATTTATCCAGCATAATTGTTTAGGAACATTGTATGGTTCAAATGGAACAAAAATATCCTATAAACATTACATCTGGTTTCGATCATGTGTGAGACATCGACGTCTGAACGATCCTGTCTCCCTTAGAACTTGGTGTACCCTCGAAAACACCCCTCGATGTGGATGGCGCCTATAAAGAAATGCATCCGCGTACAACCTGCTGGCTTCTGCAGCGTCACCAGCAGTAAGCACATAGTAAAAATGAATGTTCGCATATTCTTCATTTGTGAAAATTAACGCCATAATGAACTTCAACGTTGTATTGCAGAATGTGAGCAAATGCTCAAATCAACGGCCAAGTCAATGAAATACCTTTCACAAGTGTTATGACGATTCCTCTTCCTGTTTGACATGCAAAACAGGAACAGTATATTTAAGAATAAATAGGTAAACCTACGTTTTTTTTTTGGAAAAGACTCTAAATAAAAGAAAATAGAGAAACGTCAATATCTCACACACGATCGAAACTAGATGTAATGTTTATAGGACATTTTTTGTTCCATTTGAACCATACAATGTTCCTTAACAATTATGCTGGAAAAGTTTGGGTCACCCTGTATAAATGCACACTGTTTTAAAAAAAGAGAAGAGAAATGGTTTATTTAAAAATAAAAAGTATATTTAAAGGAGAATTATTTCCTACTGAAAAAATACGAACTTATGACTTGAATATAATACATTGTAAACTGAAAATGTATGGGTATAAACATTTTAACCGCCATAACCGTGTATTTTCATGGTGGCGCATTAAAATTGAGTTTTTGTTAATGATGGATGTAATAGAAAAAAAGGACGAGACACAAAAAAAATGGTATAAAAAGCAAATTGGACACAGAATAGAAACCCCCTGAAAAAAAAAAGCTGACATTTCGGATAAAATCCTTGGTCAAGGCAAAAAAAACCTGAGGTTTTTGTTAGGTAATTAAATAATGAGAAGAAGTGAAGGTCCAGGATGATACTATACAACTAAATTTTAATAATAAAGTGGTGCTGATAAATTGTTTTATTTATCAAGCATTGCTTTCTTTAAAAAATTAAAAACAATATTTGATGGGAAAAAGTTTAAGACCTATCACTTCTATCCCCTCCCCTCCTCATTTTAGAGGCTTATTCCATTTACATGATCAGCCAATTAGTATTATGTCGCAT
Organism: Rhysida immarginata; assembly: GCA_023313115.1. Taxonomy (NCBI): domain Eukaryota; kingdom Metazoa; phylum Arthropoda; class Chilopoda; order Scolopendromorpha; family Scolopendridae; genus Rhysida; species Rhysida immarginata. The sequence continues at coordinate 246,073 of JAHWFO010089442.1, forward strand.
GCAAATATATGCAAAGTGTGGATTGTTATTCGTAGTGCATACACCATTTCAAAATTACTTTAATTTGGCAAAATACAAACCCATCCATCAGAAAGGGCAGACTCGCCAAGAAGTGACAGACCTGCAAAACAACTCCTAGACTGCATCGCATTATAGTGCGAAAGTAAAACAAACACGAAATATGTGAAGTTAATGAAGAACGTAGTGTAAATATCAGTTGGAAAAGTGTTTCACGCCGCTCGAATAATGCTGGAATTCGAGTAACGAAACCTTTTATCTTCATGGATTTCGTAAATCTAGACTAGAATTTGCTATACTTATTTGTCATGGACATCTAAAATGTGGCGCAAAATCTTGTTTTCTGATAAAAACAAGTTTCAAATATTTGGCAGTGACGGAATAAGAAATATTCGACTGTGTTAATGGTGAAAGATTTAATCTTGCACATCAATTGCCAACAGAGACAATTACCATTTATCGAACTGATTGCGTGAGAGCATTTTCTTACGCTGGATAGATGATAACGTACATCAAATAGATAACATTACGGATCGATATGTATACAGAGATATTCTTAAAGATAAGAAACTACAAATAGAATGGTAAATACCAGGTCATTTAATAAATTCTTGCTTATTTCAGCAGCCTGAAGCACTTAACAAAAATTTACATCTTTATAGCTATTCTTTTGAGAAGAGTCTTAATTGAAATTACTTTATCATAGTCACAAGTGGTAAATGAAAGGTCAAAATTCGAGCAACATTGTTTTTTGAATTCAAACTGTCACAATACAACTGAGACATCTTGAAATGTATGTTAAGCGTATGCACAGGATGCCTTGTCAACATGAAAAGCTCAGATTTGGTTTTCAAAGTTCCTGGATGGAGATGAATCCATCGAAGATATCACCCGCTGTGGACGACCGCCTGCTGTTGATATAGATGCACTGAAGGCAGTTTTTGCGGCTAATCCATGCCAAACCTGTCATGCATTAGCACAGGCACAGAGGGAACTGTGCATAATCATATTCGCATAGAGGGAAAAGTTAAAATATTGGATAAATGGATCCTGCATCAGAACCCGCTCTAGCTTTCATGCGGCTCCGGACGCATATTACCGACTAGAGTTAATTAGGACTCTTATGCGTTCTCCTATGATGTCAGAAGCGGTGTGTTATGGATAACTAGCGTTGAAAACGTCATCCGCAGTATGACTTAATATTATTTTTATCTTTAATTTAATCGTTTTTTGAAACAGATGTCTGTTTTTTATCGCAAAATAAGTTTGCTTCATTTTTTTATATAGCAAAATAAAATTATCGAACATGATTTTATTTCAACGGCACTGATGAATTTCGCGTTCTGTTTATTATTCGTCCAATACTTGTGAATAGGCTTTTAAGAAACCTTTTTTTAATCAAAAAAAGTATCCAAAATTTCATTTTTATGAACTCTAGCAATATAAAGATAGGTAATATGCGCTCCGGACAAGAAGACAAACTGCCCCCTTTAAATATATACTTTTTAAAAATATACAGGGTGGCCCAACGGTACACGTCCAAAATGAAAAACTGAGTAAAGGACCTCAGTACTTATGAGAATCATCCCCATGTACACATCGGAAGTGTTATTATTATTGGAGATATTAACGATTTTGTGATTTCGTCAGTAACCTTACCTTATTCCATTAAAATGTGTGTTTTCGAGAATGTATGTCGTTATGAGGAATTTGGTTAATGGAATTATATTCTTTGGGCAACGTAATATTCAATTTCAGAAAATGGACGAATTGCATGCATACAATTTTTCGCAAATCAAGGTTAAAGTAGGAAGTTCTAAGTTATTGTGAAGTTTCAGAAATCTTTGATGATGAATCTAAACAAAATAAATCAGGTCAGGAGCACTGATAGGTATATAATAGACTGTCAGAAAAAAAAAATCAGCACATGTAAAAGGTTAAAAAAGCATGCAATTTTAAAGGTAAAAGTAGGAGTTTCATAGTAAAATTGATATTTCTTCCGGGAAAGCTAAATCATCTTAAAGGTTTCTACAGGTGGATAATTGAAAACCCACACATATTATTTGGAACACATGTCATTACAATAACTGTTCGAAGTGTCTGCCACCAACTTCTACGTATGAAATAGGGCTACCGACAAAATCACAAAATTGTTAATATCGTTAATAAAATCATAAGAGTAATATTTTAAATAAATTACATGGGGGTGATTCTCATAGGTATTGAGGGCCTCTTCTCAATTTTTCATTTTGGATGTGTACCGTTGGGACACCTGTATATCTTTTACTTTAAATAAAGATCAATTGGTTTTAAATTATAATGAAAACGTATTATATTTAGAAAGAAACATTCAAAATAAGATTAACAGTCAAGTAGCACAAAACAGTAAAAATTAAAATGTTCTTGTACCTGTTTACATATTTTTATTCAGATGCATTTTTTATACACAGTCTAGTCAGATTAATGTGATCATCCTCGACGTTCAACTTCGGCGGAAAATTGTTACGTCCAGAAGTACATACCAGTATCAGAGTTGGGGGAAGGGTATAAGAAAGGTGTCAGAGGGAAGCAGAAAACATTGCAATTGTTGGAGTTATGGCGAAACTTTCACCATTTATCTGACCTCCATAATCATTAGCTTCCGAGCCAAGGGCGGCAGTATTTCTGAAACGGCCAGTTTTGTGAACTGCTCGCGTGCCGCCGTGGTGAAAATGTACTGTGCATAGAAGAATGGCAATACCCAAAATCAGCGATGTGCCAAGTGTGGGGCACCACGGGCCATAGTTGACAGGGGTGAATGACGGCCACGGAGATGCGTGCAAGCGAACAGACGTGCAAAAGTGGACCAACTGACCTCCCAGGTGAACCAGGGAGCTACCAAACGTGTATCTCAACGACAGTCGGGCTCCGCAGCAGACGGGTGGTTGGTGCACCAATGCTGTGACTGACATTTGTCCGCCAGTATCGCAACTGGACAGCAACCAACTGGCGAAAGGTGGTTTTTTTCGATGAATCATGGTTTATGTTCCATCGGACAGATGGGCGATAGCGTGTACGGCGTTCAGCGTCAGAAATCAAACACCCTGCAACACGTGCCGCATGGGTCCAGCCGGCGTTCAGCTTTATGGTCTGGGGAATGTTTTCATGACTTTCCCTGGGTGCACTCATCATTGTGGACGGCACCATGGACCAATGGAAGTACTCATCTGTTCTTTCGGACCATGTCCACCCCTACTTGCAGATTGTGTTTCCTCAGCACGATGGCGTCTTCCAGCAGGACAATGTGCCGTGCGTGCAGCGCGCAGTGTCCGTGCATGGTTCGAAGAGCACGCGGCTGCGTGTACGGTGCTCCCTTGTTTGGTTGTGAGAACTGGTTTGTCCGATAATGATAACCCAGTTCATGTAATCAGTTTCTATTTTTTTGTCACCTACTTTCACACCTGACTTAGCCCATTCACTGTTCATGTCTTTGGAGGTCTATTTTCTCATGTTCTTGCACAGTTTCCTCAATTCTCGATCTTGTCTCGGATTTGTTGCATTTGGTCTTCCACTTCCTTTTTGCCTCCTAACGGATCCTGTGGTCTTGAATTTCTTCCATAAGTTGGAAACTTCATCTTGTGTGCATCCAAATCACTTGGCTACATCTTACTTGTCGCCACGTTGCAACTTTTCAGTTATTCTTGTATTCATATCATCGGACAGCTGGGTTTTTTTGAGCCATTATTAATGCGGGTCGACTTTAAAATGAATAATAAAATGTGTTGATTGCTGTCATGGAATAGCTCATTTAACAGAAAAGGGAGGTAGGTGAAGATTAAGGAATATAAAATGCAATTTACAAGTGAAATGGCACATATTAGTTTCTTATTTCTCAAGATTATGCGTATTAGCTTATATTTTCCACAGAAGAGTTCCTTTTGTAATTTTTAATGAAAATCCATCCATTAGCAGTCTACATAAAAATGGGTTTTTAAAATCAAATATAGCTCTTGACCACTAAATTATTTTCCAAATGATTTTACAAGTAATTCGTTTCTAATTAATTTGTTTAGATGCACCGCAATGAGTTGGAATACATAATAGTTTTTTCTTTCCAGGGGTTGTATAAAATCTTGCACTTGTTATCACCACCGACGTATTAGCAAAATTAATGCTTTTATGTAACGAAATCTCCTTTAGTATGGCCCTTTATATTCTGAGGCATGATATTTCTTCAATTCAAAGCATGATATTCTTTCCTACCAGCATTCCTGTTTCAAACAAGTTCACGCAACGCCCTTCGTAAATTACATGGTAATTTTAGCCAAAGAAATAAATCGACAAATTCCATTACTTGGGTATTTAACTTATAAATATTTTGTCATATTCACAACCAAAATGCCGCTTTTTAGATTTCCCGCCTCGGTCAAATGTCCAGGTTGTCCGCCCCTAGAGCGGGCTTAGGTTCGTCAGGAGCAAATAAAGTGGAACGCCTGGCCCACTTTCTCTTCCTTGCTCCAACGTCAACCACGGAGAGCCAATGATGAACTGAATCATAACATGACATGAAAAGTGGGCCGTTTACAATAATATTCATCTATTTTGCCAATGATTATCATCAGAAGAACGTCCTAGAAAGGCCGGCCTTGTGGCCGAAAACGCTGGAGCGTACAAAGAATCCGTCGGCATGCAGATATGGATGTGTGTGTTTGTTCTCGGAATGTAAAAAGATAATGATCATGTTGAATACTCTGGATTGGGTGAGGAAATATTGAAAATGACCTAGCTGTTGGCGCGTTTATATAACTTATCGAACTAACCAATCTCCGAGAAAGATCCCAAACAGGACCTGTTCGTAAAGAAAGTGTTGGTGACCGTTTCTGGATAGCAGTTGGAGTAATGCACTTCGAGGTATTACTCTTAGATCAATGTCATTTTTATGTGTACTGTGATATGCTTCAACGGAATCTTCATAAGCTCCTCAACAACAACCTTCATTAGTAAATCGCAAAGGCCGTACTGTTACAGGTATATGCAAGATAGCATTCAGCTTTTAAGATCTTGCAGTTTAAGATCTTGCAGTTCAAGATCTTGGAAACTGTGCTCCATCTATCCGTACTCATATGACATCTCTCCCACAGATTATCATTTGTTAGATCATTGGATAATCATGCGCAAACGACTGTTTAGAGATCGTCATGCCCTCGAAATAGAGTTGGAGAATTTTTCTCCTCCAAAAATCAAATGTTTTTACCAAACAAATGGGATTTACATTTCCCAGCCGTTATGGATATGTTATTAATTGTAAGGGGGTTGTTTTTAGGAATAAACTGTGAATTATTAACATCATAATAATTATTTGTAATATCTTATAATATAACACAATATTACCAATTTAAAAGATTAATTTTTATATCAATAATGAATACATGTATAGTAATTATGAGATATATCGTTTACTTATTCATTATTGATATTATAAATTCATCGCTTTAATTGTTAATATTTTGTTATATTATAGGATATTACAAACGGTTATTGTAATAAATTGAATGTTTTTCTTAGTATACTGAAAATATAGAAGAACTTTTTAATGATCTGATATAAATTCCATAATATCATCCTATGTAAATTCGAGATAGGTGTTATATGATTTTGTTAAATATTTCTAAAACATGGCAGGTGACAAGTAATGAAGTACTGGATTTATTCTATTAAAAATCTTCTTTGCAGGATTCATTATTTGTTAAAAGTCATTCCACTTTTACAAAGTGTAGCCTGTATCCGAAACATCAACTTTTGTTCAGGGTCCTACCATCCTATGTTCAATTTTAGTAAAAAATAGTCAGAAATATAAGTAATGTTATTTGTTTTATTGTACGAAATTTAATCGACGGATGGCAACTTTTTTAAAATTTTTTTAATTTTATGTTTGTATTCGATTTCATTGCTAACTTCTTGAATTAATTGTTATACAATGTCGAAATTATCAATGCTCTTTTTATTGAATAATTAAATATTACTTGCAAAGCGATAATCAGAATGATTACCCATCTGCCTGTAATTATTTAATTTTTCAATCTGTATCAGTTATTTTACTGCTTGTTTAAATTCTTTTTATTATTTAATGACGAGTTTTCCGAAAATTTTGATGCATAATGGCGATAGCATTATTCTCATATCATTTTTTGTTTTTTAACCTTTCTTATTCGTCAAACTAGCGATGGCTTCCTTTTTAAAAGCTTTTATTAAACTTGCAATGTTAGTTTGTTTAGGTCAAATCTTGTAATCGATATAAAACCAACTTCCCGATAAGTTAGGCAGCTGAAACACACATACAGAGGATCGATGACAATTAATGTTAAAGAAAAAAATTTTCAAATCGGTTCATTGGTTCGTGTTCTAATGGCACTAATTCAACAATTCGTTATGGCGAGAGATAAATGCATCTCTTGTTTATTGTTGAAAAATTAAGCTTTTATAGTTGCCACTAAATAAAACATTATAAAAGCTTGGTTTGACAAAACCCTTTTCTTCTTATTTTGTTGTAGCGTTTCTACGATAGATCACATTCTGTTAAAGCTCTGGATAGGGAGCTTTACATTCTGCCACTCAAGGGCGCTGAAACTAAAAATAGATGACGATTTTAACGCATTGGTCGCGACGATCGCGCTGTTTTTCAAGCGCAGATCAAAATTTCTCCGCTCAAGGTCGTCAATATGTGCTCGAGGATGGGACCAGAAATCCTATCTAGTGTCTCTCTCTCCTTTATGAGCTCTTGGTACTATTTTATACTTGGGGACCTTCAAGTTCTAAACTTAGTTCATTGACTTTCAAAAGCTGCAGAGTACTTCTTATATGTTTTTCTAATGCTTTCAATCACGTTCTATAGATATTCATGGTCATCGAGCTTCCGCATTTTTCCATCGTTTCGAGAAGCTAAGGAAAACAGATCGCGCCAGGTGCCGCATAGATCGCACCAAGAACGACCGTGATCTGTGTTTTTCATTGAAATTGAAAATGAAAGTAAAGTTTCTGTATGGCGATAGGGCGGCGCTGCAAGCGCAGTTGGGCCGATTGTACATGCAGCGCCACTTTTCAATAGAGTTCCCGCCCTACCGGGTGTTAGAAACTTTTACTTCATTTTAACAGTGGAGCTCGATGACCCTGAATATCTATAGACTGTGCTTTCAAATGAACATGAACAACACAACAATTAAAATTCTTTCAAATGAACATCAACATTGATTTGAGTTAATGTGATATTTATTTTTTTAAAAAACAACAATAAAAAAGGCAATGCTACATGCATTGACAAATATGGTGCACAACCTGTTCCTTAATGCTACCTTTTTTGAAACGCTTTTTATATTTGGTAACTTGAACAAATACGCAAATAAAATATATTGTGCACATCTAGAGCACAGGAACTTTCCAACCATATAAGTTTCATGCGTATATGTTTCACGTTAACACAGGTAAAAGTACATAACAAAAAATGTGTTGCCGTATTTATATATAGATATACAATTTTGTGAGGGATTGGTTCAAAACAGTTGACAATGTACGTCAAACTCGTCGTTACCTATTTGAGCTACCCTCTAAAATGTCAACATTTATAATGAAAACCTTTCCCTATAGTGCAATATTACTATGGAATGAACATCCTTTTAATTTATGTAGTTCGGCTGTTCATTGTACGTTACCTATTGTAATTCTTCTTGTTTACATTTTAAACGTAATTTAAAATCATATTTTGTTCAACCTTAGATATTTAGTCTTTTACTATTTTAAATTTATTAATTGACTTTTTGTCTGCTTGTTTTTATTTGTATGCCTGGCCCTTGTTGCCATTTACTGTTGAGCTCGTTTATCTCTTTCTATTTGTAAACAGGTGATGGCCTTACAGTAAAACAGAAGGACATCAGGAATTCCAACTAGTTTCAAAATTTATTACCGGTTTTGTCAAGGATATACAGCAAGAGACAATCGACAATCGAACAGTGAAGTGTACATTTGTTAGGATGGGACGAAAGCAGCGCTTTCACAAAGCTCATCCAACCAGAACAAACTCCAAATGAAATACACTGAGGTAGTCAAGAAGCCTAACCAACCCAAGTGGTCTTCCATATTATACTAAAAAGAAAATAAGATTAACGATTGTCAGATACAAAGTACAAACGAAATAAAAAACACAAGGAGAAAGAAGATTATCACATCTTCCAGTAGTCCGGGAAAGAGACGTTGCTAATATCTTCAAAATTGACGTCAAGAACGTGCCTCGGTTTACGATACTTCGTATGCCAGTTCATATTCAATGAGTTCTTCAGTATTCCATTCACAAGTTTATTTTCGTGAGTCTTCATCTTCTGTATCATAATAAAAAGGAGATCCTGTATAAACTTTCCGATATGGGCCATGTTTAAATCCATGTGGATGGATTGGTTTTTCACCGTTCTTCTGTCCAGATGAGCAATGGTCCTCAGGGTAACATTCTGGAATGACTGTAGTTCACTCCATCTGGTTTTACAGATAGTCGCCCACGCAGGCATGCCATAGAGGAGTATAGTCCGGAAAATCGATTTGTACAGAAGTAGCTTGTTGTCAATGCTGAAGGCGCTGTTGCCACCCATGAGAGCTATGATACTGTACTTAGCCCTCTTCGCATTGTTCAGAGCATAGGACATATGCTGGTACCATGAGAGTCTTGAGTCAATGATAACTCCCAGATACTTGTAGTTGTCCACCCAGTCCAGTTTCTTATTGAGCAGAACAAGAGAATCTGGGGGACGCTTGAGCTTCCTATTGAGGTACAAAGCCTTGCACTTTCCGACGTTAAGGTTCAACTTCCAGCAGTTAAACCAGTTTTCGAACTGCTTCAAGGCGCACTGCAGCCGAGTGATAACGTGAGCCGGCTGGTGTGCCCATGTCATAATGGCTGTGTCATCCGCATAAAAATACAGATTACAATTATCGGGTTTCGGGAAATCATGTACAAAGTAAATAAACAGCACAGGCCCGAGGACAGAACCCTAAGGGACACCGGCCTTTACAACACGGGGTGTGGAAAGATCTCCTCTAACTTTGGCTTGATAGGATCTGCCGTCAAGAAAGGATTTCACCATCAAAATCAAATCGGCAGGGAACCCGCCCTCATGCCACACTTGGTCAAAAGCTTTACTGACATCGAGAAATACCACCCCACAGTACCTGTATAGGTTCAGGGGGATGCTCAGATCTTCAACGAGCCTCCATATCTGCATCGGACAAGAGTGGGCAGCACGAAAGCCAAACTGCTTTTCCCGATAAAGGTCATTTGCTAGACAGTGATCTTGGAACCTGACGAGGATCGTTCTCACCAACACCTTGGACATCGTGGGTAGCAGGCTAATAGGTCGGTAACTCGCCGGAATTGCAGGATTTTGCCCCTGCTTGGGGATACTCAACACAATAGATTTCTTCCAAGCCACAGGGAAATAAGAAAATTTCCAGCAGTCGCTAATGATATTGGTGAGAAAGTCAATAAAAGTCTTTGGGAGATTCATAAGGGCGTTATTACTCACCTTGTCTTTTCCTGGAGCCTTCTTCTATTTCAATTTACTTATGATGTTGGCGATCTCTCCAGCCTCGATGTTGTACTTCGTTAAATGCTGCGGGACTTCTTCAAAGTTGACAATACCTTCTTCCACACGCTGAGACATGATTTGGCTCTCGGGTTTATCGTTGGTAGAAGAAACAAACTGCATTTCCAGTGAATCTGCAATGACTTGGGCTTTGTCCTGATCAGTTTGGACATAGTCACCTTGTGGAGTACGTAGTGGAGGAAGCGTATCATTCTTCCTCTTCTGTAAAGCTCTGACCATACTCCAAATGGAATTGTCGGGAGCCGACAAGCTTTTGAGTTTTTCATTCCATGTAGCGTCACGAAACTCTTTTATATCCTCTTGGACTCTTCGCACTAGCCTGTTATACTTGGTTTTGTGCCAAGGTTCACGATAGCATTGCCATAGTCTACGAGTCCTGTTTCTTTCAGAGATTAGGCGTTGGTTTCCAGGAGTGAGTTGGATTCGATGAGGAGGTTTATTTTCTGATGGATACTTACTAGCTTCTATGGCACTGTTAATACATCTGGTGATGTCTTCAACACGTTGATTGATGTCCTCTGTACAGTAAGCAACGTCGGGATGGCAGGCATATTCCTTAAGAATATCTTTGTAGAGCTTCCAGTCTTGATGATGTATCAGTTCCTCTCGGAAATTTATGTCGACATTGTCAAAGTTCAACGCCACAGGCTTGTGGTCAAAAGAAAGGTCATTAATCGTGAAGATATTGTACGGTTTGAAGAAACCCTTCAAGAGCGAGATGTCCAAAACGTCACTACTAGGATCTCCTTTTGATTATGATACAGAAGATGAAGACTCACGACAATAAGCTTGTGAAAGGGATACTGAAGAACTCAATGAATATGAACTGGCATACGAAGTATCGTAAACCGAGGCACGTTCTTGACATCAATTCTGAAGATATCAGCAACGTCTCTTTCCCGGACTACTGGAAGATGTGATAATTTTATTTCTCCTTGTGTTTTTTTAATTCGTTTGTTTTTTGGTTTCTGACATTCGTCAATCTTATTTTCTTTTTTGTATAATATGGAAGACCGCTTGGGTTGGTTAGGCTTCTTGACTACCTCAGTGTATTTCCTTTGGAGTTTATTCTGGTTAGATGAGCTTTGTGAAAGCGCTGCTTTCGTCCTATCCTAACGAATGTACACTTCACTGTTCGATTGTCGATTGTCTGTAACATTCTGATTTAGAATCTAGATTTAGAATCAAGGGTGGAAACGCTGTCTAAAGATATTATCAGTATAAATACAAATATTGTTAGTTTTAGAGAAGATGTAAAGCGTGCAAATTTAGAAACTACCAACGGCATTACCAACCTTACCAATGCTATCAAGGAATTTATGGGCTCTCCCATTACGTCCGTTTCACCCATGTTAGTAGATAATGCTATCCCTTCATACGAGTGTAAAGAAGGTCCTGCAGGTCTGGGCGAGGTCAGTGACAGTAGCTCCTCATCAAGATCAAGCACAAAGAGGAGGCTTGATAATGACTCTGCTGACACTGATGGAGATGACTGGCGGACTGCACAGAATAAGAGGAAAAAAGGAGGTGTCAGAATCGACAATGTTATGTCCACTTTTGATGTCAGCGCTAGTGCCTCTGTAGCCCTTCGTGCTAACAAAGCCAAGAACAGTTCTTCTCATATTAATGTCACCCGTGAAAAGGGAGCAGTATACATCCCACCAATCATCGTTCGTCACCATGGGAAGTCAATAAAGGAAATTTTACAGGAGATCAAAAAGCATGTGCCTTTTGAAAAAATTACCGCCCACACAGGTCGAAAGGACACCATAAAGATCAAGTGTCACGACGAGGAAAGTCATAAAATTCTTGTATCCGGAGTGAGAAGCAACGATGTGCTGAAGATCCAGCATCATCAACTGAAATCAGAAAAAACGCTCAAATACGTTGTCCGAAATGTTGATACAACATACGAGCTGGAAGATTTTTGCGAAGACCTCAGGAAAGCAAAGTATTTTCCAGAAAAAGCAATCAGGCTGAAGAAATCAAATGGTGCAATAGAGATGCCAATGGTTTTGGTCTTACTAGAAAATAATGAACACAATAAGTCTTTTTGAGTTTGAAGCGTGTCGGTCCTCTAGCTGTTATTGTTGAGTTATTTAGAAACAACAAGAGGCCCTTACAGTGCTATAACTGTTTACGATTTGGCCACGTGTCCCAAGGTTGTACCGAATCGCCTCGATGTAATAAGTGCGCTGGCGACCATCAGTCGAGAGATTGTACTAACATAAAAGGCAAAGACCCCCCAAAATGTATACGTTGTTCTGGTCAGCACACATCTAGCTACACCAAGTGTCCCAAATATCCACAAGTCAAGAGGATCAAAAGCACAAAAGTGGTAGAGGGAAAGTCCTATGCTTCGGTCGCATCCAATCCTGCTGATACTAGTGATACACGTACGGTCGACCACAATCAATTGCGTGATATGTACAGGTTTCTAGGAAATTTGCTAAATCACTACAAGGATAGTGGAAAATCAGTGCCACAGACTGCCTCTCACGAATCTAGCAAATGACCATGGACAGACACCCATACAAGCTTGATCCTTGCGAACTTGACGAGCTACTGTCTGGGTCCATTCCGGTTGTTATTGGGGGAGACTTGAATGCCAAGCACCACGCGTGGAACTCCAAATGCTCCAATCAAAACGGCAATATATTATATGGATACACGTTAAACGAGATTGACACCTTCGTTGCTGGTCCCCTTGATGACACATACTACTGCGACCACTCTCCTGTTAGCGACGTGTTGGATATTGCAGTTTTTAAAGGTTTCCTCAAGCCCTATAATATGTTCACAGTTGACGACTTATCCTCTGACCACCGTCCAGTGATGCTTATTTTTGAAGGTCTAAACATCGATAAAAAGATTGTGCTCCGCTCTAAACAGGACTGGAAACTCTTTAGGGATATTCTTAGGGAAAATAGCATTCCTTACAAGGAGGTTATTGATAAGGAGGATATCAATAGTAACATTAATGCAATCACCCGTGTTGTCAACGATGCCACTACTTCCAGTACCTCTACTATCGATCGTAAGCGTCCTGAACACCTCGACCTGCCTCCTTATATCAGGCGTCTTATTCTCGAAAGAAACTCTTACAGAAGATTATGGCAGCGTAAGCGACTTCCCTTCTTCAAGACTAAGTACAACCGGCTTTCTCGCAAGGTGCAGGAGGAGGTTAAAGCATTACGGAATCAAAGGTGGACCGATAAACTGAAATCCTTGACTGTCCAGGACAACTCTCTCTGGGGAACTGTGAGAGCCTTAAAAGGTAACAGACCAATTCAATTGCCGCCACTGCTTGCACGCAATGGCAACGTTGTCACCAGCGACGGGGATAAGGCACAATTGATCGCTGATTCCCTGAAAAGTCAATTTACCACGCCTGGTGAGACAAACTTGGACAGCCTCCAAAACACTCAGATAGTTAACGATGGGTGTATCGCTTACCAGTACCTTCATCGTGTTCCCACCCCTACGGAAGTCATTAGTGCCCAAGAAATCTCCGACGTCATCAAGCGACTTAAAACCAAGAAAGCAGCAGGTATTGATTCCATTACAAACAGTGCGCTCAAGAACATGCCTTCTAATATTGTCTCGTTCATTACCAAAGCCATTAATGACTGCTGGAGACATGGTTACTTCCCCGACCAATGGAAAGAGTCCGTCATAGTTACCATACAAAAGCCTGGCCTAAACCCTGCTCTTGCTGTCAGCTACAGGCCCATAAGCTTGCTACCTGTGCTGTCAAAAGTTTTCGAACGCATCATTCTGAAGAGGTTTGACGAATTCTGTTTTACAAACAATCTCGTTCGTGATGAGCAATTTGGCTTTCGCCCAGGTCACTCCTGTCAACTTCAGATCTGGCGTCTTGTTGCAGATCTAAACACTCCGCTTAACTGTGCCAAGTACGGTGGTCTTGTCTTTTTGGATGTCCGTAAAGCTTTTGATCAGGTTTGGCACAATGGCCTCATATACAAGATGATTACTTGCGGTTTTTCGGACGAACTCATTACCTTGATCAGTTCCTTTCTGTCAAACAGGACTTTTCGTGTCAAGGTTGGATGCTCCATGTCTAATCCTTGTGACGTCAATGCTGGTGTTCCGCACGGTAATGTCTTGGGCCCTGCACTGTTCAACTTTTTCATCCATGACTTCCCAACTTTTACTAACTGCAAGCTATATCTGTTCGCTGACGACGCGGCCATCATGACTACTGACCGCAATCCCGCTCACGTCATATCACAGTTACAAAAGGCCTTACATCTGTGCGAGAAATGGTTTGCAAAGTGGAGACTCGACTTAAACGTTGACAAGTGCAAGGCGATGTTCATTACGAAGAAACTTCGAAAACCCCCGAACTCCCTCTTCCTTTCTGGTAAAGAGCTCGAGTGGGTAAAAAATTATAAATACCTCGGTGTGGTGGTAGATGCCAGGCTAAATTGGGGAGACAACGTCTCCTATGCGATAAGTAGAGCCAAGAAGGCGAAGTTCAGTCTGGTTGCCCTTCTGGGACGAAACAGCGCTCTTGGAGTGGATACCAAACTTTTGCTTTACAAGATGGTTATACGAACCATTCTTCTTTATGGTATGCCTGCCTGAGCTACAATATGCAGATCCAGATGGAAGGATCTCCAAACCTTCCAAAACGTTACTCTGAGGACTATCGCCCAACTTGACAGGAGAGTCGCTACAAATATTTCTATTGCTGAAGATTTCCATATATCTCCAATTGGTAGCTATGTACAGGAGTCGCTGAAAAAGTTGCTTCTGAAGATCAAGGACCATCCAAATCCTCTGCTTGCAGATATTCTGGTACACCCGCTCACGTTTAGAAGTTTCCTCAGGCATCGCAGGCCTCGACACGTTCTGGACATCAATTTCGACGACACCCAAAAGGCCATCTTTCCCGAATACTGGATCTCATAGCTCCTCGTGCTCCTCGTCAATCAACAATCAACTCTATCGTCCTTATAGCAAAGGACCCCATCTTATCCTCTGGATGACTTAACTAGGTTTCATTTGGCTTCTTGCCTAATTCAGTGTACTTCCCCTGGTTACTTCCTGGATGAGTATGGCAGTGAAAGCGTTGCTTTCGGACCACTCGTCTCGTTTTCCCTGCACTGTTCGATTGTCGATTGATTGTCTGTAACATTCAGTCTTGTTGAAAAATGGACGCGTAGCGTCCGAAATACGTATCCAGGCGTAACAAATATTTTGTTGTGGAAAAGCGGTTTTGGCTCTTTGTGTTACCATTGATGTTATTTATCCACAGTTAAGGTAATTTGGTTTTTATTTTGTTAGATTTTCATAATTCTTTTTGTGTCTGATACTCACATTTCTCCTCTATGTAATACACTTTTCACTTTTCGACATAGTCCCCATCCCTTTCCACGCATTGTACCAACGCGTGATTGGTCGGGTGAACCAGTCGGAGAGGAATTTCGGGGTTGTCGTCGACACGAGGATTGAATGGCAGCTTTGGATCCTCTTCTGCAGCACGATAACGCCCGTCCGCACACGATGGCCACACATCAGAGATGGTTGCAGCGCCTAAAGTTCAAAGATGGAAAACTGCAGTTCAAAAATGAAAGACTATGCACCTTGCGACTTTCATCACTTCCCAAAGCGGAAAGAGCACCTTAAGGGCCATGAGTTGCGTTCTGACGACGAGGTGAAACCTGCCGTTCGGTCCTGGTGTCGACAACAACCCCGGAATTCCTCTCCGACGGGTTCACCCGACTAGTCACGCGTTGGTACAATCTTTGGAAAGGGATGGGGACTATGTCGAAATGTCAATAGTGCATTACATAGAGGAAAAATGTGAGTATCAGATACAAAACGAATTTTGAAAATCGGTTAAAAAATAAAAAAGTTACAGCCATGGAGGCATTACTTTTCAGCCCAGCCTCGTACAATTCCAACAATATTATATACATATGAATCGAATTGATAACCTCCTTTTTAGAAGTCGGTTAAAAAATGTGCTTTAACAGAGATTTTATGTGTTCCACCAAGTAAAAATAACCATTTACGTGACGATTTGTTTACAATAAGAGGTCGAGTGTTGCGTTGTTAAAACAATAAAAGAGATAACGCGACAGTATACAGGGCGGAAAATAAAAAATAAAAAGGAAGCCAGAACGAGGATGAACAAAAAATGTAAAATCTGCATTTTAGGATCTGTATTGCTGTGTGATGAATAACGAGAAAAAAGGTCCCATAATAGCAATAGTTAGCGTCTTTTATTGTGCGTTCGACGTCGTTTCGAAAATCATCTCATCTTCAGGAACTTAGAACGACTACAGAGTAACGCGGGTTTTCTCACCCGGTTATATATGATTTTTCCACCAAACAGGTGACAGTGAAGCGTCACTGACTGGTAGACTTACAAACAAAAGGCCAAAATATTGATTTTAACAAGGTGAAATGACAATGATTGGTTCTTAATTAAATTAAAATAATTGGGTTGTACAGTTTTTATGTATACTATCCTTGTAAGTCCACCAGTCAGTGACTCTTCACTGTCACCTAATTGGTGGACAAACCATATATAACCGGGTGAGAAAACCCCCGTTACTCTGTAGTCGTTCTAAGTTCCTGAAGATGAGATGATACTTGGAACGTCGTCGAACACACAATAAAAGACGCTGCCTATTGCTATTATCGGACCTTTTTTCTCGTTAAAAAATGTAGAATAATATAAGAAATTTTGTGCACTCGACGACGATCGAGTGTGAGCAAATAAAAGACAGCAAAAATTGACTAATCTGAGTCGCAACGGAGACTCCGCCCTTTCGAGGATGTCCCAACGGACTGAGTTTAATATAAACCAAAACTGATAACTGTAACTTTATCTTTTAACTTTATCTTTAACTTCAATTATTATTTTTTTATTTTTGTGTTCGCCCAGTTATTCGGTGTTAATGATCCGAATGATTAAACTACCCCATCGACTTGTTGATTCTGGTGGACGAATCCAATGAGTTGTTTTGACTTATTGTATTGAGACATCATATCCTTTACGTAACCATTGATTTTAGTACTTCTCAACGATAATACCGTAGTTATGCTAATTATAGTTTGAGGCTTCTATGCGTGCTTTGGCAGGCCGCTACAGTTAAGAAATTTACACACGTGTATACACAATTTACACTGGTTTACATACGGGTATACAGCTATTAACACGAGTTTACATTCGTATATACACCTGTTTACACAAGTTCACACTTAAGTAGACAACTGTATAGCATATTTACACAACGCGACACATATTTATGCACGCACATACACAAAATTACACACGCATATAAACCTATTTACACAAATTTACACCGTCTATGCTGATATTTGCACAAGTTTACATTTGTACATTTGTATATCGATCTGCATTTATATTTTATCATCTTTATAATCAAAGTTCACCTGCAGAAGATGAAGCTTGTAGGCAGGAAAAAGGATGTAATGATAAATCTTTTCCTAAATTCTAAGATAACGATCGCCGTGTTCATAGAATCGACAGCTCCTGAATGGTAGACAACAATTAGATTTTCTTTAAATTTTAAAGCATCAATTTTTTTTTTATAAAGTCGTTTATTGATTTAACAATACATGTACATTCAACTTATAATGTACAATGCAATAAACTCACCATCACTTAACAGAACTGATATGCACAATAATCAAGGGAATATTTTTGATATAACCATTACATCCTTCACATTATAAATCTAAAAGATTCCTTTTGCATTCCTTTGGGTAGACTAAATGGATGCTACCACTTACTGCTGAAGAGTAAGGATCATATTGATATCTTTGCCAGTCTGAAATACAGAAAAAAGGATGAGTTTTAGATCAATGATTTACACTCCCTACAACAATGAAAAGGGAAATAGTGACATTTTATTTTTAATATCTTAAGTAGACCTCCGTGCTGAAATTAAGTCAGCCGCTCTTCTTACTTTTTATAAGGTTTTGATACACAGCTTCCTGTATTTAGATCCATTCTTGCTGCGAGAAACTAGCCATGTTGATAGCAGTCGATAATAATGAATGCTCTTCAGTGGAAATGCATTTCAGATCAAAACGAATAAATAAAAAATAATTTAACAATAATGAATAAGAAAACGTATTAGCAAATAAGTTTGAAACTATAAATAGCATACTTTACGTTAGAAAAATGTGAGAAAAGTATAACTTACTTATTCCTGTTTTTGTTCAATTTTTCTTGAACTAGTAAAATTTGAAGGAGCAAGATGAACAACGTTGGAGAATGTTTATTCAACGTTGGGTTTTTGAGGGAGACTGTTCTTGTTATCAGAGTTGCAGAGACTGTCCCTACCGATAGATGGTCTTTAGATTACTTGTCCCATCCATAGTCTTATAAAAGATTGCTATTTATTTATTTTATTTATTTATTTAATGTAGTCCAATACATCTATCCAGAGCCTATATGGCCAGAGGCCGACGAGTTGGGTCCCTGGATGAACCTGGATTAACGACTGCTGTATGATGGTCGGAGCCAGGGACGGGGGGGGGGGGATGAATATCGTGAGTCACCGTTGGTTGCCCATCCAGTGACTAGCCATACCTGATGTTGCTTAATTTCACACAAGTTGTGTGTTCTAATAATTTTAGAACTTCCCACCAGGCCACGGCTTCCCCCGTGAACTTCTAATAATTTTGTATTATTCTTCTTACTAACACGAACGGCGAAATTGTCCATTATCGCTATCCGCGATGTGTTCATAACTTGATCTCGTATTCCTACCGGAAATGATTCCCATCACACCCGAACGGAGAGAAATTCTTTGGATGTAGCAAAAATAAAGGAGTTGATGAGCACTTGTTTGTTGAAGCAACAATACAATTTGAAGCAGCATGATTAAACTTTTATCTTACTACACGATCAAATTGTCACCATTAAAATTCACTATTAGTATGTAGTTTTTGTTTGTAGCTTTAACTAAATATTGATGCAGCACAAAAATCTGAAGAAGACTTTCATATATTGTTCTGTCAATGTCACGGAATTCTAATACCATCGTGAATTCTGGTGACATAGACGTTCGCTTTCGCTCTCGAATAATTTATAATTCCGGGCGAAAACGGAGGCGACGTCATCAGCAGCGGATACAACATCAAGACGCAGGAGCCAATGAGAGAAGAGAGAGACTTGCAAGTGCGGACTCGAGGAGAAAGACGATGGAGAACGACAGAGAGAGAGAAAAGAGATGACCGACAGCGGTTTTAGGAGGTGGGAGCTCCTGACTAAATCGACTCGAAAGCACATTGGGTGCTATGCCATCAGCAGGCTGAACGGGAGAGAGAAGTCTCAAACCCCCACGACGGAGACGACTACGGAACCGTTATTTGCTTCGTTGGTGAACGCCACGTCGTGCCGGAAAGCCAAGCGGGCGGAGGTTTGCTCCGACGGAAAGCGAGAGAGACGACGGAGCGAATTGTATTTCTCCTCAGCGTTCGTGATTCCCTCCCGAGGTCCGAGATGGTCCATAGCCGACTGTTGCTTCGCAGCCGTAAGTGCGTCTTTTATTGTGGGCTGCAAAGCCGAATTAATAAGGGCAGCTTTTAAGGAGCTATTTTACAGGGAGCTTTACGGAGACACGATAGTGTGTGGTTTGTGGCCATGCGGAATGCGGGCATATTTTAACGGCGAGTTTAGCTTCACCGTAATTAGGTGTCACTAGTGTGAAATGCGCCGCATTAAGCAATTCCTCGTCTTGGTATGTTTTCCTGTATTTGTTAGGGATATTGCTCTATCCGTAGAGTAAAATTTATTGAATGTTTAAAACCGTTGTGCCTAGTGAAAATAGGCATTTTATGTCTCGTGGTTGGTAACAGTTACAAGTGTCTAGTTTACGCTTTGGTTTTAAGCTTTGTCATCTAGTTTACTTGGTTATTTTATCTTAAACATAATCAGTGATATAGTCTTGTTGGTTATATTTCTAGAACTGACGTGACTATTTATTTACTAGTCAAGTTAACAGGAGAACTCAGAACTTTGTGCATTTATGTACGTACTTTGTTAAATTTGCTACGTCATTGAAGTTGTCTCGGGTATAGACTTTTTAGTTCCCTGTTGCTTGTAGTTTAAGATAACGACTTTCCCCGGACTTTAGACTTTATACCGTTTAAGACTCTCTGAATTACTACATGCTAAATCCGTACTCACGCAGTTAGAACTTTTTACGTGTGTGGCTTGTGGGCTGCGTGTGTATTTAGCTGGAGTGTATGAGTTTACTTATATGTACATGTGCTAACTATTTAGGTTGTATATGTAAATATTTTGAAGTTTATTCGTTTTATCATGTATCATGGCATTTTGTAATTAGTTTAGTTAATAGATACAAAAGTAGGGTTTGCCTTGTTTTTATGATTTAGTGGCCGACCCAAGCAAAGTGCTGTTTTCAGATTAAGTCTATATATGTGGCTGTTGTATTACAGTTTAGGCGTTTAGCTATTAAGCTATACATTTTTATTACTGATTCAGATTAAGCCATATCTATGTGGCTGTTGTATTACAATTTAGTTGTTTAGCCAGTTAGCCATTGCTATACAATTTTAGCATCTAAGTTTTTTGTATTTCTTTCTAGCTAAGAGTATTTGTTTAGAATATAGGCTAGATTTAACTTGTGTATTTGATTTTGTATTTATGTTGCTAATCCTTTAAGTTTGAAAGGCTTAAATACTATTTATTATCTCATAGAGGTGCGATATGGCTAATTGCATTGTATAAATTAATTACTGCCTTTATGTTTTGATATATGATAGGCATAATTTGCCTTTGATAGAAGGAGTTTACGATTTTCTAATTATTTAGTTTTGCATTTATTTATGTTGTCAATAAACATTACTTTTATTTCATTTAATCAGTGCACTGTTGCATGTCAATTTAATATTCCACTGCGCTACTCTTACTTTTAGCTTTATTCACATGTGACAGTCAACAATATATGGTGCCCATGCAGCAATATCAGAAGTTGCTGATCAAAACTTGCTTGTTGATTGGTCGAGAAATTACGTCAATCGCTCTGTCAACGAGGCCAACGAGATAAAACGTCTGGGAGCGGAAAAGTCACCTAACATCAGGGTGCTAGAAACAATCCAACTTTCATTGTTTCAATCTTGGATGTTAATAATCAGTGTTCTTCCTTTGTTGGAAACAGTGAACATGGGATAGTTGAAGGTGTATTAAAATTATTATAATTCTTTCCATAAATCCGATTTCACATTTACTAGCAGACCAAATTATAAATTGAAGCCACTAGATGTCGCAAAATGTGCTGTTTCATTAAAGCTCTGGATTACTAAAACTGGTTGTTGATTGCTTGGTTTGAGGTCACGTGAGTATTTATCAGCCATCTTTTGACCCAGACATTTATTCATGTAACATTTTATTGATTGTCAGTTATATTTCCAGATGATAATAATGCAAAAATTTTGAAAATAAAAATTTCATTTCAGCCGAATTTTAGAGCTGGCGCAAGAATTTGATTGGGCCATTTTGGCTTAAACTGGTGGGTTGTAATCCAGAGCTTTATGTTTCATAAACTCCAGGATTTCGTTTTTATCATCTTTAATTAATTATAGCTATGTGATTCATGGGTTACTCGGATAGTCCCATAAATCGTTTATGAATTTCATAGGAAACGTTTCCACTGATCGACTCCGATGAACAATGTTTTGTATTCCTTACTGGTTATTTTTAAAGTTAACCAAATAGAATGCTGTGCCTCCCCAGAAAGAGGTATGCTGAAGGGAATTTGTAATATTTAATTATTTTGAGGATTTTTTTGTTTAGAATTTTTGAAAGGTTGGTTGGATTGGAGTAAGGAATAATTTTTCTCAATAGAAAAAATGGTCTATATAATTCCTTTATTTGAAAAACTGGTGTGCACAAAAAAGGAACTAGAATTATTTACATATGAGTAGATTAGGTACTGATCGGGGCAGGAAGAAATGAGGAGGGGATGATTTCTCAAAAGATCAAAGGATGTGCCTTATACTTTTTCTTTTGTTCTAAGCCTGCTCTGGAATGTGCTAAGGTCCCCTGGGGCCCTGTCCCTCAGTTTGTATCCCGAGTCTATTTGGCAGGGTGTGTCTCTGCTTTTCTAAAGCATAACCTTTTTTGGTCATATTCTGGCCATCTGGTGTGGATTTTTGGGGTTGGTCTTTTTGGGTGTGGTTCTTGTTTTGGGTGTTGGCACACTGTTTTGGGTGTGGTCCTTTTTTGGGCGTTGGGCCTTTTTTGGGCATGGGTCCTTTTTTGGGCGTTGGTCCTTGTTTTGGGTGTAGTCTTGTTTTGGGTGTGGTCATTCTTGGTCTTTTGGGTGTGTTTTTTTGGTTACCTTTGATTTTGAGGTTCATTTTTGATTACTTTTTGATCAGGTTTCCAATTGTGGGCGGGGTCACACAACTGGCTGATGATCATTTCTTGATTAATCACGTGATGGCAGCCATGTTCAGGTGGCCTAAGGCTGAAAATAAAATTAATTTCATAATTCTCTGTTGTACCCCTGGTGTTGGTGCTGGTGCTCAGATAAGGGGATCCTGATGCACTCAGCAAAATTCACTTACCTGATTCTGTTTCACAAGTGAACACCCCCCTGATTCCCTTAAATACCCAACCAAATGGGAAGGAGTTGACATACTGGCACCTCAAATTGATTGACTAATTACTAATTAACTATTGTTTCTTCAGTCATCAAATGCTTTCCAAGCTCTTTTACAGTTTCTTCTAAATAAAACTACTTCTGTTTCAAGGTGTATTGTTTGTTTTCAATTTTCAACTGACAAGTGTGCATCTGAGTAGTGACTAATGGTGTCTAAAAGGGTGGTTCTAAACTCGGATATACCGGTTTATAAATAAATAAATAAATACAGATGTGTTCTTTACATACCTTAATTTAAATTTTGGTCATGGATGATACAATTTCTAACTCCACTAATGCACCCGGTTTTGGTGGTGTAAAAGGTTTAGCTAAACAAATAAATCATTCTGACAAAGAGAAACGTGAATGGTTAAGGGGTGTGAGAGCTTAAACACTACATTAACCAGTACAACATTATTACCCACGTAATTGCATGCGTGTATATGGTCCATTTGAGCAATTTCAAGTGGACTTGGTCGATCTAACCAGTCTGTCAAAAGAGAACGATGGTTATAATTTTCTACTTACCTGCATCGATGTTTTCTCGCGCTATATGTGGGTCATTACCCTAAAAACGAAGACAGGGCTTTCAAAAAATTTTCACAGTCGGTAGCGTTCCTGTAAAAATGAACAGCGATAAAGGGAAAAGGTTTTTAGGTAAACACGTTCAAGACTATTTTAAAGTACTCAACATCAATTTCTTCGCCACGGAATCAGTTCTTAAAGCTGTTATGATCGAACGATTCAATCGTATGTTAAAATTGAGGATGGTTAAGTTTTTTACATTTACCAACAAACACATATACATCGACTTCTTACCTGATCTCGTGTTAAGCTACAACCACCGCAATCACAGAGCCCTGTGTATGAAGCCAGCTGTTGTTAATGAAGGTAATTGCCCCAACACTATGGATGAAACAACAGAGTTATTATACATCAGCACCACAAACAAATCCAAAGTTGCAAATTGGAGATTACTTACGTATTTCGAAAGTGAAAAACATATTTGATAAAGGCAATCTTCCGAACTGGACTGATGAGGTGTTTGGGGTTTCAAAAATCATTAATAGAAAACCTTTCCTGTATAAAATTAAAGATTACACATGGCAGCGAGATCTCAGGTGTATTCTATGATCAGGAGTTAAAAAAGGTGAAAAAGGTTGAAGCTTTTAACTAGAACAAATTATTCGCTGGTGGATGAGGCGCGGTGTTTGCAAAGCTTTTGTGAAATGGCAAGTTTACCCTGACAGCATGAACAACTGGGTTCAAAAGGTAGATCTTTTAAATGCTTGACAAGTGGTGATTGACAACAGTTGGATCCAACTACAATCACCATGTATGAAGACACTGATTTTTATGTTACGTTACCATCATACTCACCTACTGGTGAACAAATTCATTCCAATACAACAGCTCATTATATTACACGACTGCCAAGGACTCTACGTTTCCAAGGGCGAGCGGAGGTTGGTTTAACGGAAACACATTTCCCAGCCGTCTTCAAGAACATTACGGCTGCAAACAACACTTTCAAAATAGGTTTTAAGGATGATCTCATAGACGAACAAGTCGATTTCATCTTTGTCTCGCCAGTAAGAATTCCGACACTCCAGTCTTTCATAATCGAAGTTGAATAGGTCTTACAAGCCTATTTGAAAGATGTTCTTATATATTATAACACTTCTTTAGACCAAAACGTCACCATGAGTTTGCCTCTGAATGTAGGGATTCGATATAACACTCCTGAATCCTGTAAGGTGTTCAATGTTTCACCAAATACATTCTACAAGGAATGTTTCTCTCTAACTCCGGATTACAACTTGCCATTTAAGTGGGTGTTCGATTTTTCTGTTACATTAAGGTATCCCAAGTCATACCCCTGTACCAAAAAATTGTTGAATTTAAGAGTACCAAATTGCAAAGTAGGGTAGCAGCTATTGATTTTCTAAAAGCTAGTTTTAGAATGGCAGGTATTGAGACAAAGATGGTTAATGATTTTGTATTGTTTACAGGGTTCCCAACACGGTTCATGAATTCCCAGCAGCTGTCAACATTGGATTTATACCTGATAGGTTTCTGAACAAGAAATTGAAAACACCTATTACTATGTCTTTAAATGACACAGATGATGGGTTTATACGATACAAACAACGGGTTTAAGTTACTTAAAAAACTCGCACGAAATGGCGTTTACAAAATGGAAGGACCTCTCCATTTAGACATCTTTTGCCAGTATCGTTTGCTATTAAACTCTACGGATTTTCGTCTGAGTGTTTACAGAAGTAAACCCTCCTTTGCTCTGATGTCTGATGTAGCTAATCCAAATTACCAGATTACAATCCGAAAATCAACGCTGTATGTTGAGAGAATTAAAGTTAACACTGCTACACAATTAGCACATGCAAAGACTCTGCAAACCACTAACACGTTTTACCCTATCGGGCATGTTCAAATGAGGTCAGTGAGTATTGCTACTGGAACTAGAAATCACGTCATACAGAACTTAATTACTGGTCAGATTCCTTCCCGCATGATTTTTGCATTTACAACGAGTGAAGCCCAGAATGTTTCTTTTACTTCGAACCCATTCAACTTTCAACATTTAAATCTATCTTTCTTCTCCCTCTCATTGTATACTCATGCAATTCCTCTAAACCCTCTGACGCTGAATTTTCCATCTGGGGCATACCTGAGAGAGTTTGTTCATTCCATGAAGGCACTCGAGATTTGGAAAGAAGACAGAGATGTAGACATCAACCAGTTCGATAACGGTTCTGGTTACACATTTCTGGCCTTTGATCTTTCAGGGGACAGGAAATATTATACAGATAGATATAACCTTACACGTAGCGGTATGTTAAGCGTCTAAGTTCAGTTTCCCGAGCCTTTAACTAATTCGGAAACCTGATTGCTTATTGTCAATATCAGAATCTCCTGGAAATCAATAAAGACAGAACAGTAAGCTTCGATTTCACGAATTAAGGTCAAATTATTCGCAAGAGCTCTGGAGGGCCCTCGAGAAAGATTCATTCATGTGTACTATGACAAGAGGTGTTTTCTCAGCAGATTTGGTACTACAAACTCAAACCTATTCACCCATCTTTACTCATTGCTAATATGGATGATTCCAGTAATCCAGGCTCACACTGGGTAGCTGTTTTTCTACCATCCAGCAAACAAGCATACATCTTTGATTCTTTCGGAATGTTTTCTCAACCACAATTTCAACCGTCCATGTTTATGCATGCGGAAAAATGGACCTACAACAGGAGAATAGTGCAAAATCAGATGTCTAACACCTGCGGTCATCACTGTCTACATTACCTAAAATTAGCAGACCGGGGTTATTCTATGGCAGACATCTTTAACAACACTTAAACAAATGAATTGATTTTAAACGACTTACCCATGAAATGTGAAATCATTCAAGACGAATATACTAGCAACTCTTGATTTAATACCTGTCAAAAGCCTGAGGGACACGAATGTTGCAAACCTTTAAATTACTCTGTTTAATTATTCTAATTATTGTTATTTGTTTTTTTCAATTTCTGTATATTCATTTGTTCAAATAAACTTTTCGAATTCAGATTGACTTTGTGTTTGTTTGTGGTTACTTTTAATCTCTAATAAATAAATAAATAAATAAATATATAAATTACACAATGAATGATTTTCATGAATTTAATTACATTTTTATTCAAACTTTTACAAGCATTAAAATATATTTTATCATTGCAATGCAAACTAATATTATACACTATATGATCAAAAATATCCGGACACCCCTCACAGATCATTGATTGGGCCAATGTCACATGATAATGACTTGCACATCATTTAAATAGCTTCCCACACCTTCAGACACAAATCTGCTTGGACATTGGCAAGAATGGGTCGTTCGGCAGAGCTCAGTGAGTTCCAGCGTGGAACCATCGTTGGATGTCACCTATGCGGCAAGTCCGTGCGTGACATTTCCAGCCTTCTTCAGATACTCAAGTCAACAGTAGGCGATGTCATTATGAAATGGAAGACCCGGGGATCAACAACAGTTCAACAACGAACCGGTAGACCCAAGAAACTAACGGACAGAGACCGTCGAATGCTTCGTCGTGTCACCCGCAGCAACCGGAAGTCCTCGGCGGAAAAAATTGCCACAGAGTTTCGAAACGCCTCTGCAAATGATGCCAGTACCATGACAATTCGTCGGGAACTGCACACGATGGGATTCCATGGCCGTGCTGCTGCCCACAAGCCCCACATCAGCAAGGTCAATGCCAAGCGACGTCTGGAGTGGTGCAAAGCCCACAGAAACTGGACAATGGACCAATGGAAACGTTTAAGGTGGACAGACGAATCTCGCTACACACTCTGGCAATCCGATGGACGAGTTTGGGTTTGGCGCATACCTGGAGAACGCTACTTACCTGAGTGCACAGAGCCAACAGTCATGTTCGGAGGAGGAGGAGTCATGGTGTGGGGCTCATTTTCATGGTACGGACTGGGCCAGCTCGTTCAGTGCAAAGAATCATGAACTCCGACCGTTATCTGAATGTTTTGGACAACTGTGCACTTCCAACGTTGAGGCAATTTTTCGGAAACGGGCCATTTCTCTACCAACACGACAATGCTCCGTGCCACAAAGCGAGGCGTGTACAGCAGTGGTTTGCGGACTCAGGGGTCAAAGAAATGGGTTGGCCGGCACAAAGTCCCGACCTCAATCCTATAGAGAGTCTGTGGGATGAATTGGAAAGACGCTTGTGGGCTAGATCACATCGGCCAACTCCTGTACCTGAAGTGGTTCTCGCTCTTCGGGAGGAACAGAGGAACATTCCGGAAAGTACCTACCAACATTTGGTGGAAAGTCTTCCACGAAGGGTGGAAGCTGTGATTTGGGCAAAGGGATGTGCAACGCCCTATTGATTTCCATGAAATCGTGGCTAGAGCGCAAACGTGCATGTGTCCGGCTATTTGTGATCATATAGTGTACGTTAAATTGTTATTTATCATAATGAGCCAAGTGAGCTTTGATGTGTCAGATGTGTCAGATGCGTCTGCAGGATTCACGATCAATTCTTCAAGGATTTTGATATGATGTATCACATTGGTAAACAGACTCGCCCGGGTAGAGGCTTCTTCAGGTCAGGGATGGGTGATAATACATCCTATATTAAACTATTAATGTTGGATCCTTGTATTGATTTCCCGCCGATTGACACAGTTCCTTTTTTATTCCACATGATAACATCAGATCTGTTTCGAAGTGCCTCGATGAAGTATGAATGTGGGGAGGTCTATTCAACAACCAAACATGCTACGTTTCCTGTTCCGCTGACCTCGTCGTAGGCATCGTCGGGAGCCCTAACCATTGCGATATAAACATCATCTTGGATTATTTCTTTTAAACCTGTAGCTATACGAAAATCGGGTGAATAGACGAGTTGTTCTGGATATAGATAAGTAGGTGTTTCTTCAACGGATTGCAGTGATGGTATTTGGGGCATAAAAGGCTGGTTTGAAGGTTTGAGGATCGGTTTTTGTTGAAAAATATGTTTGTTTCAAATGGGCTTCACGGTGCTTCGCTCTTAGATAATTTTGAACTGTATTTGAATAGATATCCGTTTTCTGATGCACATTCAAATTTGATGCTTTTAAAATCTCGTTGATTTGAGAATCCAGTTGTTCATTACGTTTTTTTTCAACATCATTAACCACACTCGGTTCAGCCTTATGTTGGGTATGTTCTGCGGGACGCAATGACATCGTGACACTCTGGACCATAGCATGAAGGAACCTTTGATATTCATGAGCAGGTAGTAAAACGTACTTTTGCATGTTCTTAACTAATTAATTTTTAAAAAATAGGTGCAGCTACGCTTCCTAGCAAAAGTGGTAGCAAGAATCCGTTTCAACGTTGGTTCATATAAGTTTTCTTGGCCCTTAATGAAATTTTTTGATGGGCTAAACCTTTTATTTTCCACAAATGCTGTTTAATGGGTGGTGTCCAGTCGACCCTATGGTTATGACTGATCTCACACACTGCTTTAACTTGATTAAGAGTTGCATGTTGCATTAATACTTTCCTATGCTGAGGAGTCAAGTGTTTCAAAGCTCCTAGAAAATGACGATGTTTCACATCCAGAGGAATCATTGTTTCATCACTACCCTATTTAGGCAATTAAAAATGACGTTCAGCATCTTTAAACCCGTGTTTTATCCTCATAGACCACGATAGGTTTTTTATGGGGAAAAATCTTACTACGCAATCTCATAATATTGGGGCAACTCTGAGTTAAATCAAGTAGTAAATAACTATGCGGCTTCTGAGTGGCATATTTAAAGGCCTCGATAAGGAAACGACCGTAACCTGTTTGAATCTATCTTATATTTCTAGGTGACTTTAGCAGAAAGATGAACTGAGTATTTAAACTTATTGTATGGATGAATTTTGAATGAGCAAAGAGGTTCTGAGTTATTAACAACACAGAGAAGTTGAGATGATGACTGTATCACGTGTAGATTTTCTCAACAATTTCGTTATTTTTCTCTTCATCGTCTAAAATCAGTAAAGCCTGTTCAGGTATACGTTCGTGCAGCAACTTTACATCTGGCAACCCAGAATGAAACGTAATGTTAAGTATGTTCAGAATTTTAACAACCAGCGGGATTAAAGCTCCATAGCAGTAAATTATTTCCGTAGGTGAAGGGTCCATCATTTCATCTCTATACTTTAACATTTGAGCTACTAATTTAGACTTTCTGCTTCCTGAACAACTAGCAACAAGAACCGAAAAGTATTGCGTAAATTTAACAGTTGCATTTATTTCCATGATGAAAAAATATGAGATAGAGAAAATCTCCGCAAGAGTTTACAAAGCCTATGTTGAATGTCGATTGACGCAAATCTCTTTTTGAACACACTTTATTTCAAAATCCACAACATAACTCAAATTAACATCAAACTCTGTGAAATTATCGGTTACGTGTCAATTCGTCGAGGGTCAATTCGTCGAGCGTCAGTTCGTCGGCGTCAATTCGTCGAGCGTCA